>CAUJNA010003789.1:0-137500 GCA_963377175.1 Effrenium voratum
CGTTGATCATGATGAGCTCGCACTGGTGCGCCCCGCCGTCCCGCTCCAGGAAGACCCGCGCGCTCTGGTTGCCCAGCAGCCGCTGCTCCGGGCCGCTGTCGGGGGCCGCGCTGTTGTTGGACACTTGCAGCTTGCTCCAGCCCGCCCAGTTCTTCGTCAGGAAGAGATCGTCCGAGAAGTCTGAGGTGTTGGTCACGGTGAGCGTGTTGGACGCGAAGAGCTGCGGCGCGGAGACCGTGCCCGAGTCGCCGCAGACCACGCTGCCCGTCGACACTCCGCCGCTCGTGGCCGTGAAGGTGCAGCCCAGGCTCTCGCAGTCCAGCGGGCCCGCGGAGGCCGCCCCGCTGACTGTCAGCGTGGCGCCCGTGAGCGCACCGGTGGCTGCGAAGCTCGCCGCGGTTGCTGCGCCTGAGGCCGTCAATGTCCCCGTGGACACGTCGCCCACTGTGGTGAAGTTCCCGGCGTTGGCCGTGTTGTTGATGGTCAATGTGCTGCCCGTGATTCCTGTGGCGGAGCTCAGCAGGCCCACGCTGGCCGCCCCCGTGATGCTCAGTGAGCTGCCTGACACGGCGCTTGTGGACGACAGCGTGGCTCCGGCGACGGTGCCGGTGGCTGCGAGCGCTGCGCAGGAGACTGCGCCCGAGGCGTCCACGCCCGTCGTGAACACGTCCGTGCAGTTCACGTCGTCGCAGCCCACGTTGCCCTGCGTGGTGAGCCCGTCCAGCGTGGCCGAGCCCGTGAGGCCCAGCGAGTCGGCCAGCAGGTCCGTCACGGAGACCGACTCTCCCTCGAAGGCACTGGCCCTGATCTGCATGCTGTACAGGTCCAGCGTGCCCGCCGACTGCTGCACCCGCCCGGGGATAGAGCCGCCGAAGGCTCCGAAGTGCAGCTTCGCGATTCCGCCCGGCGGCACCGAGAAGTCCAGGCGCGCCGTGCTCCAGACGCCCTGCGAGGGCGTGCCGAGGAAGGTGCCGGTGACGCCCACGTAGTCGTTGTCGGCCGCGTTGACGTACATCACCAAGTTGGAGGCCGTGCCCAGCCGGTACCGGCAGCCGAAGGAGTAGCGTCTCCCCGGCGTCAGCGTGTAGGTGCGCACGATGTTCCAGGCGAAGGCGCTCAGGGTCATGGCGTAGCCCTCCAGCTGGAGGCCTCCCACAGTGAAGCTGGCCGAGGCCACGGAGCTCTGGCTGTTGGAGCGCACCAGGAAATTTCCTAGCGTGGTGAGCGTGGGTTCCAGCAGCACCTCGCCCAGGGTGGCCAGCGAGACGTCGTCGGCCCCTCCGTCGAGGAACTCGTGCTTCAGCAGCAGCGCCGAGGCCGCCGTGTCCTCCTCCGCTGTGTTGCCGGCCAGGGTTGCGTCCAGGATCTGGAGGCCGTAGACGTCCACCGTTCCTGCCGTGTGGTTGGGCAGGCCCGGCGCCTGGAAGTGCGCCCCGAAGTGCAGCTTCGCCACCCCGTTGGGCGGCACGGTGAAGTACATCTTGGCCGTGCTCCAGGCGCCCTGGTCGCCCACGAAGCTGCCGTACAATGGGTCGTAGACGTTGTCGGCCTCGGACATGTACACCACGAAGTTGGAGGCCGTGCCGAGCCGGTACCGGCAGCAAAGAGGAGCTCTCGGCCTGGGGTCAAGTTGTAGGTGCGCACGATGTTCCACGGGGTCGCCGCCAGGGTCAGGGTGTAGCCGTCCACGTTCACTCCCGCGGTGTGCGTGGCCAGGACCACGCTGCAGCCGCTGCTGGGGCGAACCGTCCAGTTTGAGAGCGAGACGTCCGTGGGGGCCAGGATCTGCTCTCCTATGGCGGCCACCACCTCGTCGGCCCCTCCGTCGTCCGGAAAGCGCACGGCTATTTGCAGGGCCGAGGCCGCCTCCGTGACTCCGAGATTGTTGGCAAGGAGACCGTCCACTTGTGCGATGGTGTAGTAGCTGAGCAGGGCGGCGGCGATGCTTGAGGCCGTTGCCGTGTCCTGGTCGGCGGCTGAGCGGTACGCCACCAGCGCCGAGGTGATTTGGTTGGTTGTGAACACGTCCTGGTCCGGGCCCGACCGGTAGGCCAGCAGCGCGCCCGTGATGGCGGCTTGCGTCTGCGTGTCCTGCGCGCTCGCCGTGCGGTTAGTCCTTCCCAACAGCGCGTTCCACTTGGCGCCGAGGTGTAGTAAGGCCAGCAGCGCAGCAGAGCTGGGTGGTCGTCTCCGGTTCCTTGCGTGCCCCTTGCGGTAGTCTCCCAACGAGCGTCCACTTTGGCCGAGGTGTAGTAGGCCAGCCGCGCCGCCGTGGGGCCGCTCGCCGCGCGAAGGAGTAGCAGTCGGCGTGATGCTACAGGTAGTCGTCGCGTGCCGCGCAGCAGTCAGAGGAGCTTCAGATGAGGTTGCGACGAGATGCTCGCGCTTGAGCTCCCAAGTTGTGAAGCCCGCCCAGGCCGGCGCGTTAACAACTCCGCTGCCGGAAAGCTGCAGGGCGGCGAGCTCCGCGAGGATTGCGTCGAGGGCGCTCTGGAGCGTGGTCTCGCTGGCGGAGAGCGCGGCGTTCGTGGCAGCAGCGACGTGTCGGCCTTGCCCCCCTGGAGCGCCGTGATGCTGGCGTCCCGGCTAGCAAGCTGCGCTGCGACGAAGGCCTCGGTGGCGAGACCCAGCAGGGCATTTGCTATCTTGGTGTCTACCTCCAGTGGAGTGTCCAGTCCGTCCACCGTGGAGAGCAGGGCGGCCAGCGCGCTGGCGTCCGCCTTGCCGAGGAGGGCCGCGTCCAGGGCTGCCGTGGTGACTGCGCCCAGGAGAGCGGCCGCTATCTTAGAGTCCACCTCAGAGGAAGTGTCGACGGCCGAGAGCAGGGCGTAAGCTGTCAGGGCGCTGGCGTCCGTCCGCCTTGGAGGCCTGCAGCCCCGAGATGGACTAGGTATCGAAGCCTCCACGTTGGGCGAGCCATCAAACGAGGTTGGGCGAGCCCGTACTCAGAGTCGTTGGGCGAGCCCGTCAGAGTCGTTGGGCGAGCCCGTACTCAGAGTCGTTGGGCGAGCCGCACCGCCCCGCCTCCCGCCCAGCACCGCGAAGTTCTCCGGAATGTACACCTGACAGGAAAAAAAGGTGGGGGGGGGTGAGGGGGAGGGGCATTAGGGCTTGAACCACATGATACGCAAAACCGTGCAAAAAACCAACAAGTCAAAATGTCACGTTCAAAATCATGTCATGCAAAAACAAGATGTCATGCCAAAATCATGTCAACCGCACCATGCAAAACCCATGCAAAAACCATGTCAAAAACCATGCAAAATCGTGCGAAACAAGAATGCGCGCGGCGCGTACGCTGGCGTGGCGTCTATGCCGGGCAAGTGGCGCGGCCGGATGGAGGCTTCTATGCCGGGCAGGTAGCGCGGCAGGCACCAAGCCGCCGAACCCTCACAGTCCCCCGGGGCCTTGCTGTACGTGCTATATGTGCTATATGGCTCTTACAAGGCAACCACTGAACCTCCACTCTCCACCGGGTCCTTGCTATACGTGCTATATGTGCTATATGGCTCTTACAAGGCAAGCCACTGAACCTCCCACTCTCCCCCGGGTCCTTGCAAAAGTACAATATGTGCTAAAAAGGGCCATATAGCACAAATAGTACAGATTTTCGCGCGTACAGAATAAGTATATAGCACACATAGTTCCTGTAGCAAGGAGCTGGGGAAGAGTGGGGGTTCAGCGGCTTGGCGTGTAAGACCCATATAGCACATATAGCACGTATAGCAAGGAGCCTGGAGACTGTGGGGGTCTGCGGCTTGGCGTGAAGAGCCATATAGCACATATAGCACATATAGCAAGGACCCGGGGGACTGTGGGGGTTCAGCGGCTTGGCGTACACTTTTGTTGCAAACTGCGGCAACAAGAGTCAACCATGGAGCAATTTTGAATCAATATTGCGGCAACAAGAGTCAACCATGGCTCAATGTTGGCAAGCTCTCTCTTTAGACGGGGTTTCCCAAATGGATTCTATTCTACCTGAGAGGCTCCTAGCACTTGTCCGTCCAGGAAATGACCTTGTCCTGCGAAGGATTCGAAGTCTAAAACGCAAGCGTTGGCTGCAAAATAATGACCCCAGATATGCGCCGCAATTTGGCTCAGGTTGCATTTCAAGCGAGGTTAAGGAAACCCCTTTTCCCTTTTTTTTGGCCCCCACTTTTTTTGGGACCCCTTGTTTTCTTTTTTTTGTTTTTTTCTTGAACCTGCAAGGTTGGCTCGCTTGAAATGCAACCTGGAGCCAAATTGCAAGCATATCTAGGGGTCATTATTTTGCACCGTTTTAGACTTTGAATCCTTTGCAGGACGAGGTCATTTCCTGGACGGACGAGTGCTAGGAGCCTCTCAGGTAGAATAGAATCCATTTGGGAAACCCCTCTAAAGAGAGAGTTTTCTGTTTGTGAAGACACTTCGGTGAGTCAGCTTTGTGAGTCAGCTTCGCGAAGTTAAATATTTTCTTTTGTGAAGACACACAACTAGAGAAATAAATAAATGAGCTTCGGTGAGTCAGCTTCGGGCGCGGTGAACACAGAGCACTCTCCTCTGCAGAGCACGCTTCTTTGCAGAGCACTTCTTTGCAGAGCGCTTCTCTCCTCTGCAGAGCACACTTCTACTCTCCTTTGCAGAGCACTCTTCTCTGCAGAGCACGCTTCTTTGCAGAGCACGCCTCCACCAGCGTTCAAAAAAAGAGGCTGACTGGCTTTTTGGCTGGCTTCTGGCTGGTGCGTCTGGCCGGCTTGGCAAAAAGAGGGTTGGCTGGCTTTCTGGCTGGCTTCTAGCTGGCTTTCTGGCGGTTTGGGTTCGGCTGCTTGCTCTGGCTGGCTTTCTGGCTGATTGGGCTTGGCTTCTGGCTGCTTTCTGGCTGGTTTGGCTGGGTTTGGTGGCTCAGACCCTTTTTTTAGCTTGCAGCTGGTTTCGAATCCTTCACAGGACAAGGACGACGGACATGCTAGAGCCTGTTAGGTAGAATAGAATCCATTTGGAAAACCCCTCTAAGAAGAGACAGGCCTTGCAACAATCGTCCGGACCACCAGGTGCGTCTTTCCAAAAGAAGTCCGCGTTCGCGCCGTCCAGCTTGCTGCTGCTGCCACCTCCGCGCGTCCAGAACCTGTCATCGCGTTTACGCAAGCTGGGCCGTGTGCTTGGGCCAGGTCTTGTCCATTGCCGGGTTTGCTTGCCTTGCCCCGTAGAGCACTTGCTCCGAAGCTCCAGCACCCCTTTACGGCCCCAGAGCCGCACAGAAACTCCAGGACCAAGGTGAGACGCTTCTGGCCAGCGCTGCTGCCAGTGAACAAGCTGAGTGGGATAACAAGGCACCTGGCCCTCTCTCTTCAGAGGGGTTTCCCAAATGGATTCTGTTCTATCTGAGAGGCTCCTAGCCAAGGATTCGAAGTCCAAAATAATAACCCCTAGATCTTGCAATTTGGCTCCGGCGTCATTTCAAGCGAGCCAACCTTTGCAGGGCTACGAAAAAAACAAGGGGTCCCAAAAAAAAGGGGTTCTCGAAAAAAAGGGAAAAGGGGTTTCCTTTGGCAAAGCTTGACCTCGCTTGAACTGCAACCTGGAACCAAAAAACGGCGCATATCTAGGGTCATTATTTGCAGCCACACGCTGCACGCAGCGTTTTAGACTTCAAACCCTTTGCAGGACGAGGTCATTCCTGGACGGACAAGTGCTAGGAGCCTCTCAGTATGTGCTATATGCTCTTCACGCCAGGCCGCAGAACCCCCACAGTCTCCGGGCTCCTTGCTATACGTGCAATATGTATGGGTCTTACACGCCAAGCCGCTGAACCCCACTCTCCCCAGCTCCTTGCTATATGTACTATATGTGCTATATACTTATTCTGTACGCGCGAAAATCTGTACTATGTGCTATATGGCCTATATAGGAGGTATAGTCCGTAGCCATTTGGCTCAAGGCCGTATCGGCTCAAGTTGCTTGGCGAGCCCAAGAAGTTAGGTGCTGGGTGGAAGGCCCACTGGTACCGAACGCGGAGGTTCAAAGAGTAACAGGTGCGGCTTAATAGGGGGTTGTTTTTTGCTCTTTGGGGTAGGCCCGTAGGTTGTTTCCTTTTGTAGTTTCCTTAGGAACATTGCTTGCCCTTGAGTGCATAGACTTGCTGCGCTCAAGCGTGTGCCCAGCCTGTGTAACAACCAACTAACACTCAATCCTTCCTAGTGGGAGCCCCGCTCCCCTTGGTTGGATTAAATTTATTGTGTACAGATTCCATTCCAAGTGGAAGCCCCGCTTTCCTTGGTTGGTCTCTTTCATATTGTGTGCATCCCTAGCGGGGGAAGTTTCTACCTTTTTGGCCGAAACTGAGTGTTGCTGTGATCCCCTCTCTGCCTATTTCCTTGCTCTTTCAGGAACGACCTTTTGTTTCCCTTGGGGACATCTGGGCCTGGAACATGAATACACAAGGAGCAGATCCTGACGAAAATGAGGCCCTCAGAGGCAGACCTGCGCAGAAGCATTGCCTTAAGAAACCCAAGGCTGAGCATAGATTTGGCAAGAGCGATTCAGCAGCCTGTGCCTCCCCAGATCCTGCCAATGCTCGGATGAAGACTTCGTCTTCAGTGAATAAAGTCCCAAATTGGAAAAAGAAGAAGAGTGAGGCATTTGATAAGACTCGTCAGCTCCGAAAGCCTTCCACTATTTTGCACCTGTGGCATCTCATGCTGACCCAGTGAAGAAGGTTAGTGGTGCTCCCAGTACCCTACCTGCTTCTTCTGGTATCGCCATACCTGTTCCTGACAGTGATGATGAGCTTACTGATTCCGTGCCAGGACCTAAGATCACTCAAAAGACTTCATATTATGGGACTGCCTTTCACACCCTTGCCAGCCAAGATCAGGGCCTACCCAAAGCTAAGGAAACTACCGGAATGAATGTTGATGATCCCATTGTTTCATATAGTTCAGGTATGACCCCACCCCATGATATGTCTAGGCAGAAAATTGCCACGCCTATGGATGAATCCACGTGTGCTGCAGTCCTGGAGACTGCACATACTATATTGGATTCAGATATTGCTTCGTGTGCTGCTGAGCCTATAAATCAGGTGAGTGGTCATTGCAACAAAAGTGAAGACCTGGTGGATACTCCCACAGAAGTCAGCCTGGATGATGATGAATGGCAGACGGCATTTGGTCAATCATTGTCCCTTGAGTATGAGCATTGGACCGACACCACTAAAGAAGAGGCTTTTCGTGAAGCGCTCAAATGCATTTCTTCCAGTCCAAAGGTGCTCTCAGTTGACCATGTTTTTGTCTTTGCCGCCACGCCCAGCTCCATCAGAGGTAAACTTCCTAATAACTTTTGGATCCTCACTACGCACGCCCAGGATGTGAGCTTTGCCATTAAGTACCGACAACAAAATCTCTGTTGTCTGGCTATCGTTCTTGGCAAACACTTCGGGCCCCTGATTAAACTTGTAAATGCACACATTCCCACATTCTGCCTCCAACACTAAAGCAATCACTCAGCTGTGCCAGTTCTCGCAAGGGGAATTTCTGAGTACTACCCTCATCTCACCAAGCGTATCAGACATGCTTGCCACGTTGGCCTGGTAAAAGTTGGTAAGAGGACGCATCATACGGTTGCCTTCGGATTTCAACAGACATCGGATGAGCGTATTCGTATTGGGAATCTCTCTCGCGATTGGAACCTAGTCACTGCGATTCCTAAGACATTTGATACCTCATCTCTTGATCTCTGTTTGCCCATTCGTAATGGCTTTAATGCTGATACAAACAATCCCTTCGGTCTCCAAATCTATGGAGATAGACGAAATTCCAACGTTGTCAGCTACCTTAGCCACGGCAGCCATGCATGCCAGAGTGATACCAATGCGTGGGTTGATCAACTCGCCAGTACTCTTTCCGACACCAATGCAGCCTGCGCTGTCAGTCTTCACCAGGCGTATCTTGGCAGTGACCACAATGAGCTTATGCAGGATCTAGTTATAATTGTTGCTCAAAAACATGACAACCAGCTTCAGGGGATATATGAATTTCTGCGTGAACAAGGCTTTGCTGCTGCGCCATTGGCAAACAGCGCATTTATCCAAAGAGAGCCCCTGTGAGTCCGCTCGTTGACACTACCTGGCTCGGCCTGCCTGATCCCCCGTGCGAACGGCTCACGCATCCGCTCACATTGTCGCTGTTTCCTCTGACCCAGCTATTGCCAAAGCACTCGTTGCAGCTCTTGGTAAGTGTCTTGATCTTCATGCTTCTGTTGCTCGTGTCCGGCTCCGCCTTACTGGGCTCATTCTTGTGCACGATGATAATCCGCTTCTCCTTGAAGCCATAGAAGGCACCCTAGGTGTTGTATATCATCCAAATCGTGGTATCACGCGCATCAGCAGCAGTGAGGTCGAAAACCTCTTGCCCTATATTGTCGGTGCGGTCTTTTGCAACCCTGACACCATTGGCATTGAATGCTTACAGGGGCGACGACGCACTTGGCTTAGGCATAGTGTGAGTGGGCCCTCGCGACCCTATGGTATCATAAGCTTCTTCGACAGTAGTGGAGCTTCGCTGACACCCTTGCAGCCGAAATTGGACCTCCAACTGCATCATTGATCGCCGAGCTTGATCCTGACATTCGCGCTGTCATTTCTGCGGTTCATGGTTACCATCAAGATCCCAAAGTGTGGGTTAAGGCTAGGAATAAGATTCCTGTGCGATACCTTGCTGACGTGTGGGAGTTGCCCATCAACACTTTGCTGCCTTGAGAGAGTTTCTCGCCCTGCTCCCTGAAGATGCACTCATTTTCTTTGGCGCGGGATCACCCTGTCAGGACAATACCAGGATCGGACGTGGCGGTGGTAAACTCGGCATCACCGGCACTCGGAGCGTTCATTACCATGTTGTATACATTGTGATGTGTGCATTCCAGGAGGAGCGCACCATCCGCACCATCAAGGAGGCCATGTTGCGCCGCATAGCACCCATGCTGGCCGACATCTTGAGCCAAATCAACGGAAGGAAGCACACGCAGGTGGCGCCGAACCTCGCCTACTCTAACCCCGAAATGGCTGAGATTGCTCTGCGCAACATCAGCGCAGGGCCAAGCACAAGGACCCGCCCCGGAAATCAAGGTCGGACATGGTTCGGTTAAGCCGATCGAAAGGGAGCGAAAAAGGTGTACAGGGTAGTGTTGGAGGGGTGGCCGGAAAAGGTGGTGCATAGGGATCTCCGAAAAGTCCCCGAAAACTCAGCTTCCAAACCGCGGAGGTGCAGTCCCGCCAGAAAAAAAAAAGAGAGGCCCAGGCTCCCTGCGCCTCTACGTCTCTACAGCAGACATTCGAGCTTTCCACGCGGCGGGCTTCTCCATAAGCCATGCCTGCACGCATCGAAGGCGGGTTTTTTTCGACCGTTCGAGCTTTTGGACCATTCAAGCACCGCGCCCCCTCGCCCTGTCCAAATCCTTCTCAAGCTCATCAACGCGCACCTCCGCCGCACCGCCCGCTCGCGAAAATCTTCGTTCTTCTCCTTAAGGACCTCAACGCGCCGCTCCAGCCGCCAGGGAGAATGTCTCGCTTGCGCGCGCTCTTGCGCGATGATTCCGCACGGTGGCCAGCTGCCAAGCGGAGATTTCTGTTCTCGAAGTCCCGCTCCCCACAGCGCAGAGTTTTGCCAAGGAGCTGGGTCCATCGTATCAATACTGCCACTTGTCTGCAGTTTTGAGGAATAGGTACTTCTTTGTCAGTAAGACCTTCTTCGTCTTGCCGGCAAGGCAAGCCAATGTTGCCCAAGCCTAGACACAAGCCAGCTGCTCCCATGCCACCATGGCTAAGAACCAGGGGAATTACGTCATGTGGACATATCAGATTTACCAGAGCGCATACCACCCTCGGCACCTCCTTCACCATATTGCGTATTTTGGAAGTGTTGAGGCCTTTCATGAGCAAGGTGGTGATCTTCCGTGGGCTGAACACCTTCTAATGCCGTTCGTGCTCTTCAGGCTATCATTCAATGGGGGGCTCCGCTCCCAAACAGCAGGCTGCTGCCGAGATTCTTGCTGACTATCTTGACCACCCGAGACTCGCACTTCCTTTCAGGCTTCCCTTGCTTGCCGAAAAGGTTGTCGATGCTGAGCTCACTAGTTTCGGTGGGTCGTTTCTTTGCATGATGTCAAGAACCCTGATCGGCTCATGCACGACCTTACAGGAAACTACTTCAAGCCCAGTGCTGTGGTTACTGCCTTGGGAGGAAACACTACCTCGGTCGTATCAAGAGCGGGAGGTTGAACCGCAAATCTGGCGGCCTTTCCATCCATCCCATCTAAATCGCGGGTTTCAGGCAACAGGTCTAGGTTCCATCGACAAGTCTGTTGGGGTATTGCTGCGCGGATCCCTTTCCCGCTGGGCTTCCATTTAGCAGTGAAGACTGGTGGCATGTGTTGCCCTGCCTTAATTCTCGGCACAATTTATGCTGACCCCATGCCTGTCTTGACTGAGCTCCACTGTCCTTGCGTACTTTTCTTGCCCAGTGCTCCCCGCAGACGCTGGAATTAGTCTGGTTGCGACAATGGGAGCAAACCGCGCCGGCTGCTAAATCTTCGTCCTCCTCGTAGGGACTCTGTCACCGTCCATGCGCGACTTCCTCGCGCTTTGTGATTGTCTTGCTCCATTGGTCGCGCGCTGGGCACAAGAACGCGCCCCCACCACAGCACGTATCGGCCAAGCAATGAATGTAACCTGCATTACCACATTGCAGCCTTCTCCGCGCAAGCCGTTGATGCTGCTTTCCTTGCGCTCTGGTTGCTCTCTCTTTAGAGGGGGTTTCCCAAATGGTTTATATTCTACCTGAGAGGCTCCCAGCACTCGTCCGTCCAGCATTTGACCTCGTCCTGCGAAGGATTCGAAGTCTAAAACGCTGCGTGGAGGCGTGAGGCTGCAAAATAGTGACCCCTAGATATGCTTGCAATTTGGCTCCAGGTTGCATTTCAAGCGAGCCAACCTTTGCAGGGCTAAGAAAAAACAAAAAAAAAGAAAACAAGGGGTCCAAAAAAAAGGGGTCCCCGAAAAAAAGGGAAAAGGGGTTTCCTTTGGCAAAGCTTGACATCGCTTAAAACCTGGAGCCAAATTGCAGCGCATATCTGGGGGTCTCTATTTTGCAGCCACACGCCTGCACGCAGCGTTTTAGACTTCGAATCCTTCGCAGGACGAGGTCAAATGCTGGACGGACGAGTGCTAGAAGCCTCTCAGTAGAATATAAACCATTTGGAAAACGCCCTCTACAGAGAGAGCCCGGTAAGCAGGGATTCCCCGCAGTATCCCTGCATTGAAACCACTTTCCCCGGGTTCCTTGCTATACTCTTAATTTCTTCAACATGTCGGAATACATGTCGGATGAACATGTTCTTGGATTCAATCCTGTTGTGGCCCCAGGATTGCTCCCTTCAATCCTGTTGTGGCCCCAGGATTGAGGGGAACTCCACGCGGAACTCCACGCGGGCAGCAACCAAAAAATGCTTGGTGCCTGTTTCCAGGCGCGCCTGACACGCCAGCCCGCCGAGTCATACGAATCATACGGATCATACGGTCATACGGTGGCTTGGGTGCGCCACCCTGCCGCCGCGCCAAGCCGCTGAACCCCACCCAGGCAGGGAATTTGAATTGAAGGATATTATTCCTGGTATACTTCCATGGAACACATCATACTCCGAGAACGGAAGTTCCAGAAGCGGAACCCGCAGTAGGGCATGTCCGAAAAAATCGGACATGCCCCGTTATAAATTCCACGCCAAAAAGCTTGCTTCGAGAACGGAAGTCCCGAAGCGGAACCCGCAGTAGGGCATGTCGGAAAAAAACAGACATGCCCCGTTACAAATTCCACGCCAACGTGGAGGCTTCGATACCGAGCGCGCCAGGCACGCAGCTGATGATGTCTCAATCACCAACTACGAAGCAGTGGCCGGTTATTTCGGCCACTGGCTCCATCGTGCGCAGGTCTCGCTTTTGACCGAAAAAATCGGTCAAATCAAAATTGAGTCACATCCGAAAAAAACCCTGGTGCGGGCGGAAACTTGTGCCGAAGAGGGGTTGGTGTGTTTGACACACCAACAAGCGGTGACGCCTGTGAGGGGGCCCCGAATCACAGAGGACAAAGAAACTTCTCCGAACGGCCGGAGTTCGGACTGAATGGTACTCAACTGCGCTCGCGGCAGGAATCGAGCCCCGTGCGGAGTAAGAAGCGCTTAGCTCCTTGGCCGACGCCTTAGCCACTGGACTAAGGCGTCGGCGAGAACATATGTAAACATGTTTGAAGGACCTGTTACCGGCAATATCCCGGAGGTCCTGGACAACGGAGAGGTGACTGACGGCACGCACGTCACCGCAGGGCAGCTGGCCCTCGCTTTGACGCCCTACGCTCAAGTAACGGACCTGGCGGTAAACACTGCAGCGTCCGGCAACAACGCAGCGGCCATCCAGTCCCTGGACGACAGAGTCACCGCAGAGCTGGCCTCAAAGCTGGACAGCAGCGCGCTGGCGCCGGCGTTTGCGCCCCTAGCAACGGCTGCGGCCCTGGCCACACGGACGGTCAGGTGGCCGCGCACGGAAGCAGCATCGCAGCGCTGCAGAGCTCGCTGACCACGGGTCTCTCCAACAAGGCAGACCAGTCGGCCTTCGACGTGCTGGAAGGCGTGGTGGCCACGAAGAGCACCCCGGACGGCGTGGACCTGAAGCTGTCCAACTACAGCACCACGGCGGCCATGAACGGTTCCATCGCCTCGGCCAACACCGCCACGCTGGCCACGGTGGCCGCCAACTACGGTCTCAAGACGGTGGTGGACCAACACTCCCTGGACATAGCGGCGAGGATCACGCCGCTGGAGGTGGACACCAAGGTGGCCAACGCTCTCCTGGGGGCCGTCACCGCCGCGGCGCTGGCCTCCGAGCTCGCGAGGAAAGAGACCCACCATTCGGGGGCAGCATGCCTCCAAGGCGGACGCCAGCGCGCGACCCTTTTACGCCCTGCATCGCCGTGAACAAGTTCCTCCGAGTGACTCTAAGATAATAAAATAATTAGATTTTAAATCATATAATTCTTTATCATTTTACAATTTAGTTATTTTTATGAGTATAATCTAATATCTAAATATCTTTTACAATTATCATTTTTAAATTTAATAATGTAAAGGTGCGGCGCCCCTCCTGGGCGGGCATCCCACCCCCACGGCAACTCCCTGTCAGGGTTTTGGCGGACGAAGTGGCGGACGCCAGCGCGCTGGCCGCCCTGCTCTCCACGGTGGACGGACTGGACACGCCACTGGAGGTAGACACTAAGATAGCAAATGCGCTGCTGGGCCTCGCCACCGCGGCCTTCGTCGCAGCGCAGCTTGCTAGCCGGGACGCCAGCATCACGGCGCTCCAGGCCTCCAAGGCCGACGCGGCGCTGCTGGCCTCGTACGCCACGAACGCCGCGCTCTCCGCCAGAGAGACCGCGCTCCAGAGCGCCCTCGACGCAATCCTCGCGGAGCTCGCCGCCCTGCAGCTTCCCGGAGGCGGAGTTGTTAACGCGCCGGCCTGGGCGGGCTTCAGAACTTGGGAGCTCCTTCGCGGAAGCAACGTCGTTCGCAACCTGCATCTGGAGGCTCCTCTCTCTGCTGCGCTGGCCAACGGCGACGACACGCTGAGCATCACGGCAGACTGCTACTCCGTCGCAGCGGCGGACGCGGCCCTCGCGGCTGCGCTGCTGGCCTACTACACCTCCTCACTAGTGGACACTCTGTTGGGAGACTACCGAACCGGAACGGCGCAGGACGCGGAGACGACCAGCGCCATCACGGCCGCGCTGCTGGCCTACTACACCGCGGCGCAAGTGGACGCGCTGTTGGGAGATTACCGCACGGCGAGCGCGCAGGACACACAGACGCAGGCCGCCATCGCGGGCGCGCTGCTGGCCTACCGGACGGGCCCGGACCAGGACGTGTTCACAACCAACCAAATCACCTCGGCGCTGGTGGCGTACCGCTCAGCCGCAGACCAGGACACGGCGACGGCCTCGAGCATCGCAGCCGCGCTGCTCAGCTACTACACCATCGCGCAAGTAGACGGCCTCCTTGCCGGCAAGCTCGGAGTCACGGAGGCGGCCTCGGCCCTGCAAATAGCCGTGCGCTTTCCGGACGACGGAGGGGCCGACAAGGTGGTGGCCGCCATAGGAGAGCAGATCCTGGGCCCCACGGACGTCTTGCTGTCAAACTGGACGGTTCGCCCCAGCAGCGGCTGCAGCGTGGTCCTGGCCACGCACACCGCGGGAGTGAGCGTGGACGGCTACACCCTGACCCTGGCGGCGAACCCGTGGAACAGCGTGCGCACCTACAACTTGACCCCGGGCCGAGAGCTCCTCTTCGCCTGCCGCTACCGGCTCGGCACGGCCTCCAACTTCGTGGTGTACCTGTCCGAGGCAGACAACGTCTACGACCCCCTGTACGGCAGCTTCGTGGGCGACCAGGGAGCCTGGAGCACGGCCAAGATGTACTTCACAGTGCCTCCGAACGGAGTTGCGAAGCTGCACTTCGGGGCGCACTTCCAGGCGCCGGGCCTGCCCAACCAGACGGCAGGAACGGTGGACGTCTACGGCCTCCAGATCCTGGACGCAACCCTGGAGGCCGGCAACACGGAGGAGGAGGACACGGCGGCCTCGGCACTGCTGCTGAAGCACGAGTTCCTCGACGGAGGGGCCGACGACGTCACGCTGGCCACCCTGGGCGAGGTGCTGCTGGCACGCTCACCACGCTAGGAAATTTTTTGGTGCGCTCCAACAGCCAGAGCTCCGTGGCCTCGGCCAGCTTCACTGTGGGAGGCTTCCAGCTGGAGGGCTACGCCATGACCCTGAGCGCCTTCGCCTTGAACATCGTGCGCACCTAACCCTACCTATCTGCGTTAAAACCTCCTACACAACCTTCATATAATAATTCCTAAACTATAACTATACCTACTTAAACAACCAACACAACACGCGGACTATGCCTGGGATCACGCTACTCCTTCGCTGCCGTTACCGGCATGGGCATCGCCTCCACTTGGTGATGTACTCAGCGCGAGCCGACAACGACTACGTGGCGTCACCGGCACCTTCCTCCGCACCCCATCGCAGGCTCTGGAGCAAACGCGCCCTGGACTTCTCTCGTCCATCAGGCCGGGCGGAATCGCGAAGCTGCAATTCGGAGCCTTCGGCGGCTCTATCCCCGGGCTGGTGCAGCAGTCGGCGGGCACGCTGGACCTGTACAGCATGCAGATCAGGGGCAGCGCCTTCGAGGGAGAGTCTGTCTCAGTAACGGACCTGCTGGCGGACTCGCTGGCCCTCACGGGCTCGGCCACGCTGGACGGGCTCACCGCGCAGGGCAACGGGGGCTGCGACCAGCTGCTGTGCAACGACGTGAACTGCACGGACGTGTTCACGACGGGCGTGGACGCCTCGGGCGCAGTCTCCTGCGCTGCGCTCACAGCCACAGGCACCGTCGCCGGAGCCACGCTGTCGTCCACAGGGGCCGTGTCAGGCAGCTCGCTGAGCATCACGGGGGCGGCCAGCGTGGGCCTGCTGAGCTCGGCCCCGGAATCACGGGCAGCACATTGACCATCAACAACACGGCCAACGCCGGGAACTTCACCACGGTGGGCGACGTGTCCACGGGGACATTGACGGCCTCAGGCGCAGCAACCGCGGCGAGCTTCGCAGCCACCGGCGCGCTCACGGGCGCCACGCTGACGATCACCGGGGCGGCTCCGCGGGCCCGCTGGACTGCGAAGCCTGGACTGCACCGTCACGGCCACGAGCGGCGGAGTGTCGACGGGCAGCGTGGTGTGCGGCGACGTGACGAGCTCGGGCACGGTCTCCGCGCCGCAGCTCTTCGGTCCAACACGCTCACCGTGACCAACACCTCCGACTTCTCGGACGATCTCTTCTTGACGAAGAACTGGGCGGGCTGGAGCAAGCTGCAAGTGTCCAACACCAGCGCGGCCCCCGACAGCGGCCCGGAGCTGCGGCTGCTGGGCAACCAGAGCGCCAGGGTCTTCCTGGAGCGGGACGGCGGGGCGCACCAGTGCGAGCGCATCATGATCAACGACGAGGCGCTGGTGCAGACCAAGAGCCTCTCCACGCAGCTGTCCCTGACCACGAACCAGAGGAACCCCGGCTGCCTCGTGATCGCGGGCAACACGGGCAACGTGGTCTGCACCACGAGCTTCACGAATTTGTCGGACAGCCGGGTGAAGACGGAGATGGCCGAGGCCGACGTGGCGGAGCTCAAGCAGCTCTTCGACTCCGTGGAGGCCAAGCAGTACAAGCGCCCGGACATGAACGAGGACCTGAGGCTGGGCTTCGCCTCGGACGACTTCGCAGGAACGAAGTGGAAGAATTTGACGGGCACCGCCGGTGGAGCGACGGCACGGAGATGGTTACCCTCGACTACTCTCACCTCACCAGCGTACTGTGGGGGGTGTGCAAGGGCTTCCAGGCCCGGCTGGACGCACTTGAAGCCTGGCAGGCCCAGCGGGGGCCGAAGAACGAGTAAAAAAACTGTGTGAGCAGGCCTCCTCGTTCTAGAGGAACCTTGCTCAAGCTCCTTTTTGGGGCAACAAGTAGGTGTGTGCAGGCCTCCCTGCGTCCAGGGAACCTTGCTCAAGCTCCTTTTTGGGGCAACAAAGCTAAATGGAGGCGCTGAGGGACCTGGCCGACGACTTCAACGTGCGGGACCCGCGGAAGCTGTACCGACTCGCGAGGCAGCGCGACCTCGACGTGAAGCAGGCCATGGCCTTCGAGGCGCTGAAGGCCGACGTGGGCCGGCAGGTGCAGGCGCCCCGGCCGCGCGCGCTGGGCAAGTCGGCCGCCGAGGGGCCGAACGACCGGCTGCAGGCCGACCTCATCGACTTCAGCCAGAACACGCGGGGGAAGACGAAGTACGGCCTGGTGGTGATGGACGTCTTCACCCGGGAGGCCGCCGTGGAACCTCTGCAGAACAAGAACGCCGAGACGGTGGGCCGCGCCACCAAGCGCGCCGCAAAGGAGCTGACGGGGGACGACGGAAACTTTGTGGTCACGACGGACCTGGGCAACGAGTTCGCCACGCTGGACCGGGAGCTGCCCGGAAGCCGTGCACCGCACGAAGCGGCCCGAGGACCGCAACGCCATTGCCGTGGTGGACCGGGGCATCCAGACGCTGAAGAAGGACCTGGCCACGAGGGTGGCGCGCAAGGGCGGGCAGTGGAGCGACCACTTCGAGCGGGCGCCGGGGCCTACAACGCGCGGCCCCACGAGACGGTGCACGGCGCGCCCGAGGACGTGGAGAAGCAGCCGGCCACGGAGTTCAGGGTCCTCCAAGACAACGCCGACAAGTTCCAGCACAACAAGGACCTCACCGACCGGCGCGTGAAGGCGGTGGAGGACGCGGGCGCCTTCCGAGCGCCGACGAACGCGGCGAGGAGCTTCAACCCTCAGTACGGCGACGTGCAGCAGCTGGGGGCCGTGGACTCCATGACCGTCCGCAGCACGGAGGGGCGCGAGACCCTGCTGAAGCTGGCGCTGCCGGCGCCGCAGGGCAGCGGCAACGCGGCGGGCCGGCTGACGAGACGGGGCAGGCCGGCGGCTGTGAGGCAGCTGGACGACTTCCTGGCGCCTCCGAGGCCCAGGACCCTCGACTAGCTTTCAAAAACTGTTTTTTGAGGCACTCTTCAGGCCTCCTCGTTTCCGAGGACGCTTGAAGCAAGCCCCTTTTGGCGCAAAAAAAACTTTGATCACACTCAAGTTGGATGATCGAGCGAAAACACTAGAAAAAAAGGGTTTCGAGACATTGCGCGGGCTGGGGGGGAATTCCCGGGCCTGCTCAAGCCCTTTTTGGGTTAGGGTTTGGGGTGCTCGGGAAACCAACGGGTTGGGCGAACCAATCAAATGAGCGGGGGCTGGCATGGGCAACCCGTGCAAAACCGTGCAAAAGCTATTCCTCCAGGCCCTACATAAATGTAGGCCCTGTAAGAATAGCATTTTGTGGCGCAAAAACCGTGCAAAAAAGCTATTAGTCCAGGCCGTACATACATGTACACCCTGTAAGAATAGCATTTTTGTTGCGCAAAACCGTGCAAAACGAGCTATTCCTCCAGGCCGTATATGAATATACACCCTGTAAGAATAGCATTTCGTGGCGCAAAACGGTGCAAATGTCCCTTTAGGGTTTGGGGTCCTCGGCAAACCAAACGGGTTGGGCGGACCAGTATCAAACCCCAACGGGTTGGGCGGACCAGTATCAAACCATGGCAGTGAGTCCGAGGGTTGTTGGGCTCCTTATAGGAACCTATAGGAACCTATAGGAATCTTATAGGAAACTCATAGGAAACCTGTAGGAAGCCCTCTTCATCTTTTCCTATGGGCTTCCTATGGACTTCCTATGGGTTTCCTATGAGTTTCCTATAAGATTCCTATAGGTTCCTATAGGTTCCTATAAGGGCCCAAAAAAACTCCGAGCTCCCGACACCCTTCGTCTGGTTGGGTCACGACCCGTTGGGCAGACCAGTACTCTGCCAAAAAATGCCGGGCCCTTTTGGGCAGACCAGTACTAAGCCAAAAAAATGCCGGGCCCTTTGGGCAGACCAGTACTTGAAAACCGAACCCCTCCCGGGCCCGTTGGGCTAACCAGTACTTAAAAAAAACCGACCCCTATCCCCCAGACCCGTTGGGCGAACCAGTACTTAAAAAAACCCGACCCCTACCCCGCACACCCGTTAAGCGAACCAGTACTCAAAAACGAATCCCCCCCGGGCCCTTTGGGCAGACCAGTACTTGAAAACCGAATTTTTCCGGGCCCGTTGGGCTAACCAGTACTTAAAAAAACCCGGCCCCTAGCCCGCAGACCCGTTGGGCAGACCATTGAAAATAAAATCCGAAACCCGCCCAGAACCGTTGGGCGAACCAGTACTTAAAAACGAATCCCCCCCGGGCCCTTTGGGCAGACCAGTACTTGAAAACCGAACCCCTCCCAGACCCGTTGGGCTAACCAGTACTTAAAAAAAACCGACCCCTATCCCCCAGACCCGTTGGGCCAACCAGTACTTGGAAGCGGCCGACCCTTGTCCCCCAGACCCGTTGGGCGAACCAGTACTTAAAAAACCCGACCCCTACCCCGCAGACCCGTTGGGCGAACCAGTACTCAAAAAACGAATCCCCCCCGGGCGTGTTGGGCAGACCATTGAAAATAAAATCCGAAACCCGCCCAGACCCGTTGGGCGAACCAGTACTCAAAAACGAATCCCCCCCGGGCCCGTTGGGCAGACCATTGAAAAAAAAAATCCGAAACCCCTCCAGGCGCGTTGGGCGAACCATTGAAAAAAAAAATCCGAAACCCCCCCAGACCCGTTGGACAGTACCTAACCACGCCCCCTCGGCAAGCCTCCAAACAGGGGGCCATCCATGCTACCTGCAAAAACGGAGTTGGGCGGACCAGGATCGAGCCCGGCGGGTTGGGTGGACCAAGCCCAACCCGTGTCAAAAAACTCAACAAAAACGCCCGCTGCCACTCTTCGTCGTTTTTGACGACAGGTGGCAGCGCCAAAAAAACTGGCAACATCTTCACACTTTTTCGACGCCGGAGCCGACCCCAACCCGCTGAACACCGCCCCGGCCCAGGGAGATTCGTATGACCCGTATGACCGTATGATCCGTATGATCCGTATGATCCGTATGATTCGTATGACTCGGCAAGCCTGGCATTGAAGCCTCAGCCCGAGTCATACGGATCATACGGATCATACGGATCATACGGATCATACGGATCATACGGATCATACGGTCATACGGCCACGGCTCGGCACTTCGGGAGTACCAACCAGGTAACCTGCCTGGCATTGAAGCCTCGGCACCTGCCTGGCATCGAAGCCTCCTGCCAAGCCAAAATCGGGCCCAGTTGGGCGAGCCAGTACCGAGCGCAGGTTGGGCGGGCCAGTATCAAACCTGAACGGGTCGGCCCGTTGGGCAAACCAGTACTTGAGAAAAAAATCTGAAACCCCTCCAGGCCCGTTGGGCAAACCAGTACTTGAAAAATAAAATCCGAAACCGCTCCAGATGCGTTGGGCAAACCAGTACTTGAAAAAAAAATCTGAAACCCCTCCAGGCCCGTTGGGCAAACCAGTACTTGGAAAAAAAAAATCCGAAACCCCTCCAGACCCGTTGGGCAAACCAGTACTTGAAAAAAAATCTGAAACCCCCTCCAGGCCCGTTGGGCAAACCAGTACTTGAAAAAAAAAAGAGCCAAATTGGCTGGTTTTTTGTGTTTGTCTCACTTGTCTCAGCGGTTGTCTCAGTTTGTCTCAATGGAGGCTGTTATACCAGAAAACAGTCAAATTTGCCCGTTTTTGTGTTTGTTTCAGTTGTCTCAGTCGTCCCAGGAAAACAGCCAAAATGGCCGGTTTTGCGTTTGTCTCACTTGTCTCACTTGTCTCACTTGTCTCAGGGGGGTCTCTCTGGCTCTGATAAAAAAAAAACGACCTGTCTCTTCATTGTAGAAAACAGGTAAAAAAATGGCTGGTTTCGCTTTTGTCTCACTTGTCTCACTTGTTTCAGGGAAGGCTTTCATACCAAAAAAAGGCCAAATTGGTCCGTTTTGTGTTTGTCTCACTTGTCTCAGTGTGTCTGGGCGGACCAGTACCACCCCCCAAACCCCCCACGCCCGTTTGAGCAGACTAGTACCAACCCCAACCCCCTAAAACTTTTGTTGGGCCCCCCACCTGTTGGGGCAGACCAGTACCAAGCAGACCCCCTCTACCCGTTGGGCAAGCCAGTACCCATCCCAACTTCCACCACCCGTTGGGCGAACCAGTACTTTAAAAAAAAGAATCCCCCCAGACCCGTTGGGCGAACCAGTATCATTGAGACATTGCCATGGCTCTCTTCACGTCATCCAATCCATCCAAGAAAAAAAAAACAAGTCTATTTGGCAAAATTCACCACTAGAGGAGACGAGGTTTTTTTTTGCCCAGAGCCAGAGAGGTCCCCCTGAGACAAGTGAGACAAGTGAGACAAGTGAGACAAACAAAAAACTTGCCATTTTGCGCTGTTTTCCGGGCAGCTCTGTGTGGTCTCATTTGCACCACTTGCCTCAATTGTCTGAATTTCTCAGCAGGATTGATCAGAAAAACAGCAAATTTGCCGCTTTTGTGTTCGTCTCACTTGTCTCACTTGTATCAGTTGCTCAAAAACATCAAAATCGACAGGTTTCGTGTTTGTCTCATTTGTCTGACTCTTGTCTCACTTGTCTCAGTTGCTCAAAAACAGCAAAAAATCGCCAGGTTTCGTACATCTCATGTGTCTCACTTCTCTCACTTGTGTCAGTTGCTCAAAACTGCAAAAAATCGACAAGTTTTGTATTTGTCTCACTTGTCTCACTTGTCTCACCTCCCTGATCTCCGACCAGGTCCCACGAAAAGCCTTGAGAAGAGACGAGTTTTTTTTTTCTCCAGAGCCAGAGACCCCCCCTGAGACAAGTGAGACAAGTGAGACAAGTGAGACAAACAAAAAAAACGTCCATTTGGCATTGTTTTCCGGACAGTTCTGTGTGGTCTCGTTTGTCTCACTTGTCTCAATTGTCCAAATATCTCAGCAAAATTGCTCACAAACAGCCAATTTTGCCGCTTTTGTGTCTGTCTCACTTGTCTCACTTGTCTCAGTTGCTCAAAAAACAGCAAAATCAACAGGTTTCGTGTTTGTCTCACTTGTCCCATTTTTTTGTCTCACTTGTCTCACTTGCTCAAAAAACAGCCAAATTCCGGTTTTTGTGTTTGTCTCACTTGTCTCAGTCGTTGTCTCAGTTTGTCTCAATGGAGGCTGTTATACCAGAAAACAGCCAAATTTGCCAGTTTTTTTTGTGTTTGTTTCAGTCTCAACAGAGGGTTTCATGCAGGAAAACAGCCAAACTGGCCCGTTTTGCGTTTGTCTCACTTGTCTCACTTGTCTCACTTGTCTCAGGGGGGGCTCTCTGGCTCTGGAAAAAAAGCATCGGTCTGTCTGGGCGGACCAGTACCCGTTTGGGCAGACTAGTGCCAACCCCAACCCCCCAAAAAATTTGTTGGGCCCCCCCACCTGTTGGGGCAGACCAGTACCAAGCAGACCCCCTCTACCCGTTGGGCGAACCATTTGAAAAAAGAATCCCCCCAGACCCGTTGGGCAGACCAGTACTTTCAAAAAAAAAAGGATACCCCCCAGACCCGTTGGGCAGACCAGTACTTTCAAAAAAAAAGAATACCCCCCAGACCCGTTGGGCAGACCAGTACCCATCCCAACTTCCACCACCCGTTGGGCGAACCAGTAATTTAAAAAAGAATCCCCCCAGACCCGTTGGGCGAACCAGTATCATTGAGACATTGTCATGGCTCTCTTCACGTCATCCAATCCATCCAAGAAAAAAAGAGCAAGTCTATTTGGCAAAATTCACCACAAAAAAAAGCCTTCAGAGGAGACGAGTTGTTTTTTTTTCCCAGAGCCAGAGACCCCCCCCTGAGACAAGTGAGACAAGTGAGACAAGTGAGACAAACAAAAAAACGGCCATTTGGCACTGTTTCCGGACAGTTCTGTGTGGTCTCATTTTGTCTCACTTGTCTCAATTGTCTCAATTTCTCAGCAGGATTGATCAGAAAACAGCAAATTTGCCGCTTTTGTGTTCGTCTCACTTGTCTCACTTGTCTCACTTGTATCAGTTGCTCAAAAACATCAAAATCGACAGGTTTCGTGTTTGTCTCACTTGTCCCATTTTTTGTCTCACTTGTCTCACTTGCTCAAAAACAGCCAAATTGGCCGGTTTTGTGTTTGTCTCACTTGTCTCACTTGTCTCACTTGTCTCACCTCCCCGATCTCCGACCAGGTCCCACGAAAAGCCTTCAGAAGAGACGAGTTTTTTTTCTCCCAGAGCCAGAGACCCCCCCCCTGAGACAAGTGAGACAAGTGAGACAAGTGAGACAAACAAAAAAACGGCCATTTGGCATTGTTTTCCGGACAGTTCTGTGTGGTCTCGTTTGTCTCACTTGTCTCAATTGTCCAAATATCTCAGCAAAATTGCTCACAAACAGCCAATTGTGTCTGTCTCACTTGTCTCACTTGTCTCAGTTGCTCAAAACAGCAAAATCAACAGGTTTCGTGTTTGTCTCACTTGTCCCATTTTTGTCTCACTTGTCTCACTTGCTCAAAAACAGCCAAATTGGCCGGTTTGTGTTTGTCTCACTTGTCTCACTTGTCTCAACCCCCCCCCCTGTCTTCGGTCAGGCTCCCCCCACCCTCGGCTGGATGCGGTCTGCCAAAAACATGCAAAATCGGGCCCCAGTTGGGCGAACCAGTATCAAAACGGAGTTGGGCGAACCAGTATCAAAAACGGGTTGGGCGAACCAGTATCAAGCCCCAGCGGGTTGGGTAAACCAAGCCCAACCCGTTGGGTGTCAAAAAACTCAACAAAAAAGGCCCGCTGCCACTCTTAGCCAGTTTCGGCGTTGAGTGGCAGCGCCAAAAAAACTGGCAAAATCTTCACATTTTTTTTTCGACGCTGGCACCGGCCCATCCAGCCGAACATTGCCCCGGCCCAGGGAGATCCGTATGACCGTATGACCGTATGATCCGTATGATTCGTATGACTCGGCAAGCCTGGCATTGAAGCCTCAGCCCGAGTCATACGAATCATACGGATCATACGGATCATACGGTCATACAGTGACGGCTTGGCACTTTGGGAGTGTACGCCAACCAGGCAACCTGCCTGGCATCGAAGCCTCTGCCTGGCATCGAAGCAGCCTGCCGAGCCGCGCAGTCCGCTGCTGCGCCTGCTCTGTTCGGGGGTGTACTCGGAGGAGAGTGCCGCCTCCATGCCACTTGCACAGTGGCCGCCACTTTCACAGTGGCCCCTTCCATGCCACTTGTACAGTGGCCCCTGCCATGCCACTTGTACAGTGGCCCCTGCCATGCCACTTGCACAGTGGCCGCCACTTTCACAGTGGCCCCCCCCCAACACACGACACGACAACGTCTCCGTCAGCTCGTCGGCGTCACCTTCCTCAAGACAGGGGTCAGGGTGCAATCAAAAAAATCCATGCCAAAATCACGCAAAACCATGCACACCAAGCAAATGTCATGCAAAAATCCATGCAAAATCACACCATGCCAAAATCAAGCAATGCGAAAAAAACCGTGCAAAACGAGCTATTACTCCAGGCCGTGCATACATGTACACCCTGGAGTAATAGCATTTTTTCAGCGCAAAACCGTGTAAAAAGCTATTCTCCCCGGCCTTTACGTGCAAGTATACCCGGGGAGAATGCGCGGCCGAGCAAAAAAAACTGGCCCCGTAAAAAAAGAATGGCAAGTTGGGCGAGACAACGACAGCAGATCACGGAGGCCGCGGACGGCGGCGCCCGGGCTCGCACGGGGGCGGATGGTGCCGTCGTGCTGAACCTGCGGCGCGGCCCGGGGGCCTACGCGCTGCTCTCGCGCGCGGACGGGCAGCTGACCCGGGCGGGCCAGCACTACTACTCCCACCTGGGCCTGCGGCCTCCCAGCAAGGACTTCGACTACAACCAGCCCCTCATCCGCGAGGGGCCCAACGACTACATCCTGCTGCGCAACGGGCAGAAGAAGCTCGTGCGCTCCCTGCAGGGCGGAGAGCACCGGCTGACCAAGCTGGGCAAGGGCTTCTTCCGCGACAAGTACTACGAGTACCTGGTCCACGTGCCGGTGATCATCCGGGGCAGGCGGCGCAGCGGGCGGAACGCCGGCGCGGGCTACGAGCGCAGGGACTGGCTGCCGGTGAACGAGCTGGGCGGCGCCACGAGGCACCCGGCGCACCTCACGGAGGAGCAGGTGGCGCAGCGGGTCAGGCAACAAGTGGAGGCCTCGCTGGACCCGGGCGGCCCCATCCTGCAGCTCTCGGACGAGACCTACTTCCTCGACCCTGAGGGGCACTGGGTGGTCAGCACCCAGAGCACGCACTACAGGAACTCCAGGACGGAGGTGGAGACGCTCCTGCGCCAGCGCATGAGGGGCCTGAGGAGCGTGAGCTTCCAGCTGCCCTGCGAGGAGGACGTGCTGCAGAGCGCCTTCGAGGACAAGCCGCTCTGCGTGCCCCGGCAGCTGGCCGAGCTGCTGCAGCTGAGCGTGGAGGAGGTGTGCGCCGACTTCGACGCCATGCTGCGCCACGACTGGAGGCGCCTCGGCATCTCCGCAGAGGAGGTGCGAGAGTTCTGCGTGTGGCGCAACGCCCCCATGCGCGTGCTGAGCTCGCAGGGCGACCTGGTGGACAGCTACGACCCGGCGCTGAAGGAGCACCGCACCGTGTGCTTCTTCTCCTTCGACGGGCACTGCTACATGTACAGGGCCGTGAAGCGTGTGCTGGAGCGGCAGGCGGCGCGCGTGCTCTACCGGGGCGAGGCGAGGCAGACCCTGCCGCCCATCCAAGAGTGGAGGCGCTTCGACGCCGCGGACGTGCAGCCGGGGCTGTTCTGGTGCGAGGACCTGCGGGAGGCGCGGCGCCAGCTCATGGCCGTCGGCGAGAGCCGCAAGGTGGCCATCAGCAGCCCGGCGCAGTACTGCGGGCTGAGGCTGAGGCGGGGCACCAGGATCCGAGAGCTGAGGAGCACGAGGTGCTGCGGAGGTGGTGCGAGGCGCTCAACCAGGAGTACAGGGGCCAGCGCCTGGCCGGCTTGGCGCACGAGATTTTTTTGAAGCTGCTGAAGGCGAAGCGGGAAGTGCCCGGCGCGGCGGAGAGGCAGAAGACCCTGGCCGCGCAGGACGGCAAGTGCGCGCTGTGCGGCTGCGGGCTGACGGCCGGCACCTGCGAGCTGGACCACGTGGTGCCGGTGAGGCAGGCCTTTGCGGGCAGCGTGCAGATTTTGCAGGCGCTGTGCGGCGACTGCCACAGCGAGAAGACGCTGAGGGAGAGCGCGCAGCCCACCAGCCTGGAGAGCCGCGTGGCGCCCGGCGTCATGGAGTACGTCCGGAGCCCCAAGCTGCCTCCTCTGGTTTTTGAGGCGCAGACGTGCGCAAAGGACAGCACGTACGTCGGCGTGGACGTGGTGCGCTGCAGGCGCAACGGGCTGGCCAACGCCCCCTTCCCCCTGCCCATCCTGTGCCCGGCGGACGGCGTTGAGCCCGTGGACGGCGCGCTGCCGGACCTGGGCTTTGTGGAGGGCTGCTGCGACGCGAGGCAGTCCTGCCTGAACCTGTTGCCGTACGTGGGGCCCGGCTGGTACCCGAAGGTTTCGCTGGCCGCGATGCTGGACCTGGGCGTCTGCCGCTGGGACCACATCGTGTTGGGCATCTCCGCGCGGAGCCACGTGGACGCGGCGACGCTGCGGCGCGCGCTGGAGCGCATGGACGCCGCGTGGCCCGAAAACGAGGAGCACATGGCCAAGCTCAGCGTGAACGCGATGATAGGCCTGTGGGCGCGCAGCACGGAGGTGGTCTACAGCGTGCGCAGCAGCAGCAGCGAGCTGGACGGCGCGGGCGCGGACTTCTCTCAGGCCTTCGCCTACGAGGGGGGCATGGTGTGGGACTTTGTCTACGCCAGGAGGCTGCTGAGCAACGGCACCTACCGCCCCATCCACGACGCGGTGCTGGGCTTTGAGCACTGCATGGTGGCCAAGGCCCGGCGCATCCTGGACGCGCCGCCGCGGTACCTCGCGCAGGTGAAGACGGACTGCCTGCTGACGCAGCGGCTGCCGAAGCGCTTCGCGGAGCGGCTGCGGGCGCTGGAGGCGCTGCGCCACCCGGACGGCACGCCGGTCTACCGCGTGGAAGAGACGAAGCCTTTGCTGGGCGGCAGGGCGCCGCGCATGGAGGCGGAGCGCCCCAAACAGCGGAGGTGGAACGGAGTGGACGACCCCGTGAACCACTGCCTGGCGGGCAACTCCCTGCTGCTCACGGGCCTGCCGGGCACCGGAAAGACGCACCTGGCCCGCACCATTGTGCGAGGCTGCGAGAGCAGGGCGAGGCGGTGCACCTGGTGTCCAAGACGCACTGCTCCGCGCAGAACCTGGGCCTGGGGGCGCAGACGGCCGACCACTGGGTGCGCAGGTACGTGCGCGGGGGCAGCGCGCAAAAGCTGGACTGGCTGGTGGTGGAGGAGATCACGCAGCTGGACATGGCGCTCTGGGCGGACCTGGCCTGCGTGGGGCTGAACGCCGACGTGAAGTTCCTGCTGCTGGGAGACTTCCGGCAGCTGCCGGCCGTGCTGGACTCCTGGGCCGGGCGGCCCATCAGCGCGCCGTTGGAGCACAGCCAGCTGATCCGCGACCTGGCCGGCGGGCACAGGCACGAGCTCACGGAGAACATGCGCTCCGACCCCGGCATCTTCAACTTCTTGAAGTGGCTGCGGGTCGGCGAGGAGGCGTGCCCCACGCTGGAGCAGGCCAAGGCGAGGCTGAAGGAGCTCTACCCCTCCAAGCCCGGGTGGCCGGACACCACGCTGGTCATCAGCCACAGCAAGCGCATGGCCGTCAACGCAGCGGCGAACCGGGCCCTGGCGCCGGAGGGCTCCAAGCTCTTGGAGCTGGAGACACACGTCATCCACATAGATTTGGGGTGCCACGAAACGGTACCACAGGTACCACCTGGATTTTGCCAAACTGCAACAACCCAAAACAGCCCGCAGAGCATGAGGGTTTGGCCGGGGCTGCGCCTCATCGGGGCCGGCGGAAAGATACCCAAGGGCGTCTTTGTGGCCGTGGCGGAAGTGGAGCCGGACGGAGTGAGGCTGGACAACGGCATGCGGCTGAAGAACCAGGAGCTGCTGCGGGCCACCCGGCCGAGCCACGCAGTTACCTACGCCAGCTCCTGGAGCTTTTCTGCGGCACCAAGTCGGTGGGCAGGGCCTTCGAGGCGGCGGGCTGGGAGGTCGTCTCCCTGGACATCGTGTCGAAATTTGAGCCCACCATCCTGTGCGACATCCGGAGCTGGGACTACACTACGTTCCCGCCGGGGCACTTCGACATGGTCTGGGCCAGCCCGGTCTGCACGGAATACAGCCGCGCGCGCCCGCGGCGGCTCCTGGAGGGTGACGCGCTAGTCCTCAGCGCCCTTGAGATCATTGCGCACTTTGACCCGCTCATGTGGATTGTGGAGAACCCGGCCACCGGGCTGCTGAAGACCCGGCCGTTCATGGAGCGTCTGCCCTGGGTGGACGTGACCTACTGCAAGTACGGAACTCCGTACAGGAAGCAGACGCGGCTGTGGACCAACATGCGCTGGAGACCGAGCCGAGGGCTGTGCAGGCCCGGCAGCCGCTGCGAGGCGTGGCAGGACGGCAGGCACCTCCGGGCCGCGCAGCGGGGGCCGCGGCTGATGGAGGGGCAGTACGAGAGGGTCAGCCAATCGCGCGAGCTGCTCTACAGCGTCCCTGCTGCGCTGTGCGAGGAGATTGCGCGCGCGGCCACGGAGGAGCTTGCGGAGCGGCTGAGCATTCCGGACTAGGCTTCCTCTGGAAAAATGCCATTTTTCCATGTTTTTGCATGTTTTTTTTGGCGGTGCCACTAAACGCCAAAAATGGCGCAGAGGGGCACCCCCCGCCTTTTTTCTCGTTTTTGGGCGCATTCAAAAGCGGTGCCACGTTTCACCAAAAATGGTGAAGAGGGGCACCCCCGCCTTTTTTCTCGTTTTTTGCTCAACTTCAAAAGCGGTGTCACTAAACTTCAAAAATGAAGAAGAGGGACACCGGGCCTCTTTTCTCGTTTTTGGGCGCACTCAAAAGCGGTGTCACGTTTCACCAAAAATGGTGAAGAGGGACACCCCCGCCTTTTTTCTTGTTTTGCTCAACTTAAGCGGTGTCACGCTTCATCAAAAATGAAGCACACCGGGCCTTAGTCAAGCACAGAGACGCCCGTGCCGGAGAGCGTCACCAGCTGGTAGGCCACCAAATGAATGAACAGGTCCGTCATCGTGCCGTCCAGGCCTTGAAGGTGAACCGGGCAAGGTCGCCCGAGCGGGTGCTGACGCCACTCAGCGGCATCTTGGGCACGCGCTCGGTGGGAAAGCCGGCAATGAAGCTGTGGCGCAGGTAGCCCACGCGGCCGATGTCGATGTTGCGCACCGTGTCGTCGTAGGTGCCCGCGAGGACGGAGAGGAAGTGGAAGTGCTCCGAGGCTCCCTTCATGGGGTTGTAGGCTGCCCAGCTGCATCTGAGACTCCAGGAGGCTGTCCTCCTGCCTCGCCGCGTCGATGGGGGCCATGTCCCGGGTTGGCCAGCAAGTGGATCTTGGAGCCCGCGTCGTTGTCCCAAAAAGTCACGAACGCGCCCATGAGTTTCGTGAAGGCGCGCGCCACGGTGACGTTGTGCTCCGCCACGCCGTTCGGGACGCTGGACTGCTGCGTGTGCACCGTGGGGTAGCTGAACACCAGGGACCTTCCTGAGAGGAGCACGCGGTTGAAGGACTCCACCAGCGCAGAGTCCAGGACGACCTGGGAGGCCAGAACTCGGACGTTCTGGATCTCAAAGTCGGTGCTCAGCGTGGCCCCCGCCGGGTGCGCCCCGGCGTTCTCGGACCACAGCGCAGTGGTGGCGTCCGCAAACTCAATTTCTATCACCAGGTTCAGCTGCGGCGGCAGCATCTTCCCGCAGCGCAGGATGCCCACCATGGTGGGGCGCAGCAGCACGTCCGCGTAGCCGCCCTGGTGCACCGCGCGGGCGATGCGCGGGTCGTTCACTTCGTCGAAACCCTCCATGGCCTTGTTGCGGTTGTACTCCCGGCCCTTCAGCAGGTCGTGCACGGCCACGGTGCGCCCGTAGTAGTTGATGTCGTCGCAGCGCTGGCCGTTGGCGAAGACCTGGACGCGCTGGACGAAGCAGGCGGGGTTGGGCGTGGCCGGGGCCAGCGGGTTGGTGCCGTCCGTGTTCCTGACGCGGAAGGCGATCTTGATGGACTCGGGGTCGATGAAGGACGTGCCGCTGGTCAGCGGGATGCGGCAGACCCTAGAGGTTGTGGGGGAGAAGGAGCTCAGCGAGCTGGGGAAGTACTGCACGTCATGCCGCGCCGTCACGTAGCTGGTGTTGCTTGTTTTCAGCTTGTAGTCCAGGCTCTGCATCAGCTCATCCTGGGCTCCGGCGGTGACTACCTCCATGCTTGTTTATATACACGCATTTTGACTCGTACGGCGAAGGAAAACTATTCCTCCAGTGCGTATATAGATATACGGACGAGAAGAATAGCGTTTTGTGGCGCAAAAACCGTGCAAAAGATATATTACTCCTGTCCGTATATGGATATACGGACAGGAGTAATAGCTTTTCTCAGCGCAAAACCGTGCAAAAGCTATTAGTCCAGGGTGTATATTCATATACGGCCTGGACTGATAGCATTTTTTCAGCGCAAAGCCGTGCAAAACCGTGCAAAAATAAACTCTCCCCCAGGAGGGTTTTATTTTTTTTAAGCAGCCTCAATGTCTCGCGCCAGCTGGTCAAAGCTGGGCGGAGGCAAGCTCCGGCGTCCGGAACTGGAGCTCGCCCGTGAGCTTGGCTGGGACTGGGGCAGAGCCACGGGGTTCAGGCCCCAGGAGAAGGGGCGCGGCGTGTTGGACTGCGCCTGCACGCGGAAGCCGGACTGCGAGGAGGCGCGGCTGCTTGCGGGGCTGCCGGACGTGCTGCTGCCTGAGCGCAGCGTGAAGTGCTGAGGCTGAGTGGCGTCATTCATGTTGTTGGCGGACCGGACGTCCTGCACTGCCGCGTCCTCGCTGCCCTGCTGGGGCCGGAAGAGCGTGTTCTCGAGGACCCAGCCCGTGCCGCGCGCGAGGCCGTAGGCTGCGCCGCCTGCGAGCCCCACGGCCAACCCAGCCGTCGCCGCCGCGCCAACTCCCGCCGCGCCAGCCAACGTTCCAGCAACCTCGCCCGCGGTGGGCGCCAGGGCTGCGGCCCCCTCGGCCAGGCCCCCCAGGTACCCAAAGGCTCCGCCCACGCCCTCGGCGGCAACGGCCACCTCGCCCTCCTCCGCTGCCACGGCCGCCGTCTCCTCAACGGCCTGCGCCGCGCCGCGCTCCACCTCCTGCGCGCGCTGCCCCGCCTCGTCCAGGAGGCGCTCCACGTCACTGGGCCGGCCTATGATCTGCGGAGGCGGCTGCGCCGGGCCCGGACGGGGCAGCACGTTCAGGCGCACGTACTCCGCTGCGTCCTGGGGCAGCTGAGAGCGGAAGGCCTGCGCGGCTGCGAGCCCCGCCGCTCCTGCGCCTATGAGGTCCGCTGCCGCCTGCGCGCCGTCTGCAGTGCCGCGCAGACGGTCCGTGATGGAGGGCGGCCCCTGCCCGTTGCTGGCCAGCGCGCCGGCCTTCGGGGTCTCCCGCCAGGTCGTCCTCAACAAAGCGGGTTCCGCCGTACCCTTGGTACCTCCGCGCAAGGCGCACGTCCTCGTCCGTGGCCTCTGCGGGAGTGCGGAAGCCTTCCTCGGGAATTGCCTGCAGAGGCGTGTGCTGCAGGGGCCGGGGTTGGGGTCCTCGCTGGACTGACAAAATCGTCCAGGTAGAAGTGGCTTGTGAGAACGAGGTGGCCTTGCGGTCCGGCTGGTCCAGGGGCAGCGGCTCGTTCCGCTCCAGGTAGCCCACCACCTGCTCAAAGCGCGGGCGCTGGTTGAAGCCGTGCGCCCGAAGTGTCTTCATTTACTGTTGCGCAACTTCGTCCGCCGCCCGTTCCACGCCCCGGCGCTCGGCCCGCGCGTAGCGCAGCTGGGGTACCTGGCGGTGCACGGCCTCCGTCAGCCGGCTCACGTCGTCCAGGTGCCGCTGCCCCTCCTGCGCCTGCCTGCGCTCGCCCAGCCAGTTGTTGAAGGCCCGCGCCTCCTCCAGTTCTCGGTAGCGCTTCAGCAGCAGCGGCTGCAAGTTGTAACTGGGGTACGTCTTGCGGAACCACCGGAGCATCCGCGGCTCGTTGCGGGGTTCGATCGACATCATGCTTTTATACCAGTACGCTTGCGCCTGTGGTCAGCCGGTCATAAGCGGACTGCCTCTCCAGCATGCGCAGGGCGCGCTGCTGCTCTCTTGTGAGCTGAGGCGCCTCCGGTTCAGCCGGCGCCGGTGCCTCAGCCGGTGCCTCCGCCGGTGCCTCTGCTGGGGTGCCTCCGCCGGTGCCTCCGCCGGCGTCTCAAGTGGAGGCTTTGGCTTGCGCTTTGGAGCAGCCGGCTCAGTAGGCACGTCCTGCTTCGGTTTGTTCTTGCTCCCAGGGGGCCTGCCCCGCCGTTTCGGTTCCGGTTCCGGCGCAGCGTGTGGCGTAGCGTGTGGCGCAGCGTGTGGCGCAGCGTGCGTGTCCGGCGCAGCGTGCACCTCCGCCTCTTGCGCCTCCGCCTCGTGTTCGGTTGGCTCCATTTAATTATACGTGGTCAAGATATAACACGAACGACAAAGACGACCCGCGAAGCCGGACGACGTTGCCGTCCAGGTCGGTCAGGCGGAAGCGCATGTGCCTCAGGGTAACCGGGCCCCTGAGGGCCATGAAGTGCCCGTCGTGAGCCCGTCTCCACAATGGTACCCACTCCGCTCTTCAGCGTGATCTTGGAGAGGATGTCGTCGCCCAGGTTGCCCAGCACTCTGCTGGCGTTGGCCAGCTGGGCGCAGCGCAGGTAGACCTCGTTGTGCGCCATCATCCGGACAAACTCAAAGACCTGCTGCCCGCCGGAGACAAAGCTCGGGCCCAGCGTGTGGTCCACGCTGAAGGGCTTGGTGGGAGAGGCGGGCGGCGCAGCAGGGTAGTCCGCGGCATCAGGGAATTGCTGGCGCAGCTCCAGGTCGTTCAGGATGAGCCTGTTGCCGTCGTAGGCTACGCTCAGGCTGTTCGTGGTCTCGCTATAGGTGGCGGTGGCAAAGTTGGAGCTGATCCAGGCGGCCAACCGTGCGCCAGTGTACGCGCCCTCGGGCAACAACGCCCAGTTCAGCGTGCCCAGCGCGGCGTCGACCCAGTAGAGGTAGCGGCCCCGGTCCGTCGAGAGGAAGCTGTCGGCCAGGCGGATCTTGTAGACGGCAAGCCGGGCGTCGCTCTGCAAGTGCAGGGACTCTCCCAGGTCTACCTCAAAGTCGCTGTCCGAGCCGGCCACTCTCTTGCGGCTGTCCACGTAGATAGTGGTCATCCTTTTCTTTAGGAACGTCCGTCACACTTCGCGTTGATCAGCGTGGAGCTGGCGAACAGCTTCTGGCCCAGGAAGCTGAGCGCCGCTCCCATCGGCGTCTTTTTCAAGTGCAAAACGCTCTTCAAAGCGCTTGTAGAACATTTCATTCCTCGGCTTCAGGTAGTAGACAAAGAGGAAACTGTAGGGTTCCCGCGTGGCCTGCTCATACAGCCGGTACAGCTGCTCCTTTGGCAGCAGGGCGCTCAGCTCCTCAATAACGGCGTCCAGCTCGTGCTGGTTGCGCAGCCGCACCGCTGCGCTGATGAGCCGCAGCTTCTGCGAGCTCACCCAGGTGCTTATCTGCATGTGCCGGCCCCTGATGAAGAGAGTGTCCAGGGCGCCGTGAGGCTTGTGCAACTGCGGCGTGTCAGCAAAGTCGTCGATGACTACACCTGGTACAGTTTCTTCATTTCCAACTTCTTGGACGCCTCCGTGATCTTGCGCTGCTGCTGGATGATGCGCCGCAGCGCCGCCTCGTCCCACTCGTCCCAATAGGTCTGCTCCCGCTCTGTGTTCACCCCCAGGTCCCCCTCAATGTACTTCTTGACGGGGATCCAGCCGTCGTCTATGTTCACACTCGGGCTGAAGACGTAAATTCGTTCAAAGACGCCGCGATACTGCTCCAGAATCAGGCTGATCAGAGCCACGGTTTTTGCCCGATTTTGATGGCCCGAGGAAAATGCCCGTGCACGGCACCAGTGGCACGAGGCTTGTTTGCTGCTATACTCTGTCGTAGGAAACAGCTTGATCTTCCCCATTTCCTTTGCGTTACTTGCCAAATTTGAAGCCGGGAAGCCGTGCGAGTCCGGGAGAAATGCCATATTTACGGCATCGCAGCCGGAGTTTTCCGGGAGTGTCCTGCTATACAGCACGCTTCCATAGTTTTCCGGGCAATCCGGGCGGCGAGTCCGGGAGTGCATCGCTGTGTACCGACGCACTGCCGGTGTTTTTTCCGCGCAATCCGGGCGGCGAGTCTGGGGACGTAGTGCTGTACAGCACTGCGCTTCCAGCGTTTTCTGGGAAACACCGGGGCAATCCTGTGCCCACGCCAGGATTGAGTGTGGCAATCCTGTGCCCACGCCAGGATTGAGTGAGGCAATCCTGTGCCCACGCCAGGATTGAGTGGGGCAATCCTGTGCCCACGCCAGGATTGACGGCAGGGCGTGTGAATGGTGCAAAAAAACACTCTGTCAGCGGTACCGCGAGGACAGCAGCGCTGACAGACCTCCGGCGCTGGCCCGGTGATGGGTTTTTTTCGGCAAAAAAGCGAAGTTGGAATTCCGACCTCGGTGCAGAGCGAAGTCGGAATTCCGACCTCGGTGTGGTGCAGGCAGGCTGGAGGCTTCTATGCCAGGCAGGCGCGGCAGGAAGCTGGGAGCTCGGAGTTTTTTGGGCCCTTATAGGAACCTATAGGAACCTATAGGAATCTTATAGGAAACCCATAGGAAACCCATAGGAAACTCATAGGAAGCCCTCTTCTGCTTTTCCTATGGACTTCCTATGGGTTTCCTATGGGTTTCCTATAAGATTCCTATAGGTTCCTATAGGTTCCTATCTCTCTCTTTAGAGGGGGTTTCCCAAATGGCTTATATTCTACCTGAGAGGCTCCCAGCACTCGTCCGTCCAGCATTTGACCTCGTCCTGCGAAGGATCCGAAGTCTAAAACGCTGCGTGGAGGCGTGAGGCTGCAAAATAGTGACCCCTAGATATGCGCTGCAATTTGGCTCCAGGTTGCATTTCAAGCGATGTCAAGCTTTGCCAAAGGAAACCCCTTTTCCCTTTTTTTCGGGGACCCCTTTTTTTGGGACCCCTTGTTTTCTTTTTTTTTGTGTTTTTCTTAGCCCTGCAAAGGTTGGCTCGCTTGAAATGCAACCTGGAGCCAAATTGCAAGCATATCTAGGGGTCTCTATTTTGCAGCCTCACGCCTCCACGCAGCGTTTTAGACTTCGAATCCTTCGCAGGACGAGGTCAAATGCTGGACGGACGAGTGCTGGGAGCCTCTCAGGTAGAATATAAGCCATTTGGGAAACCCCCTCTAAAGAGAGAGGTTGTTTGTTTTCAGCTTGTAGTCCAGGCTCTGCATCAGCTCATCCTGGGCTCCGGCGGTGACAACCTCCATGCTTGTTTATATACAGCATTTTGACTCGTCAGCTAAATCTCCTGGACGCTGCATGGCGTTCCAGGCGGCCCGGGCAACGTGACGTAGTGGATTGAGTCGAGCCCGACTGCGCCCGGAAGGCTCTCCATCAGGACGTCGTGTGGAGGTAGCAGTTAAACTCGCGGAAAATCTCCCACCCATGAGATTGGCGGTGTTGACGGCCGCGCGCTCACCGCTTTCCCTGCCAGCCCCAGTCTAGCCACCGCAGGCATCTCGTGCTTGAAGGGCATGGCAGCTTGCGCAGGCCTGCTCCAGGTCGCAGCGTCTGGCGCACGGCGAAGGAAAACTATTCTTCCAGTGCGTACATAGATGTACGGAGAATAGCGTCTTGTGGCGCAAAACAGTGCAAAACCGTGCAAAATAAATTCCCCAGGAGGGTTTTATTTTTTTTAAGCAGCCTCAATGTCTCGCGCCAGCTGGTCAAAGCTGGGCGGAGGCAAGCTCCGGCGTGACTGCCCGGAACTGGAGCTCGCCCGCGAGCTCGGCTGGGACTGGGGCAGGGCCACGGGGTTCAGGCCCCAGGAGAAGGGGCGCGGCGCGTTGTTGGACACCTCGTTGTGCGCCATCATCTTCAGAACTCAAAGACCTGCTGCCCGCCGGAGACGAAGCTCGGGCCCAGCATGTGGTCCACGCTGAAGGGCTTGGTGGAGGGCGGCGGCGCGGCGGGGTAGTCCGCCGCGTCAGGAAATTGCTGGCGCAGCTCCAGGTCGTTCAGGATGAGCCGGTTGCCGTCGTAGGCTACGCTCAGGCTGTTCGTGGTCTCGCTATAGGTGGCGGTGGCAAAGTTGGAGCTGATCCAGGCGGCCATCCGGGCGCCCGTGTACGCGCCTTCGGGCAACAACGCCCAGTTCAGCGTGCCCAGCGCGGCGTCAACCCAGTAGAGGTAGCGGCCCCGGTCCGTCGAGAGGAAACTGTCGGCCAGGCGGATCTTGTAGACGGCGAGCCGGGCATCGCTCTGCAAGTGCAGGGACTCTCCCTCAAAGTCGCTGTCCGAGCCGGCCACTCTCTTGCGGCTGTCCACGTAGATAGTGGTCATCCTTTTCTTTAGGAACCCGCCCGTCCGGCGGACGACGGGCGGCTGGACGGCTGCGACGGAGGTGCAGCAGGAGATGTTCTCGCATCTAGCGTTGATCAGTGTGGATCTAGCGAACAGCTTCTGGCCCAGGAAGCTGAGCGCCGCTCCCATCGGCGTCTTTTTCCAATGCGAAATTCCTCGGCTTCAGGTAGTAGACAAAGAGGAAACTGTAGGGTTCCCGCGTTGCCTGCTCATACAGCCGGTACAGCTGCTCCTTTGGCAGCAGGGTGCGCAGCCTCCAGCAGCAGAGGAATTGCATGTTCACCCGCACGGCTGCGCTGATGAGCCTCAGCTTCTGCGAGCTCACCCAGGTACTGATCTGCATGTGCCGGCCCCTGATGAAGAGAGTGTCCAGGGCGCCGTGAGGCTTGTGCAACTGTGGCGTGTCAGCAAAGTCGTCGATGACTACAAGCACCTGGTACAGTTTCTTCATTTCCAACTTCTTGGACGCCTCCGTGATCTTGCGCTGCTGCTGGATGATACGCCGCAGCGCCGCCTCGTCCCACTCGTCCCAACACGTCTGCTCCCGCTCTGTGTTCACCCCCAGGTCCTCCTCAGTGTACTTCTTGACGGGGATCCAGCCGTCGTCTATGTTGACACTCGGGCTGAAGATGTAAATTCTCTCAAAGACGCCGCGATACTGCTCCAGAATCAGGCTGATCAGAGCCACGGTTTTGCCCGATTTTGATGGCCCGAGGAAGATGCCCGTGCATGGCACCAGGGGCACCACGGGGTCAGAGGGCTGCTTACTGCTATACTCTGTCGTAGGAAACAGCTTGATCTTCCCCATTTCCTTTGCGTTACTTGCCAAATTTGAAGCCGGGAAGCCGGGCGGCGAGTCTGGGAGCGCACTGCTATACAGCAGTACGCTCCCAGTGTTTTCCGGGCAATGCGGGCGGCGAGTCTGGGAGCGCGTCTCTGTGTAGAGACGCGCTTCCAGAGTTTTCTGGAAGACACCGGGGCAATCCTGTGCCCACGCCAGGATTGAGTGAAGCAATCCTGTGCCCACGCCAGGATTGAGTGAAGCAATCCTGTGCCCACGCCAGGATTGAGTGAAGCAATCCTGTGCCCACGCCAGGATTGACGGCAGGGCGTGTGAATGGTGGAAAAAAACACTCCGGCAGTTATGCTGCGAGGACAGCATAACTCCCGGACCTTCGGCGCTGGCCCGGTGATGGGTTTTTTCGGGCAAAAAAGCGAAGTCGGAATTCCGACCTCGGTGGGAGAGCGAAGTCGGAATTCCGACCTCGGTGTAGAGCGGAGTCGGAATTCCGACCTCGGTGTGGTGCAGGCTCGGCAGGCTGGAGGCTTCTATGCCGGGCAGGTGGCGCGGCAGGGTGGCTTCGATGCCGGGCCATTGTTGACTCATGTAGGACTCATGTAGGACTCATGTAGGACTCATGTAGGACTCATGTAGGACTCATGTAGGACTCATGTAGGACTCATGTAGGACTCATGTAGGACTCATGTAGGGCTCATGTAGGACTCATGTAGGACTCATGTAGGACTCATGTAGGACTCATGTAGGACTCATGTAGGACTCATGTAGGACTCATGTAGGACTCATGTATGGAGGCTTCTATGCCAGGCAGGCGCGGCAGGGTGGCGCACCCGGAGTGCCCAACCGCCACCGTATGACCGTATGATCCGTATGATCCGTATGACTCGGCGGGCTGGCGTGTCAGGCGCGGCTGGAAACAGGCACCAACCATTTTTTGGTTGCTGCCCGCGTGGAGTTCCGCGTGGAGTTCCGCAGACGCGAACTGCGCGAACTGCGCAGCGACTGCAGCGACAGCTGCAGACTGCGCCGCGCGAAAGCGCGAACACAGAACATAGCACCTCTCTCTTTAGAGGGGGTTTCCCAAATGGATTCTATTCTACCTGAGAGGCTCCTGGCACTCGTCCGTCCAGCATTTGACCTTGTCCTGCGAAGGATTCGAAGTCTAAAACGCTGCGTGCAGGCGTGTGGCTGCAAAATAATGACCCCTAGATATGCTTGCAAAATGCCCAGCAGCTGCGTTTCTGCAAGGCGAGCTAAAAAAAACAGGGAAAAAAAAAAGAAGCCAAGCCAAACCAGCCAGAAAGCCAGCCAGAAGCCAAGCCAAACCAGCCAGAAAGCCAGCCAGAAGCCAAGCCAAACCAGCCAGAAAGCCAGCCAGAAAGCCAGCCAGAAGCCAAGCCAAACCAGCCAGAAAGCCAGCCAGAAGCCAAGCCAAACCAGCCAGAAAGCCAGCCAGAAAGCCAGCCAGAAGCCAAGCCAAGCCAGCCAGAAGCCAACCAAAAAAGCCAGCCAGGGTTTCCTTTGAGGGGGCTCGCCTTGCAGAAACAAAGGCAGCTGCTGGGCATTTTGCCAAACCGCATATCTAGGGGTCATTATTTTGCAGCCACACGCCTGCACGCAGCGTTTTAGACTTCGAATCCTTCGCAGGACGAGGTCATTTCCTGGACGAACGAGTGCCAGGAGCCTCTCAGGTAGAATAGAATCCATTTGGGAAACCCCCTCTAAAGAGAGAGGTGCCATGTTCTGTGTTCGCGCTTTCGCGCGGCGCAGTCTGCAGCTGTCGCTGCAGTCGCTGCGCAGTTCGCGCAGTCTGCGGCGGAACTCCACGCGGAACTCCACGCGGGCAGCAACCAAAAAATTGTTGGTGCCTGTTTCCAGTTCCGAGGCACTTCGAAAACACAAGTGCCACTTGTGTTTTCGAGCATCGCCACCTGCCCGGCATCGGAGCCTCCCACCCGGCCGCTTCGAAAGCATAAGTGGCACTTATGCTTTCGAGCATCGCATTCCTGCCCGGCATCGGAGCCGCACCAGCCCGCCGACGTGGAGGCTTCGATACCTAGCGCGCCACATTCCTGCCGCGCCACCTGCCCGGCATCGGAGCCACGCCAGCCCGCCGAGTCATACGAATCATACGGATCATACGGTCATACGGTCATACGGCGGCTTGGCACTGCGCCACCCTGCCGCGCCACCTGCCTGGCATAGAAGCCTCCCGGCCGCGCCACCTGCCCGGCATAGAAGCCTCCAGCCTGCCGAGCTTGCGTCACACCGAGGTCGGAATTCCGACTTCGCTCTACACCGAGGTCGGAATTCCGACTTCGCTTTTTTTGCCCGAAAAACCCATCACCGGGCCAGCGCCGAAGGTCCGGGAGTTATGCTGTCCTCGCAGCATAACTCCCGGAGTGTTTTTTCCACCATTCACACGCCCTGCCGTCAATCCTGGCGTGGCAACAGGATTGCTTCACTCAATCCTGTGTTGGGCACAGGATTGCTTCACTCAATCCTGTGTTGGGCACAGGATTGCCCGGTGTCTTCCGGAAAACTCTGGAAGCGCACTGCTGTATAGCAGGGCACTCCCGGAAAACTCTGGAAGCGCGTCGGTGCACAGCGACGCGCTCCCGGACTCGCCGCCCGGCTTGCCCGGACAAACTATATCAGCGCGGTGCTACACAGCACTGCGCTGATATACTCGCCGCCCGGCTTCCCGGCTTCAAATTTGGCAAGTAACGCAAAGGAAATGGGGAAGATCAAGCTGTTTCCTACGACAGAGTATAGCAGTAAGCAGCCCTCTGACCCCGTGGTGCCCCTGGTGCCATGCACGGGCATCTTCCTTGGGCCATCAAAATCGGGCAAAACCGTGGCTCTGATCAGCCTGATTTTGGAGCAGTATCGCGGCGTCTTTCAAAGAATTTACATCTTCAGCCCGAGTGTCAACATAGACGATGGCTGGATCCCCGTCAAGAAGTACATTGAGGAGGACCTGGGGGTGAACACAGAGCGGGAGCAGACGTATTGGGACGAGTGGGACGAGGCGGCGCTGCGGCGTATCATCCAGCAGCAGCGCAAGATCACGGAGGTTGGAAATGAAGAAACTGTACCAGGTGCTTGTAGTCATCGCTGACACGCCGCAGTTGCACAAGCCTCACGGCGCCCTGGACACTCTCTTCATCAGGGGCCGGCGCATGCAGATCAGTACCTGGGTGAGCTCGCGCAACCTGAGGCTCATCAGCGCAGCCGTGCGGGTGAACATGCAATTCCTCTGCTGCTGGAGGCTCGCCGTCATTGAGGAGCTGAGCGCCCTGCTGCCAAAGGAGCAGCTGTACCGGCTGTATGAGCAGGCAACGCGGGAACCCTACAGTTTCCTCTTTGTCTACTACCTGAAGCCGAGGAATGAAATGTTCTACAAGCGCTAGCGCTTTGAAGAGCGTTTCGCATTGGAAAAAGACGCCAATGGGAGCGGCGCTCAGCTTCCTGGGCCAGAAGCTGTTCGCTAGTTCCACACTGATCAACGCTAGATGCGAGAACATCTCCTGCTGCACCTCCGTCGCAGCCGTCCAGCCGCCCGTCGTCCGCCGGACGGGCAGGTTCCTAAAGAAAAGGATGACCACTATCTACGTGGACAGCCGCAAGAGAGTGGCCGGCTCGGACAGCGACTTTGAGGTGGACCTGGGAGAGTCCCTGCACTTGCAGAGCGATGCCCGGCTCGCCGTCTACAAGATCCGCCTGGCCGACAGATTCCTCTCGACGGACGGGGCCGCTACCTCTACTGGGTTGACGCCGCTGAACTGGGCGTTGTTGCCCGAGGGCGCCTACACGGGCCCCCGGCTGGCCGCCTGGATCAGCTCCAACTTTGCCACCGCCACCTTTTGCGAGACCACGAACAGTCTGAGCGTTGCCTACGACGGCAACCGGCTCATTCTGAACGACCTGGAGCTGCGCCAGCAATTTCCTGACGCGGCGGACTACCCCGCCGCGCCGCCCGCCTCTCCCACCAAGCCCTTCAGCGTGGACCACATGCTGGGCCCGAGCTTCGTCTCCGCCAGGCAGCAGGTCTTTGAGTTCGTGAAGATGATGGCGCACAACGAGGTCTACCTGCGCTGCGCCCAGCTGGCCAACGCCAGCAGAGTGCTGGGCAACCTGGGCGACGACATCCTCTCCAAGATCACGCTGAAGAGCGGCGTGGGTACCATTGTGGAGACGGGCTCGGACGACGGGCACTTCATGGCCCTCAGAGGCCCGGTTACCCTGAGGCACATGCGCTTCCGCCTGACCGACCTGGACGTCAACGTCGTCCGGCTTCGCGGGTCGTCTTTGTCGTTCGTGTTATATCTTGACCGCGTATAATTAAAAAGGATGGAGCCGACCGAACACGACAGGGCGCTGGAGGCGCAAGAGGCGCCAGAGGCGCAGGAGTGCGCTGCGCCGGAGGCACCACACGCTGCGCCGGAGGCACCGGAACCGAAACGGCGGGGCCCTGGGAGCAAGAACAAACCGAAGCAGGACGTGCCTACTGAGCCGGCTGCTCCAAAGCGCAAGCCAAAGCCGCCTCCACTTGAGACGGCGCCGGCGGAGGCACCAGCAGAGGCACCGGCTGAGGCACCGGCACCGGCTGAGGCACCATCGGAGGCGCCTCAGCTCACAAGAGAGCAGCAGCGCTGCTGGAGAGGCAGTCCGCTTATGACCGGCTGACCACAGGCGCAAGCGTACTAGTGTAAAAGCATGATGTCGATTGAACCCCGCAACGAGCCGCGGATGCTCCGGTGGTTCCGCAGGACGTACCCCAGTTACAACTTGCAGCCGCTGCTGCTGAAGCGCTACCGAGAACTGGAGGAGGCGCGGGCCTTCAACTCCTGGCTGTGAGCCGGCTGACGGAGGCCGTGCACCGCCAGGTACCCCAGCTGCGCTACGCGCGGGCCGAGCGCCAGGGCGTGGAACGGGCGGCGGGCGAAGTTGCGCAACAGTAAATGAAGACACTTCGGGCGCACGGCTTCAACCAGCGCCCGCGCTTTGAGCAGGTGGTGGGCTACCTTCCTGGAGAGTCAGATTGCAATCTTTTTTCTTGACGTTTGCCGTTTATTTGACATTGTTGTGTTTTAAGGGCAGAAATTTGACAATGATCCATTTAGAGCCCGAAAACATGTCAATGACAAACTTTTTGGCGTGATATGGGCCTGGGCGCCAAAACGCTGCGCAGAGTGAAGCATGGTTCAAGCCGCGGAGAGAACGCGCGAACGAGAGCAGACACACACAAATCACGAAACACGCGAAAATACACAGCGCTCATGCGCACAAACCGCGTGCGCAACACACGCACGCATGCGCGTCACACCTGCATGCGTGCATGCAGCAGCTTCCTCGCATTTATGGCAGACATCATTTTTTGTTACTCTAAGTTGCCAATTCTATCGTTGAATTGCAACCTATTCAACGATAGAATATGCACATATATGCATATTGAATTCCACGAATTGGATTAATATATCCGTGCGGCCGCGCATGGGGCGCCATGTCGGTGCCACGAAGCGGCTGAAGCTGATAAGTGCCCCCTGCAGCATGCATTTGTGCAGACATTGTTGCAAGCGCATGTGCATCAGAGGCGCACGCTGGCGCCGCTTCCGTTGGCTCAATGCACACTTTGGAACACAATACTCATGCACTAAATATAGTTTTTGCTTTTTTTTGCAACCGGGCATGCACAGGCCGACCACTTCGCAGCAGCAGGAGGAACGCCTAGAGGAGCGCGCGCAAGGAAAGGAGGGGGAGGAGGAAAAACCGGAGGAGGAAAAACCGGAGGAGGAAAAGCTGGTAACGCGAACGTATAAGCGCCGAAAGGTGAAATTGGACCCTGCTGAGCTCCAGGCCTTCATAGCTAGCACAAACAACTACATAGAGGACGCGAAAAAGCTCCAGGAGTTCTACGCGGAACAGGAGCTACTCGCCAGCCAGAACTACCAGGACGCGAGGTACAAGGCGCTGGCTCAGCTCGCCACCGACACCACAAGGAGGAACAACAGGGTCCGCGAACTGCAAGAAGAGCTCCAGGTCACCTCCAAAAGCGGGGCATCAGCCAGCAGCAGCAGCAGCAGCAGCAGCAGCAGCAGTTGGGCCCTTCCTCCAGGCGCATTAGTGCCTGGCAGGGTCGCAGTGTCTCAGCTGCCACCGGCCTCAAAGCCCGTGCAACAGTCCGCAGCCTGGCAACGGCAACAGCCCGCCGCCCAGCCTCTACCTCCGGGCCCTTGCCGACCTGGATCGCTGGGAAACTAACATAACACGCAGGCAAGCAGAGAGAACAGCAACTAGAATAGCTACAGCTCAGGCAGTCTCTCAACAACAGCCAGCGCACCAAGCAGCACCAAAACAGTACATTTAGGTTCATACGTATTTAGGGAATACATAGGCTTTAGATTTGCACATGTAGTCTACATATTTTGAGGCTTTCCCAGCTTATAGCCAGGCAAGGCTAGCGGCCCATCATGGCTGAGTCAACTTGTGGCTCTGCTGAGGACTGGTTCTAGGTCGGATTGTTTGTTGCTTCCATCTCTTCAATTTGCGCGCAGGACTGCTCTGATATCGATATGACTGAGGCCGTGGCTCCTGTTTTCGAAGGTTGTTTGCTTGTTTTGCGCCGTTCAGGTCGCCAAAGCTATGGGCCACGCGATAAGCCCGCTTATCGGCTTGGCCAGCAGCTCCGCGCTTAGCGTGCGGGGTTAGAAAGCTTATAGTGGCAGTGAACGGGCGCTGGGGCGTGTTTGGGCTTGCTTGCCTAGGTGCTGAAGCGGTTTTTGAAGCGTGCAGCAAGTTCATCAACCCAATCGCGCAAATCCCCTTGGACTACATTGAGACGACATGCTTCGCGCACGTGCATAGCTGCCTTGAAGTTTTGCGTCCTTTTCTCAGGTCCCGCGCACGTTTTGCGTTTGCCTTTCAGAGCCCCAGGTGAGTTTGGCGTCTGCAAGACACCAGCCACGAGTGTTTCTGAGGCTGCAGTTGCTTGGTCGCGCTTGCTGCCTTCGCACGTCCACATCTTTGCATATGGTGCGCCACTCAGGTTTTGCAAGCCGCGCGCTCCATGAAGGAGACCGATGCGGCCCTAGTGGCAAGCGTGTTGAAACGCTGCTGCTCTCGCACGAGAACGCTCCGGGGCCGTTCGCAGCGCCATGGTTGCTATATGCCATTGTCACTGGGTTAACTTGAGTTGTTGAATCGGCTTGGGTTAACCTAGCCCAGGTCATCTTATCACCCGCACTTGGACCAGCTGAAGCATTTGACCCCTGCTTATGCTTGCTAGTGAGCGTTTGCGTGAGACTCAACATAGGCGCATACTAGAAAACTGCATGCCTGGCCCAGGATCTTGCTCCCATCGCCGAAGAGTGTGCCGGAGCCACCTGCTGGCATGCCCGATCCTGAAGACGGGCAACCAAGGCCTTGCAAACTTGATAAACTGTTTCTCCACGCAGCGCACGCAGGAAGCGCACCGAAGACAGTGCACCTGCTGCTGGCCCTGAAGTTCCTGAGCCCGGCCCTCAACTAAAAACTGAGAACCAAGTTTTGCTTGCGCGATTTTGCGGTCTCAACTAAATGAGGCCATCGCCCACTCAAGCCCAACCGCAAGCTGAGAAACGCTCTCGCCTGGAGGCCCTCTGTTCCTTTTCCTTCTTCGGCAGTTTGCCTTGGTTTCGCACCCGGCCCAGGACGCCAAGCAGAAGTACTTGCAAGCGTGCCGGGAGCTTTGGGGTGAGGACTGCACCGTTTGAGCCAAGCTACAAAACGAAAAGGGTCTGAAATTCTACTTTTCAGTAGCTTGCAACTGAAAAGTAGAATTACTCTAATGGTTTCTCAAATTCTACCTTTCAGTAGCTTACAACTGAAAGTGCTAAACCTTTAATGCACCGTGTTCATGTATCGTCATGAGATACCTCGTAGTGCACATGTGTGTGACTACCGAACGAGTTGTACAGTCGTTGACATTTTCGGTTGTGTCTCACGAGGATCTGATTGAAGGCGTTTCGGTCCAAAAGATTCGCATGGTAGCGGAGCAATGGTTGCTTTGCAGTTGGCATGAGTGGTTTGGCTTTGGCCTTTAGACTGCTTGGCCTTAGGCTGCAATGCATGGGAATCCAGGAGCAGCAGATGGGTCGCCTGCGGGCGGCGATGCGCGACAAGTTTTTCAGACACAGATAGATGTGGAAGGTTGGTTTGCTCAGGTGAGAACTGTTACTCAGGCGACGTTGGACGCCGCCCAGATGAATGCAAATTCGGTTCAGCAGTTACTGAGCGCCCAGGCAACACTGCAGCAGAATGGCTATGAAGATAGAGGCCTTCAAGGCCGAGATCTTGCGCGAGTACTCAGACAGCCAAGCGTGTTTAATCCAAGCACGCGTGAAGAAGAACTCAGCATGTGGAAGTCATGGAGCTGGGAGTTGGAGCAGTATCTTGGAGCTCTTGATCATGGTTTTACAGATGATTTTCAGGCTATGAAGTCTGTTGATTCGGAAATTACATTTGACAGCATGGACGCACCTGTTAGACAGCGTGGCGTTTTGCTATACAGTGTGTTGGCTGGACTCTTGCACGAAAAGGGCAAGCAAGTTTTGAAGAGTGTGGAACCTCAGAATGGTTATGAGGGCTACAGGCGGCTTAGAGCCGATTTGGAGCCTTCGTCACGAACAAGGATTTTGGCATTGTTGCAAACCTTGAATGCATGGCCCACCTTCGATCCAAAGCAAGGCATCATGCCCCAGGTCATGAAGCTTGAGAGCGCGGTGAAGGAATACGAGCAGTTGAGTGGCACTGCAATGGACCCCAATTTAAAGTTGGCTACCCTCTTGCGTTGCTTGACAGGACAGCTGAGGCAGCACACCAATTTGATTGTGAGTGATTCGTCTTCATACACAGATGTGAGGAATTTGATCATGCGCTGGGACTCTTCGCAGACAAAGTGGCATCAACCCCTGTTGAAATCATTTGAGATCAATTCATCAGTGGACCACAACGACCCGATGGACATCGACCGTGTTTACGGCAAAGGGTTTGGCAAGAAGGGCAAGAGCAAGTATGACAAAGGCAAAGGTAAGTTTGGTGGAAACAAAGGAAAAGGAGGAAAAGGTAAATCCAAATATGATGGAAAGGGATATGGCAACAAAGGAAAATCTGGCAAAGGGAAGTATAGCTCTCCCTACACTGGTAAAGGTACTGGAGACCCTCAACGTGACGCCCAGCAAAAGAAAACAGATCCAAATGCCTGTTTGTATTGCGGGAAGCACGGGCACTGGAAACGCGAGTGTTGGCAATTTCAGCAAGACAAGCAAGCTGGCACAATTCGCCGGACAGATGAGCAGCCTTTGCAGCAACAGGAAGTTCAGAAACCGCTCGATCCGTGCCGGCAGCCAGCATCAGGCAGCCAGACCCCGTCCGTGCAGAGTGGAACCACTTACAAGTCGGTATCTTCTGTTCGACGTGTTTCGGTTGCACCAGCATTTGACATTGCAGATGATCTCAGGCCGTTTGATGTTCACATTTATTCCATGGAAGAGTGTGACAGCGAAGCAGGCAGCATTTTCATGGTCTCGGCATGCAATGATAGAACTTGTATTTCTGGATTAACTTGCACATGTGTTGATCTGTGTGATTGTATCGGCTCAGCGTGTGCATGTGTTTCGGGTCATGGTGATGCGGCATTTCAGATATGTGATATGAGTGCAACAGATTTCGATGGTCAGTGGACCTATGCTTGCAATGCGTGTGGGAGCTCAGATTGCAATGTGTGCAGTCATGTGGAGCATTTTTCAGAGAGTGCATATGCGGACATCAGGATGCTGTATGACTCAGATTGTTCAGGCGACATGGAGATCATTTTGGATTCAGGTGCCGACATCAGCGTTCTGCCTCTAGGCTGGGAAGGATGCGGCGCTGAAAGCAAGCTGCTGTCATGTTCAGGGATGCGCAAGGGCGAAAAATCGAGATGAGTGGATGCAGAGACGCTCATGTGCTTTTGGGAGATGTTTCTTTCACTGAGACATTTGCAGTTGGGCCAGTGACGGCCCCACTTCTTGCCATGGGCAAGTTGGTGAAGGCAGGATGGAGCTTGGAGCTCAGTGGGAGCGAGCCTGCATTGGTCAAAGGTGATTGCAGAATCGATGTTCATTACAAAAGAAATTCGCTGTGCACTTATGGAGCTATTCGGGCTATTACAGCAGATAGCAAGCGGCAAGATTTGGACATGCATATTCGGCGCGCGGTGCTCAGTGACACTTTGAGTGCAGTTGGAGAAGTTTGGGAACAAACTGGAACAGATATATTTGCCATGAAGTCTTTCGGAGATGCTTTTCTCAATATTGGTGAGTGTTTGCCGGATGAGGGGTGTGCATTTCGCACGACTCTGATTTACGATGAAGGCCGCTGGGAGCTGGTTGAGTTTGGCCAGGAGCTCCGGGAATTGCAAGTGCTGGCAGGTCCTATTCCCGCCATTGAGGGAATGGTTGAAATCTTGACAATCGCCCATAGGCGGCGGTTCAAGCCGGAGCAGCTTGGATTTGAGGCTATCTTTGATGAGCCGGACCCCCAGCAGAAGGAATCAACTTCTAGTTCAAGCGATAGCTCAAGTGAGAGTCCTGAGAAGCATTCGCCAATTGGCGAGCCTGCAGATGGAGGTGGAGAAGAGAAGCAGCAACATGTGGGCGTTGCACTGCCAGGGAGTTCAGCGGATGTCAAGGAGCTTCCAGGCAAGGTGTCCGACCCTGAGCAGCTTGATGTAGATGGGGTCATTCTGACCCCAAGTTCCACCCTCAAGGAGTTGCGAGCTGCTTGTTTGGTTTTGGGCATCGGAAAATCAGGTGGGAAGGCAACTGTTTTCAGTCGCATTGCATCCCATCAGCGGAAGATGAAATTGAGCGAGCGAGTTGAGATTGCAAAGGAACTTGAGAGCGACAGAAGCAGGCAGCCAGTACTTGTTCCTGATGTGCCACAGCCCACAGCTGAACAGGTGGCCGAGCACTCGGCAACGCATTTGCCCTACGCGCCGTGGTGTGCTTTTTGCGTGGCGCATAAGGCACGGGATGCTAAGCATAGCAAATCAACTTCTGTGAAGGGTGTGCCTCTGGTTGCTATGGATTTCAGTTTTACTTCAAGGGAGAAGGATGAGGCCAAGAAGCTCACAGTTTTGGTCCTCAGAGACAAAGACAGTGGCACAATTGATTGCATTCCGGTGCGAGGCAAGGGCGGCGCGCAGGTGACCAAGTATTTGGTTACTGAGGTGTGCCGACTGCTCAACATGCTTGGGCATACAGATGTGGTGCTGAAGTCAGATGGCGAGCCTACCATGATAGGCCTTCAGTCAAAGATTCAGGAGACGAGAGCAAGGCTTGGGCTCAGGACTCAGCTGCAGCAAGCGCCTAAGGGTGACCATCAGGCAAATGGCATGGTTGAACAGACAGTGCAAATTACTCGTTTGCATGCAGGTGTTCTTCTGGAGCAGTATGAGCAGAAATCCGGATGTTTGGTATCCACCGAGCACCCATTGCATTCGTGGTGCTTTCGGCATGCAGCTTGGGTTTTGAACCGCTACAGCCCGCATCATGGTGTGACAGCGTTTGAGCAGGTCACTCAGAGTGAGTATTCAGGCAAGGTTGTTTCTTTCGGCGAGTGTGTCATGGCTCGTGCGAAGTCAAGCACGAAGGGAAGAGCAGGCTGGCTTAAATCTATTTGGCTTGGGAAGATTGCAATTTCGGATTTACATATTGTTTGCACAAAGTCAGGCTCTTTGCTTTTGACTCGCTGCGTGAAGCGTCTTCCAGAAGCTTCACGATGGGACAAGGAGATGCATGAATGTTTGCGCGATTACAGTTGGGACCACCCAGGACTCACTGCCGGCCATTTGGCATATGTGACCAAGCAAGGCAGGAAGACACAGCAAGTCATTCAGGAGTTTGTCCATCCTATTCTGGACGATGGTGCCCCACTTTCGGCACTGATGGACAGCGGTCAACTGTTTGTTGCAGATTCGCCGGTTCGGGTTGCAAGCCCGATGGATGAAGCAGGTTCAGAGCCATCTTCAGATGTGAAGGATGGTGCGGGCAGTGATGGAGGTGCGGTTGATCCTGCAGTTGTTCCTATGGAGGACGATGCAGGTCAGCGCACTGAACAAACTGGAGATGGTCGTGGTTTGCAAGTTGATGAGCAAGATGAGCGTCCTCCCAAGCAGGCCAGGATTGAGCCGCAGAAGAAGGCTCGGGTGCAACCAGCGCAGCCAGCGAGCTCGAGCAGACTTGCAAGCCCACCAACGTTTGCAGCAAGCATTCGCATTATTGCAGATGGTAGTGTCATGCGCGTTGTTGGTGGAGAGAAGCTCGAGCATGTGGATGAGCTTTTGTCTGGAGAGCTGGCAGAAGATGAAGCTATGGTGCTTGAGGAGTACTTTGATCATGAGTGCAGAGTTGATCCAGATGACCGGTTTAGTCATGACTGGATAAAGGCAGAGGACGCAGGTATTCCTGATGCAGTGGAGGCGCGTGAGAGAAATGAGACTCTGTTTCCGGGCGTTTTGGACGAGTGCAATCCAGATGACTTGTATTATCCTGGATCTGTTAGTGAGCCAGAGCTTGATGAAGCCACTTTGATGGCGTTGGACGCATTGGCAGAGCGAGTTGAAGTTGCGAGATTGGCGTCAAAGGGCGTCTTGCGAAAAGTGACAGACACTGGAGAGCAGGACGCGTTGCGCCAAACACACCGGAGTTTGAATGCGCGTTTTGTGCACACGTGGCGACAGAAGGTGGTCAATCATCAGAGCAAATGGCTGAGGAGAGCACGGCTGGTTGCAAAGGAGTTTGCGCACCTTGATCCAGACCGTGGTGGCCTTTTTGCACCCTCCAGCAGCGCCATAGTGAGCAGGGTTGTTCCTTCGCTGTATATGCATTTCAAGAAGAGCAAGCAGTGGACTATGGGCAGCATGGATGTTCACGATGCTTATTTGACCTGCGATCAGGTCCACCCCACGCTCATTACGATTAGTGTGGGCGATGAGGTACTTGTATTCGACATGCTGAAGTGTGTCCCCGGTCAGCGAGATGGTGCCGTGATTTGGTTCGACAGTTTTACTGGTTATTTGGAGAGCAGGGTCAACGCAAGTTCATGTGGAGAAATCCCTGCATTTTACCGCATTCAGGAGATTGATGGCACGCCTGGTTTCATGGTTTTGCTAATTCATGTGGATGATGTTCTGTATGCAGGCAGTCAGCAGCAGTGTGATGCATTTGAGAAAATTGTGCAAGAGCGATATCAGGTTTCGATCGATCGTTTGCATGAGGTCGGTGATCAGATTACATTTCTGAAGAGGCAGCATTTCCTTTGGCATGACAATGTTTTGTTGTTGCAGCCACCCTTGAAGCATTTCACGAAACTTCTTGAGACTGTTGGGTGTGACATGGCGACGCACAGACCACGCAAAACGCCATTGCCGGTTGGCAAGCTTCCCACGGAGGTTGATCAGACTCCTTTGGATGAGGAGCGTGCCAGTTCTTACAGATCTGGTGTTGGTCTATTGCTGTACTTGTCAGCTGATGTTGTGGAAGCACAATATGGGATCCGTGTTCTTAGTCAGTTCATGTCCATGCCCACCTGTGGATCCTGGAAGTTGCTTGTTCACATGGCTTTGTATCTTTGGGGTGCCAGAGGACATGCATTGGCTTTTGAGGAGCCGATACCAGGGAAAGGACTCATCACGGAGTCGAAGTGCCCATTCCTTATCGAGGCCATCAGTGATGCAGATTGGGCCGGAGATAAGGACACTCGGAAAAGCACATCTGGTTGCATGATCCTGTGTAACTCACACCTGTGGTACAGTGCAAGTCGAGGTCAGCGCGTTGTGGCCTTGTCTAGCGGGGAGTCGGAGTTTTACAGTTCAATCAGCACTGCGGCTGATGCTTTGTTTCTTCGAGCTGTTTTGGGTTTTGCCTTGGGTGATGTGAGTTGTATCGAGCTCAAGTTGCTCGGAGATTCGTCAGCTGCTCGTGGGATACAACAGAGACGTGGAACGGGAAAGGTGCGCCATTTGGAAGCCCGCCATCTTTGGCTTCAGAGCAAAGTGAAGGCGGGGGTGGTGCAGGTTGGAGTTGTTCAGACGAAGTGGAACCCAGCAGATTTGGCAACGAAGGCTTTAAGCAGGCAGAGGATTCGTTTGCTGCTAGGCCTCATTGGCATTCGAGATGAGCTGCAGGACTATGCCCCGGTCGGTGAGACCGAGCTGGAGGAGGAATGTGTGCAGCATCATATGCGCAGTGTGATCAGGCGAGTTGCAGAGGAGGTCAGAAGCGATCGGCAGCTCTCAACATCCGGGAGCACTCAAGTTGCCAAGAAGCTGGTCAGGCTTGGAGCAGTTCAGAGTATGATTCGCGGCGCATTTGGCGCCGGTGACAACGCCTTGAGCCACCATGAGCCCAATGGTACAACATTTTCAGGTTGGTGGAGAGATTCAGATTCAGTATTCGACATTTGTTTCATATGTTTGCTGGTATTTGCAGCTATTGGAATTTTCACATGTGTGCAGTGGTTTTTCGTGCTTGTGAAATGGGTGAAAACGCATGGGACACGTCCTCAGATTCTGAAGCAGGAGAGCGAGGAGCGTTTGCAAGAACAGCGTTGGCAAGAGCAGCGTGTGAACGATGTGCATGCTGGAGCTAGCGCGAGTGGGAGCAGTGCAGATGTCCGCTTGGTTCTTGTGACTCCAAGTGGCAAGCACTATCATTGCCGCGACTGCAAGTGGGTGCAAAATCGACCGATTTCAGAAATCCCAGAGGTTGTTGCGGTCAGAAACTACAAGAAGTGCATGACATGCCATGGTGCAGAGGGCACGCGACGACGCATTGTCGCGCAGCCTATTTCACTGAAACCACCAAATGGAGATTGATATCAGATTTCAGTGGATGATGAGAATTCGGAGTTTTCAGCAGAGTTTTTGAGCATTTGCAACTGGAGGTTGCACGCAAGCGGTGCTGTACATGCATAGCTTTTGCTCATTTTTGCAGTTTGTGGTGCATTTGTGCAGATGAACCTTTCTCGGCCGTTTCAGGTTAATCTGAGGCGGGGTGCTAAACCTTTAATGCACCGTGTTCATGTATCGTCATTAGATACCTCGTAGTGCACATGTGTGTGACTACCGAACGAGTTGTACAGTCGTTGACATTTTCGGTTGTGTCTCACGAGGATCTGATTGAAGGCGTTTCGGTCCAAAAGATTCGCAGAAAGGTAGAATTGCTGCTCTAATGGTTTTCCCTCTGCTTGCGCCGCAGTGGCAAGGAGCCCACAGAAATCCCAAGCGACAACGAGGAGGACGCAGAGATCCTCAACCAGCTCAAGGAGCAGCGGAACTTCCTGGACCCGCGCGCGCAGGCTTGGGCTGGGCCTGCACGCATGCCGCCAACCTATTTTTGGCCATTTTGCCAGCGACAGGAGAAACCAAAAGCGAAGACCAAGGCCAAAGCGAAAGGCAAACCGAAGGCAGCGCCCAAGGAGAAGCCTGCCAAGGCCTACCCAGCTTTTGTAACGAGTTTGTGCCACGTGCGCGCTGTCTAGGAGCCAAAGAAGGCCCGCGAGCAGTTCGCTCGCCGCTACCGCCCCACGGGCAAGGAGGCAGGTGAGAAGTTTGATGGGCTGCGCGGCGCATGGCATGAGCCCCTTTGCTCATTTAGCGCAGCCATGCGTATCCCAGCACAAACCGCCCATACGTTTGTGGTTTTGGAATTTCCTGAAAGCCGCAAACTATAGGTGCGGGGTTCTTGGCAATCTGTGTTTGTGCTTAGGATCATCAAGCCAACCTTGACCGGGCGCTTCGGGGACTCGCAGGCTGGGCCGGCTGCCACACAACACGTACGGTTGCAGCATCCTGGCCAGTACGCGTGGTGGGCCCATGCCTTCTGGAAGATCGAGGAGGGCGCAGCTGAGGATGTCGCTAGGCAGTGCGTAGAGCTTGCCCGTGCCTACATTAATCAGTGATATCTGATCGAGCCAGCGAGTGATAAAACACTTGCGCAGCACGCCTCCACAGTTTGCATCTGCCCATGACACTCTCACATGTACTTCAGCTGTATGCCCGCCATTGTCCAGGTACAGCGCTCGGATGCCAACACGACGGCGCGGCGACCGGCAGCTCAACAAGTGCCGCCTCCCTGCCTCATCAGCCTGCGAAGCTTTTTGCACTTGAATGCTGCGCCGATTGCGATGGCTGGCGCATATATGCTTGGCAGCTGTTTTTGATTTGGGGGAACATGGCAGTCTTGAAGCTTCTCGTTTTTGCGCGCCACGCTCAGCTTGGCTTGCTTTGCTGTCTGCCCTGGCTTTGGCTGCCCAGGCTGCTGGTGGTGGAGGCGCATGCCTGCCGCCAGCTCATTTTGAGCATGGCGGCTTCCGGGGTCGATCCTGCTGTGCCTGATGCTGCCAGTGCCTCAGCTAGCTAGTCGCTTGCCAGGCTTCCCTGCTCAAACTGTGAACCGCCTCAGGGTCTGGAACACGGAGGCCCCGGTAACCCCCAAGTTCGATGCGGTGGACTTGTTTTCAGGATGCGGAAGCATCAAGGCAGCGGCTTTCTTTTCAGTCACTGCACGTCTCACCCCCTTGCGCCAGTTGCCAGGTGGGGCTCTTGTGCCACTCGATGAAAGTGGCGAGCCATGACCTGGAACTCCACTATGGCATGAATATCTTGGGAAACAGCGGATTCTTGCAAACAATCGTCATCAAGCCGCGCCACAAATTCATGGCGGTTAATTGTAGCTAAGCTAGCTTGCGCACACGCGCCAGCAAATGCCTATACATGCGCGCGCACACACGCACACACGCGCGAATCCCGGCGCAAGGTTATTGTTTGCGGCGCCAGTTTGCAGCAGCTGGGTCTGGCTGAATCGATCAACAAGCAAGCGAAGTTGCCACCTCAGAGCTTGGGGTTCACTAAGAGTTGGTGCTGTTTGTGCTTGAGGCGCGACGGAGCCTTTGGGCTTGGTTTCGCTGCCATGCGTAGCTTCGGCTAATACGCTGGTTTGTCGGACCGCTTTGGGAAGGTTAGGGGTTTTTTCGCTGGCTACATTGACCTTGTGCGTTTCGAAATCGTTTCCTCCTTCATTGTTTGTTGCAGGACTATGTTGGCCATGGTGGTGGGCTGGTGGCTCAAATGCACGTGGATACTTGAGCAGCCAGGCTCATCACTTATGATGCTTCATCCCCGGGCTGTTCAACTGCAATCCTTGATGGGGGTGTACCGCCTGAACCAGTTCTTGGGCAGTTTTGGGCACTGGTGCCCGAAGCTTTGCAGTTTCTGCAGCAACAAGTTCCTCAGTGCAATTGGTCTTGGTTTTCTTTTCAAATGAAGCTTCTTCAGTCCTTTACCCGTTATTGCCCGTGCGTGTTGAGGATTTGGGTTGGTGGCCTGTACCGCCCTTTCACGCGCGAGCGCCGGGAGATCACCAAAAAAAAGGCGCACGACCTTGGAGTTGCCCCTCCCACCAAGAAGCACAACGGAAAGGTCTGTGGGTCCAAAACATTGCGCTCAACACAGAACCATGCCTGCATTATATATCACTTGGCCTACTTAGCTGTTTCAGTGCAAGCCATTGATTCGGTGTGAGTGCGCCTAGGGCTTACCCAGCTGACTTTGGGGCTGCGGTGGGACAGCTCGTCATTGAGCAGGGCAACAGTACTACGCCGCCCCCGGAACATGCGCTACGTTTGATGGCCCATGATGATTTGAAAACAGGGACACTTTCCTTGAATTATCTCAGCTGGACTTAGGCGACACCTGGGAAGATGCTCACTAGCAGCAAATAAACCGTCTTGGAACGTCAACACGTTAACAGTAATCTGTAAGGCGAACCTGTGGGAGCCCTTGATTTACCTGGCCAAGTCGAAGTTTGTGACGCCCCCTTCGGATGGCTGGAGGCATTGTTAGCTAGAGGCACTTGTTGCGCTGCTTCGCGCTTACCGCCCGCAGGCAACTCCTCTTCGACCTGAAGCTCTTGAGCTAATTCGGCAATTTGCCGTGCCTTCGCATTGGCTCATGCTTGTGCGTGAACACATACGTGCATATAATTGAGCATTTGGGGTGCACAGCATTGAACGTGGTAACACCAGAATCCAAGCCGCGTGCCGCATTTGCTACAAATTTGGAGTTTGGTAGCGTAGGCGTACTAGGTGTGAGAATTTGTAGCTCCAACAATCAACGCGTTTGTGCTATTTTTTGCTTCTGGGACGCAGGCCAATTTGGGTTTCTTGAGAAGAACCTGCGCAGGCAACTAGTTAGCGACCGCCGGCCAAACCTGGCCAAACTGGGACCCGGACGCCGCCCGGACGAAACCGGACGCCGTGATGATAAGTCTTTACTTGGCACCCGTACGCAAACCGGACGAAACCGGACGGACACATTTCTTGCAAATCGGCAATCGGTTTTTTCCCACGCTCGCATTAACTGCCTAGTGGCTCAGCAACATTTTGTTGCCTTTTTGGGTTTTGGCGCTACCTCATGGCTTCCAGCCAGTTGCAGGGACCTCAATATAGTCTTACACAGCAGCCACTTGTAACAGCCAAAACTTGTGCGCAAGGTCAAACGGAAGCTTCCTGAGCGCTATCGGGCACCTGGACCAGGATCTGGAGAAGCAGGCGCATAGTTCACTGCCACTAGTTGCAGTGCCATATAGTGCGTTTCAGGCTGCTACGTCAAACTGGCTCAGCCAAAAAGGAGTTTCAGGCCGAATTTCTGATAGATGTTTGTTTCGCTCTGTGCGTTCGTGTTAGGCTGCAGCCTTCAAGGAGTTGCCAGACAACCAGCTAGGCGCGTATATGTAAGGCATTTGTGCTACGCCACTCACGCGCACTGCAGATCTGGAGGCGGCGGCAGAGACACAGTTCCATTGCGAAGTGTCTTGGAAACAAACTTTTTCAGGCTGGCGACCAACTCTAGGATTGAATCTGCACCCATTCAATCCTAGAGTACTACCAGCTTGAAACATATATTATTTGAGCTAGTTTCAACCTTCTTTGAGTCTCACTACGCGTCGCCCTAAGGAAACCCTAGAGAACCTTCTTGAGAAGCAGCTCGACGCGGCCGCCTCTGCCCCAGGCTCCCCCTTCATCGATGATGTGCCCATACGTGCGACCAAGCCCTTCAAAAATCTAGCCGCAAAAAAATCCAAAGCCGCGCCGAAGAAACCACTCAACGAACCAGCAACTGATGGCCTAGAGGAGGATGAGGAGGAAAACATGTTGTTGGAGCAACTTCGGAAACTGGACGAGGAGGAGCAGGCACTCAACGCACGCTTGGCAAGAAAGCAACGCGTCAGAGAAGCGATAGCAGCTGCGGAGATGCGAAACGCAAAGCTTCGCCGCGGCCTAGCGCATGAGGACTTGAACGCGGTTCTCAAAAATGCGCGCGCTACACCTACAAAGCAGGAAGTGGTGGTGGATTTGGAGGAGCAACGCACGCCGCCCGCCCAGCCGCCTGTGGCTAAGCCTGAGCTGGCCACACCAACTACAGCAGCTACCACGCCCGCAAGCACAGCCAGCTCCTGCCACTGCCCCACCGGGCCAGCCACTGGACCAGTCAACTTCGAGCCCAACCGCTTCGGGTTCTGGGGAGGCACGGCTCACGCAATAACTCAAATTACTTCTCGTCCAACCGAGGCAGACGTGCAGCCTACGCAAGCCGCGCTTAGCTCACTCCGTCGGTGCTGCACCAACCCCAACAGGGGCTCGTTTGAGATGATTTCCGCATGGAGGGCTGGGGGTGCTCAGAGGCAAGCCTTGCTGAAAAAGTGGATGTCTTGTCAACAGGATGTTGCTTCGGTTTCCCTGGAAATTATCATCAAGGAGATTCAATCAAAGCCTGACCCCCAGCTTCACAGTAGTCTCTTGAAACAATCTCATGCTAGCTCTTAGGTCTGAGGAGTTGAAAACGAATTGGATGAGCGAGGAAAAGGTTTTGCAGCTCTACTGCAACAACATCGCCAAAGCCGAAGCAGCCATGCGCGAGGCTAAATCTGCTGGGCGTGCCCTAGCCCAACTTTCCCAACTTTGATTTTTCCATCCAATGAACATGAAATGTTGCTTGAGTATATGTTCTTTTTGGGGCCCTAGATTTTCTATTGGTGCTTGATGTTGCCAAATTGCTCGTGGTAATGATTTCATTTCCTGAACATTTTCCGGATAGAACAAAACAGTTGCCCTTGAAACGATTTGAGGTTGCAAGGCCGACCCCAACGTCTCATCCGCCTTTGTCTATAAACTGATTGTGGAGGATACTGAGACGGATATCCACAAGCGTGCAGAAGAGTATAAGGCCAAAATCGTCCCTTTGGCGCAAGACCAACGCCCTGAAGCCAAAGCTCTTTTCTCTGAGTTGACTCTTGTAATGCATTTGGCCTAGCCGTGCATGTCACTGACCGAGCAAATTGAAAATCAGGAGGGGCGCCACACCAGCGCTCGCAGATGTGCCTCCGCAGCAAGGGGCTGTTCCTCCAGCCGGCGAAGGCCCTTCATGTTTGCCTTGAGCCAAATTGCGCAAACCCAGAGTTTTTTTCTCGCAGGCGAGCCGAAAGCAAAGGCCAAAGCAAAGGCTAAGGCCAAAGGCAAGGGAACCAAGACCAAAAAAGACGCTGAGGGGAACCCTATCGCGGTGTGGGAGCTAAAGAAAATGAAAGCGAGCAACCTCAGCGCGCCTTTCCCGATCGTGCACCGCGGCGAGACCAAAAAATTGGCTGAAAAGGAAATCATCGCAAAGGCGGGCGAAACATGTATACTGTTAACTGTGGGGTCTTGCGCTCCAGCTTACGCGAAGGCGGGGGCCTACGCACGCATCGCAGTCAAGATCGCGGACTACGCAGCTGCCAAGGACGCGATGGACGAGTTGACCGCGGCAAAGAATGCTCTGGAGCAGTGCTGGAAGGCTTGGCCTATGTTTCTTTGTTTGCACGTGTTAGTGAATGCTACCCTGCAGCCAGGAAATGAAAGCCGTTTCTGACGATGAGCCTGAACAAATTTGGGGGGACAAGGTTAAGGCTGGTTTTTCTTTTGCGGGAACGCTTGGGCAAAAACATTGTTGCAGGCTGTGGGGGAGGCATACCTACGCTTCAATCTTAAGGAGGACGCGTGCAGTGCGCTAGCATGTGCGCCAAAGCTGTGAGCAACGCCAGCGGGCCCGCTGCTAGCAAGTAGTTCTACATTGGTTTCAATCCCATTGTGAGATTGTCGGGTTGTACATGCCATGCAAAAAGCATGTCTTGGGGAATTGGCAAATTGCGATCGTAGATCCTGTAGCGTGAAGCCGGGAAGAAAACGCTTGCTGCGCTAGACCTGCGTCCCAAATTCTGGTTTTGGAGCATGCCGGGGGGGGGGGGGGTGCGATTTCATGGCAAGCCAAGGTGTTTTTTTTAGTGATCCTGAAAGAACAACTGCGCTCGCAGGTGCTAGATCTAGCAGCGGCCATGCTGATGCACCTGAAGATGATACGCCCGCGCCTCAAACGCATTTGTTTAGCTCGCTGACCCCTGGCCAGGCAACCGCCGCAATTGAAGCCTAATCGCAGGGCAAAGAGAACTTTCACTCAGATCGAGAAAAAGAAGGAGAAGGACAAAACACGCGCGCCTGCAGTTGAACTACCTGAGTGGGCCCCCTTCAGCAACATAGAGCATCTTGCAGATACACCGGTTGCAAAAACTGCTATGAAGGGATTCCAGCACAAGGGGGCCAGCGTGAAGTTTATGTCTGAGATGTGCCGCGCTGCTACCATGGAAGGGTCCCGGCGTCATCAAACAAATGTTTTGGCGGGGGTTCGCTCTGAGCGTCGCTGGCACGGGCGACTGCGGCGTGACCTACCAGCTGTAACACTGCGGAAGTTGCATGTAGTGGTGAAAGGCAAACTGGTTTACAAGAAATTCAGCCCCTTCACTCAATTCAGCATTGCGTGCGGCACAAACTGGGTGTTTGGGTTTTGGGGATTAATGGCTCAGCACCAGGCCAAAGCTACTCAAAATGCTTTTACTTGGGGACACTTCAGCTGAAGAACGCGAGTTGCTACTTGGACTCAATACCATCAATCGGTAGCGTTTTTTTGCATCGCCTTCAGGTTCAACCAGCGGCTCAACGAATCAGCCATGTACAACAACCGAGCAAAGCTAGGAGCCTCCTTACGGAACCGCGGCCGTTCTAGGCATTGTGTGTTGCAGGACCTTTTGATGTGCCCCTTCGCGTGCATGGCGATGAAGGCCCCTATTTCAAGAAAAGAAACCTTTTGGTGGTATCTGTCTCAACGCCGTGGAGCCACTCTGGGGAAGCTTAGCCGCAAGCTCCTTTTTACAAACTAAACACGCCAAAACCGCGTGGCCCAGGACACATTGTTGACCCGGCTTCCCCTATGCAACTTGGCCGCTCGAGTTGTTTTGCGTGCGAGCAGGAAACAGTATCACGTCAATTAATGTCAAACAGATATACGCATTTTGCCTCGAGGCCTGGTTCCAGGCCACTTCTTGATCACCAGGCAGCTTCAAAAACGAAACAAGTGCCGGAGCACTGTGGATGAGATCATGGATATTTTGGTTGAAGATCTGAACACGCTGCTCCCTGGTTGGAAAGCACAATGAAAAACGCATTGCCGGGAAGCAAAGAATGGCTAGCTAAGGGAAATCAATGTTGATGGCCGAACTGTGCGTGGCAGATACTACGCTATCGGAGGGGACCTGAAGTGGCACCAGCAGGTGTTCCACTTGTCTGGTGCTAAGGGCTCCTTTACCTTGTTTTTCTTTGCAGAAAACATGTGATCTGAGTTTCCGGCACTGGAAAGGGAACGGTGTGGCGAATGGAAACAGGACGGGGCGGCTGGGCGCGCGTAGCGCAATAATAGGAAACTAACTCACCATATCAAACAACGAATAGTGACCCGATTCGTTGTTTGATATCGCTAAAAACAAGCAATCTCCGTCTGACATGGAACTTGGTTGTGCTGAGTTAGCGTGTTAGTGATTTGCAGGATGTGCCACGCTTGCAAGCAACTTGTACGCACTAACCCTGTGAGCCAGAATTTGTTCCGGCTGCTCCGGGCTTAGGCTGGCAACTACGGCAGACCCGAGTGATGGCCTCACGCACTGTAGTGCTGGCTCCAACCATTACCTTAATCTGTTTGGCGACGCCGGCTGGCTCGGCAGTGAAGAAACAGATGCTGCCCCTATGGCTGGCACGTAAAAGCGATTTTGCACGCAAGCTACACAGCCCAACAACAACCAGAGCAAAACAAATAGCCAAGGAGTTCCGCGCGCTGCTGACCTGCTCCCGCACCTTTGTGACGCCGCTGCTCAAACTGCCGGACTTCTCAGTCGCAACAATATTTGATGACCTACTGCACGTCGCGCACCGCGGGTTTTCGCCTGACTTGCTGGCTTCAGCCTTGCTGGATGTTTTTGGCGGGGGCGATTCGGCTCTTCGCTGCGCCTTTGATATGGCGCACGCTTGGTCGCGTGCTGGCGGCCGTAAGTGCGAGCTGTCTTGCGACGAGTTTACGATTGGGGCGGATGAGGGCTACCCAACGCTCTACGCTAAGGGGCATGACTGCAAAGTTCTTGTGTTCTGGCTTGCCCCTTGGGCGCGCACTAAGCTCCCGCGAAAAACCCGCTTGCTTGAGCCTATCATTGAATGAATAAGGCTGAGATCCTTCCGGCTTGGCGTGCTAGTGGGAAACATCATGACCCTGAACATGCTGCTGTTCTCGACGTGCGCCTTTGATAGAATAGGTTAGGCGCCCGCACCATTAACTGCATATACGCAACTAGCTCAGGACGGTGCGGGCCCTGAAAACTTGCCTCAAGATCGTAGAAAACAATGGATTCTTCATCAGCGAATATGACATTGACAAGGGCATCAAGGCCAGCGCCAACTTCGTGCTTGGCTATAACTGGCTTGCCTACTCAGCGCACTGTGCTAGCATGCGGCGGTACAAACTGCGACCAAAGCCGCTGAGCTGTGTTTTGCTTGTCGTGTGACCCGCAGATCCAGCCGCCCGAGGCTGCACTTGTGGTTGCACCAGTGGCGCCGCCTGAAGCTTTGCCCTTTGAATTTAAAAGTCAACAATTGCTTTGGCGATGAGGACTTTGTCCGGCGCATGTGTAATATAGCTTCCGGGTGTCATCACGTTGGCACTGGCACCAATGCAATGCGTAGATATTTGTGTACAGCGACATTGCATTGGATTGACGCATGGAGGTAAAATAAAACAGGCTTGCCGATTTAGCCTTTTGTCGACCCCTGGGGCCTAAACCGGAAAACATGACACTGACGTGTTTTGCACATGTTTCTTTCGCGTTGACGTGTTTTTGGTCAAATGTCGGGGAAAAACGCAACAACTGAACCTCCAGGTTGATTGAGCGGAATGAGCCGCTGCCCCTGGACCAGCCGGACCGCAAGGCCACATCTTTCGTAACGAGCCACTTCTACTTGGACGATTTTGTGCAGTCCAGCGAGGACCCCAACCCCCGGCCCGCCCCTGCAGGCAATTCCCGAGGACGGCTTCCGCTCCCGCAGAGGCTACGGACGAGGATGTGCGCCTTCCGCGGAGGTACCAAGGGTACGGCGGAACCCGCTTTGTTGAGGACGACCTGGCGGGAGACCCCGGCGCGCTGGCCAGCAACGGGCAGGGGCCGCCCTCCATCACGGACCGTCTGCGCAGCATTGCAGACGGCGCTCAGGCGGCAGCGGACCTCATAGGCGCAGGGGCCGCGGGGCTCGCAGCCGCGCAGGCCTTCCGCTCTCAGCTGCCCCAGGGCGCGGCGGAGTACGTGCGCCTGAACGTGCTGCCCCGTCCGGGCCAGGCGCAGCCGCCTCCGCAGATCATAGGCTGGCCCAGCGACGTGGAGCGCCTCCTGGACGAGGCGGGGCAGCGCGCGCAGGAGGGTTGAGGGAGCGGCGGCGCAAGCGCAGGCCGTTGAGGAGACGGCGGCGGCGGGAGTTGGCGCGGCGGCAACGGCGGGGCTGGCGGCAGGCGCAGCCTACGGCCTCGCGCGCGGCACGGGCTGGGTGCTGGAGAACACGCTCTTCCGGCCCCAGCAGGGCAGCGAGGACGCGGCCGTGCAGGACGTCCGGTCCGCCAACAACATGAATGACGCCACTCAGCCTCAGCACTTCACGCTGCGCTCAGGCAGCAGCACTTCAGGCAGCCCCGCAAGCAGCCGCGCCTCCTCGCAGTCTGGCTTCCGCGTTCAGGCGCAGTCCAACCACACGCCGCGCCCCTTCTCCTGGGGCCTGAACCCCGTGGCCCTGCCCCAGTCCCAGAGCTCGCGGGCGAGCTCCAGTTCCGGGCAGTCACGCCGGAGCTTGCCTCCGCCCAGCTTTGACCAGCTGGCGCGAGACATTGAGGCCCTTGTGGGGGAGAGTTTATTTTGCACGGTTTTGCACTGTTTTGCGCCACAAAACGCTATTCTTCTCGTCCGTACATCTATGTACGCGCTGGAAGAATAGTTTCCTTCGCCGTACGAGTCAAAATGCGTGTATATAAACAAGCATGGAGGTAGTCACCGCCGGAGCCCAGGATGAGCTGATGCAGAGCCTGGACTACAAGCTGAAAACAAGCAACACCAGCTACGTGACGGCGCGGCATGACGTGCAGTACTTCCCCAGCTCGCTGAGCTCCTTCTCCCCCACAACCTCTAGAGTCTGCCGCATCCCGCTGACCAGCGCATCGACCCCGAGTCCATCAAGATCGCCTTCCGCGTCAGGAACACGGACGGCACCAACCCGCTGGCCCCGGCCACGCCCAACCCCGCCTGCTTCGTCCAGCGCGTCCAGGTCTTCGCCAACGGCCAGCGCTGCGACGACATCAACTACTACGGCCGCACCGTGGCCGCGCACGACCTGCTGAAGGGCAGAGAGTACAACCGCAACAAGGCCATGGAGGGTTTCGACGAAGTGAACGACCCGCGTATCGCCCGCGCGGTGCACCAGGGCGGCTACGCGGACGTGCTGCTGCGCCCCACCTTGGTGGGCATCCTGCGCTGCGGGAAGATGCTGCCGCCGCAGCTGAACCTGGTGATAGAAATTGAGTTTGCGGACGCCACCACTGCGCTGTGGTCCGAGAACGCCGGGGCGCACCCGGCGGGGGCCACGCTGAGCACCGACTTCGAGATCCAGAACGTCCGAGTTCTGGCCTCCAGGTCGTCCTGGACTCTGCGCTGGTGGAGTCCTTCAACCGCGTGCTCCTCTCAGGAAGGTCCCTGGTGTTCAGCTACCCCACGGTGCACACGCAGCAGTCCAGCGTCCCGAACGGCGTGGCGGAGCACAACGTCACCGTGGCGCGCGCCTTCACGAAACTCATGGGCGCGTTTGTGACCTTTTGGGACAACGACGCGGGCTCCAAGATCCACTTGCTGGCCAACCCGGGGCAGGACGTGGCCCCCATCGGCGCGGCCAGGCAGGAGGACAGCCTCCTGGAGTCTCAGATGCAGCTGGGCAGCCTGCAGTACCCTCACAACCCCATGAAGGGAGCCTCGGAGCACTTCCACTTCCTCTCCGTCCTTGCGGGTACTTACGACGACACGGTGCGCAACATCGACATCGGCCGCGTGGGCTACCTGCGCCACAGCTTCATTGCCGGCTTTCCCACCGAGCGCGTGCCCACCGCTGAGTGGTGTCACCCGCTCGGGCGACCTTGCCCGGTTCACCTTCACGGGCCTGGACGGCACGATGACGGACCTGTTCATCCACCTGGCGGCCTACCTGGTGACGCTCTCCGGCACGGGCGTCTCTGTGCTTGACTAAAAAGGCCCGGTGTCCCTCTGCTTCATTTTTGATGCAGCGTGACACCGCTTTTGAAGTTGAGGAAAAACGGCAAAAAAAAGGCCCGGCGCCACACTGCTTCATTTTTGATGCAGAGTGGCACCGCTTTTGAATGCGCCACAAAAATGACAAAAAAAAGGCCCGGTGCCACTCTGCTTCATTTTTGATGCAGAGTGGCACCGCTTTTGAATGCGCCCAAAAAACGAGAAAAAAAGGTGGCGGTGCCCCTCTTCGCCATTTTTGGTGTTTAGTGGCACCGCCCAAAAACATGCAAAAAACATGGAAAAAATGGACTTGTTCCAGGCCCCTTGGATTAGAGGAACGGCCTAGTCCGGAATGCTCAGCCGCTCCGCAAGCTCCTCCGTGGCCGCGCGCGCAATCTCCTCGCACAGCGCAGCAGGAACGCTGTAGAGCAGCTCGCGTGATTGGCTGACCCTCTCGTACTGCCCCTCCATCAGCCGCGGCCCCCGCTGCGCGGCGCGGAGGTGCCTGCCGTCCTGCCACGCCTCGCAGCGGCTGCCGGGCCTGCACAGGCTTCGCCTCGGCCTCCAGCGCATGTTGGTCCACAGCCGCGTCTGCTTCCTGTACGGAGTTCCGTACTTGCAGTAGGTCACGTCCACCCAGGGCAGACGCTCCATGAACGGCCGGGTCTTCAGCAGCCCGGTGGCCGGGTTCTCTATGACCCACATCAAGGGGTCAAAGTGCGCAATGATCTCAAGGGCGCTGAGCACCAGCGCGTCGCCCTCCAGGAGCCGCCGCGGGCGCGTCGTCAGCGCGCGGCTGTATTCCGTGCAGACGGGCTGGCCCAGACCATGTCGAAGTGCCCCGGAAACGTAGTGTAGTCCCAGCTCCGGATGTCGCACAGGATTGTGGGCTCAAATTTCGACACGATGTCCAGGGAGACGACCTCCCAGCCCGCCGCCTCGAAGGCCCTGCCCACCGACTTGGTGCCGCAGAAAAGCTCCAGGAGTCTCGGCATTTTTAAAGAGCAAGATCACCGCCACTGCGACGACCAAGAAAACTCGCGCGTTCATCGGACCGGACTTTTTTCCTACGGATAAAAAAAGGAGCCGAACTTCGCAATGAAGCTTGCACTCGGGCTGGACGTTCAGACCAATGCCAAGGGGGGAAAGTTCATGTCCATAGAGGACTCCCATCAGGGCGCGCTGGTGTGCAAGGTGGACGTGGAGGTGCTGTGGGAGCCCGGCAACTTCCAGGACGACGGGGCCAAGAGGGTGGGTGTGTGCTTTGCGAGCAACACCAACCTGGAGCTGTGGACGGAGGAGGTGGAGCAGGGCGTCATCGACAACATGATCATCTTCCAGAAGCCCTTTCCGGGGGCCGCCCGCACCGAGCTTGAGAGCCAGCTGCAGCGCGCCGTCAAGGTGAGCGCCAAGGGCAAGATGGACTTGGAGCGCTGCCTCTTCTGGGACCCCGCCGGCAACCGCGCGCCGCGCCCCGCGGAGTTCGCGCGCCGCAGGGGCCGCGCGCTTGTGGAGGCCCGGCACGTGTGGCTGATGGGCAGGCAGTGGGGCGTGCTCTTTGAGGTGCGCCACCTCATGCTGGAGCCCCTGGAGGCGCCGTGCTGCCCGTTCTAGGCCGCCTCCAGCAGCTCGGAGCTTGTCGCCCGTGAGGCGCCCACGTACAGGTGGCGCAGCGTGAGGTGGCAGGACTCCAGGTCCAGGCGGACGCGGTTGTGGAGGGTGAGGCCCTGGCAGCTGGCGTAGGTCGCCGGGTGGCCCGCAGCAGCTCCTGGTTCTTCAGCCGCATGCCGTTGTCCAGCCTCACTCCGTCCGGCTCCACTTCCGCCACGGCCACAAAGACGCCCTTGGGTATCTTTCCGCCGGCCCCATGAGGCGCAGCCCCGGCCAAACCCTCATGCTCTGCGGGCTGTTTTGTGTTATAATTTTATCACCCATTTTGGGTCTCACCCAAATCTATGTGGATGACTGTGTCTCCAATTGGAGCAGCTTTGAGGCCTCCGGCGCCAGGGCCCGGTTCGCCGCTGCGTTCACGGCCATGCGCTTGCTGTGGCTGATGACCAGCGTGGTGTCCGGCCACCCGGGCTTGGAGGGGAGAGCTCCTTCAGCCTCGCCTTTGCCTGCTCCAGCGTGGGGCACGCCTCCTCGCCGACCCGCAGCCACTTCACGAAGTTGAAGATGCCGGGGTCGGAGCGCATGTTCTCCGTGAGCTCGTGCCTGTGCCCGCCGGCCAGGTCGCGGATGAGCTGGCTGTGCTCCAACGGCGCGCTGATGGGCCGCCCGGCCCAGGAGTCCAGCACGGCCGGCAGCTGCCGGAAGTCTCCCAGCAGCAGGAACTTCACGTCGGCGTTCAGCCCCACGCAGGCCAGGTCCGCCCAGAGCGCCATGTCCAGCTGCGTGATCTCCTCCACCACCAGCCAGTCCAGCTTTTGCGCGCTGCCCCCGCGCACGTACCTGCGCACCCAGTGGTCGGCCGTCTGCGCCCCCAGGCCCAGGTTCTGCGCGGAGCAGTGCGTCTTGGACACCAGGTGCACCGCCTCGCCCTGCTCTCGCAGCCTCGCCACAATGGTCCGGGCCAGGTGCGTCTTTCCGGTGCCCGGCAGGCCCGTGAGCAGCAGGGAGTTGCCCGCCAGGCAGTGGCCCACGGGGTCGTCCACCCCGTTCCACCTCCGCTGTTTGGGGCGCTCCGCCTCCATGCGCGGCGCCCTGCCGCCCAGCAACGGCTTCGTCTCTTCCACGCGGTAGACGGGCGTGCCGTCCGGGTGGCGCAGCGCCTCCAGCGCCCGCAGCCGCTCCGTGAAGCGCTTCGGCAGCCGCTGCGTCAGCAGGCAGTCCGTCTTCACCTGCGCCACATACCGCGGCGGCGCGTCCAGGATGCGCCGGGCCTTGGCCACCATGCAGTGCTCAAAGCCCAGGACCGCGTCGTGGATGGGGCGGTAGGTGCCGTTGCTCAGCAGCCTCCTGGCGTAGACGAAGTCCCACACCATGCCCCCCTCGTAGGCGAAGGCCTGAGAGAAGTCCGCGCCCGCGCCGTCCAGCTCGCTGCTGCTGCTGCGCACGCTGTAGACCACCTCCGTGCTGCGCGCCCACAGGCCTATCATCGCGTTCACGCTGAGCTTGGCCATGTGCTCCTCGCCCTTCGGGCCACGCGGCGTCCATGCGCTCCAGCGCGCGCCGCAGCGTCGCCGCGTCCACGTGGCTCCGCGCGGAGATGCCCAACACGATGTGGTCCCAGCGGCAGACGCCCAGGTCCAGCATCGCGGCCAGCGAAACCTTCGGGTACCAGCCGGGCCCCACGTACGGCAACAGGTTCAGGCAGGACTGCCTCGCGTCGCAGCAGCCCTCCACAAAGCCCAGGTCCGGCAGCGCGCCGTCCACGGGCTCAACGCCGTCCGCCGGGCACAGGATGGGCAGGGGGAAGGGGGCGTTGGCCAGCCCGTTGCGCCTGCAGCGCACCACGCCGACGTACAGAACGTCCTTCTGGCACGCCTGCGCCTCAAAGACAAGAGGAGGCAGCTTGGGGCTCCGGGCGTACTCCATGACTCCGGGAGCCACGCGGCTCTCCAGGCTGGTGGGCTGCGCGCTCTCTCTCAGCGTCTTCTCGCTGTGGCAGTCGCCGCACAGCGCCTGCAGGGTTTGCACGCTGCCCGCAAAGGCCTGCCTCACCGGCACCACGTGGTCCAGCTCGCAGGTGCCGGCCGTCAGCCCGCAGCCGCGCAGCGCGCACTTGCCGTCCTGCGCGGCCAGGGTCTTCTGCCTCTCCGCCGCGCCGGGCACTTCCCGTTTCGCCTTCAGCAGCTTCAGGAAGATCTCGTGCGCCAGCCAGGCGCTGGCCCCTGTACTCCTGCCCCAGCGCCTCGCACCACCTCCGCACCACCTCGTGCTCCTCCGCCACCTCTCGGATCCTGGTGCCCCGCCTCAGCCTCAGCCCGCAGTACTGCGCCGGGGTGCTGATGGCCACCTTGGGGCTCTCGCCGACGGCCATGAGCTGGCGCCGCGCCTCCCGCACCAGAACAGCCCCGGCTGCACGTCCGCGGCGTCGAAGCGCCTCCACTCTTGGATGGGCGGCAGGGTCTGCCTCGCCTCGCCCCGGTAGAGCACGCGCGCCGCCTGCCGCTCCAGCACCCGCTTCACGGCCCTGTACATGTAGCAGTGCCCGTCGAAGGCCAAGAAGCACACGGTGCGGTGCTCCTTCAGCGCCGGGTCGTAGCTGTCCACGAGGTCGCCCTGCGAGCTCAGCACGCGCATCGGGGCGTTGCGCCACACGCAGAACTCTCGCACCTCCTCGGCGGAGATGCCGAGGCGCCTCCAGTCGTGGCGCAGCATGGCGTCGAAGTCCGCGCACACCTCCTCCACGCTCAGCTGCAGCAGCTCGGCCAGCTGCCGGGGCACGCAGAGCGGCTTGTCCTCGAAGGCGCTCGGCAGCACGTCCTCCTCGCAGGGCAGCTGGAAGCTCACGCTCCTCAGGCCCCTCATGCGCTGGCGCAGGAGCGTCTCCACCTCGGTCCTGGAGTTCCTGTAGTGCGTGCTCTGGGTGCTGACCACCCAGTGCCCCTCAGGGTCAAGGAAGTAGGTCTCGTCCGAGAGCTGCAGGATGGGGCCGCCCGGATCGCCCAGCGAGGCCTCCACTTGTTGTTTCACCCGCTGCGCCACCTGCTCCTCCGTGAGGTGGCCGGGTGCCTCGTCATGGCCCCGCCCAGCTCGTTCACCGGCAGCCAGTCCCTGCGCTCGTAGCCCGCGCCGGCGTTCCGCCCGCTGCGCCGCCTGCCACGGATGATCACCGGCACGTGGACCAGGTACTCGTAGTACTTGTCGCGGAAGAAGCCCTTGCCCAGCTTGGTCAGCCGGTGCTCTCCGCCCTGCAGGGAGCGCACAAGCTTCTTCTGCCCGTTGCGCAGCAGGATGTAGTCGTTGGGCCCCTCGCGGATGAGGGGCTGGTTGTAGTCGAAGTCCTTGCTGGGAGGCCGCGGAGTAGTAGCGCTGGCCCGCCCGGGTCAGCTGCCCGTCCGCGCGCGAGAGCAGCGCGTAGGCCCCCGGGCCGCGCCGCAGGTTCAGCACGACGGCACCATCCGCCCCCGTGCGAGCCCGGGCGCCGCCGTCCGCGGCCTCCGTGATCTGCTGTCGTTGTCTCGCCCAACTTGCCATTCTTTTTTTACGGGGCCAGTTTTTTTTGCTTGGTTGTGCATTCTCCGGATCTGTGCCCGTATGGTTGGGAGCTTTTTACACGGTTTTGCGCTACAAAATGCTATTCTTCCGGTCCGTATGTCTATATACGGACGAGACTAATAGCTCGTTTTGCACGGTTTTGCATGGTTTTTCGCATGGCATGACATTTGCTTGATTTTGGCATGACATGATTTTGCATGATTTTGGTGTGCTTTTTTATGTCCCGCGCGGGACGCCTCTGCTGGGGACGCCTCTGCTGGGGACGCCTCTGCTGGGGATGCTGGGGTGTGGGAACGCCGGAAGGTGCTTTGTTCTCGCGGCTGCGGTTTTGCACGGATGTCACGTTGATTTTTTGCTTGATTTTGCTTGCTAGGGATTGCTAGTGCTTGCACTCGCGGCGTTATACGGGTGCCCTTAACTGTTGAGTTGCAGCTTGAGGCTCAAACCTTTCCTTTCCTTCCAATTTCAGGGCCTTAGATTTTTCTCAGAGCTTGCGCACTGCATGGTTTTGCATGGATCTTGCGTGTTTTGTTAGTTGTTTTCCGCAGCAGTTCCTTCCCGGCTCGCGTCCGTGCTCAGGTGCATGTCCGTTCGGACCTCGATGCTCTGCCGTTTGCCCCCCTTTTTCTTTTCGGGCCCTTTCCCCCCCCTTTTTTTCGGGTCCTTTTGGGGGTGGCCGTTTCGCCTTGTGTCAGGACTCCCTCCAGTTCGTCACAGCCCGGGCCTTGGAGAAGGGTGCACAGTTCACTTCTTGAAAGTCCCAGTTGCCTTTCCCCCTTCGTCTTCCTTGCGCCTCGCTCGTGCCCTGTCAGGCGGCCGTGTTTCAGGTACCCCGCAAGTCCGGCCTCAGTCCCTCTTGCACCGTGCGCCGCCCTCAGGTTACTTCTGCCTCTTGTCTTTTGCCGCCAGGCCTACGGTCCGTGCCTCAATTCTTCCTTCCGCTTGGCCCCGTTTGCGTTTGCGTCACCAGTGCCCGCACAGCGTTGGTTTATCCACAGCTCTTGGCTCAGCTCAGTTCTTGCTTTGGTCTCCTTGTCGGCTCCCTGATCGCCATGAATTCCGCCCTGGCCGATTACCTGTCCAGTGACGAGGAGACTGGCCCGCTTGGCGAAACCATTACGGGGGGAAGCATCTTGCTCCCCCCAGAGTTGGTCTTCGAGGGCGACGCCCTGGGTTGCCTCACCTGCTACGCTTCAAGTGACGAAGACCCGACTGACAGAGGTCCCTCTGCTGCCTCTGCAGCCCAGGCACCTGCGCCTGCCGGAGCAACCGCCTGGTCAGATCCGACAGATGAGCAAGCCGTCCGCCAGCTCATCAGTGCCGAGATCACCCGGACACAGGCGGCGGAGTCCTTGGAGCGCGTGCTCATGGCTCGAGAAGACCCAGTGCGTATTGCTCTTGAGATGATACAAGCCGAACGCCGAGCGGCTCGTGCACCAGTTGCTCCGTTCACGCGCACCAAGGTCATGCCTGCAGTGAAGCCCATGCCCCGCGTAGGAGTGAAAGCCATGCCACGCATTCCCGACCAGGCCTCGCGTACCTTTCCAAAAGGTGCGCAGCATGGCTACTGCTACGTCAGCGGCCCATCACCTGCTTCGTGGACTCGAACTCCCACGCGTACGCGCTCGGGCCGTGTTCCTCCCCCTCAACCTGCTGCGGTTCCTGCTGCCCCGCGTGTCCTTGGCCATGGCAGACCTTTGACTGCCTTTTCCCGTACCCGGCCAAGGCACTCCCTGCAGCCATGACGCCTCCGACCACCTTGAGTGCGCCTTCCCAGCCGCCCCCGCCTATGCCAGCGCCAGTGCCCAAGTCGTCGTCTTCTCGCACCGCTCGAGACCGACGAGCCCACGCTCCTCACAGGCGCTGATTTGCACAGCTGTCGGATCAGAAAAAGCGCTTGAGCATCTCACCCTGCCTTTCCTCTCAGGTGTATTCATGTCCTTCAGTTTCATGCACCTGCATTTGATTTGCTCGATCCAATCAGCCTACATTTTCCACACATGTCGACCCGCTCAGGTGGAGATCCCGTGTTCCGACCTCAGCTTTGCGCTCCAATTTCCCTCACCCGAGCCTTTCCAGTTGACCACAGCATTTGCCGACTCACCGTGCCTGTGTCACTCTAGTGCAGCGCTCTTGCACGCTCAGGTCTCCATGTGTGCCTGCCTCAGTCCGTGCGAGCCAAATTTTCCGACCTACATGGATGCCGCTTCAGACTTGCACCCCCCCATTTCCGCTTGTAGCTTTGACGTTCCAGTGCAGCTCTCTCGCAAACTCAGGCCAATCCGGTGTCCATTTGTGCCATCCTCAGTCCGCGTGAGCCAAAATTTCTTACCCAAATGGATGCCGCTTCGAAGTTCTCCTTTGCTCTTATAGCTCTGGCATCCCAGTTCAGCACTCCTGCACGCTCAGGTCTCAGTCCGTTCCAGCCTCAGCCGTTTGCACCAAAATTTCCTTCCCAAGTGGAAGCCGCTTCAGCAATCACCTTTTACCTGGTCGCTCTGACCAAAATTTCCTTCCCAAGTGGAAGCCGCTTCAGCAATCCACCTTTTACCTGGTCGCTCTGACCTACCACAGAGCGCTCTCTCACGTTCAGGTTTCCAGTTTTGCCCGCCTCAGTGTGCGCGCGCCAAATTTTCCGAGCCAAATGGATGCCGTTCCAGAATTGCAACCTTCACTTTCCAATGCGGTGTTTCGGTCTCCTTGCCTTCCCTTCTGATCCAGTTGGTCCCCCCTCCGTGCGGCCATTTGCACATTCCGTTTGCTTTCTTTTGCGCCTTCGTGCCGAGGCCGCTCACCATTCCAAGCCTGCCCCAGACTCAGTTTCAGCCAACGCGCCTGCAGAAGCGCTCCAGTTAATGAACCTTTGCCACGGGCTCAGTCTTCATGTTTAGTCCGTGCCCTTAGCCACATGGACCTCACCTTTCCTTGGGAGGCTCCGGCCTTTGCTCCAATCTTTGCTCAACGTTCCATCGAGCTGCAAGCAGTGCCGTCAATTCAGTCACTGCAACCGCCCTCTCATGAGGGCACATTGGGGCCCAGTGCTGCCGAGCTATTGGATGAGGCATTCCCGCGCACAACAGCCAAGCGCAAGCTTGACCTTCTGGAGGGGCTCCCTTCGTTCCAGCTCATTCGAAAGCCTGCCGTTGCCTCCTTGCGTCAGAGCACCCTACGGCACGCACTAGTGAGCCGGCTCCTCATTCTTTTGAAGGCTGCAGGCGACTCCTGTCCCATTCTAGCCCTTGCCGACGAGGACCCGTGGATGGGATGGCAGCTTGTTTCAGATGTTGTCTCCGGCCGCAGTGAGTCCACTTTGAAAGCGCGCCTCGGCTACCTTGAGCGCTACTTTGCGTGGTGCAGTGACCACAGATTGGCCTGGGTCCCACTGACAGTTTCCGCTACATGGAAATGGATGCAGGCACTCAAAGATGCCTCGCCCTCGGCTCCCACCTCAGGCTATCAGTCCCTGAGGTGGTTTGCTCACATGTTTCAATGCGCTGCTGATGCCGACTTCTTCTCCAGCCCACTTTTGAAGGGTTCGGCAACTCACTCCTTGCAGGCCGCCCCCCCGCTTCGGCAGAAGCCGCCCATTTTGGTCAGCCAAGTCAAGCGGTTGGAGTTGCTCACAGACTCGGACGAGCCCGCCTTGGTGAACATTGTTGGGGGCATCCTCGTTGCCCTCTACTCCAGGTCTCGCTGGATGGATTTGCAGCGGGCCTCCAGCCTCGAGCTCGATGCCCCGGAAGGGGTCACTTACTTCGGGAACACCTTTTACCAGCTCAACACAAGTGAATATAAGACCTCCAAAAGCGGAGGCAAGAGCCGTCTCATCCTGCCTCTCACCTTGCCTATTTTCTCTTTGAGTGGGTGCCATTGGTTCCAGAACTGGTTGGCTGCGAGGGATCGCCTTGGCCTTCCAGTCCAGGGAGCTATCACCCCACCACTGATTCGCTCAGTGGGTGCCCAAGGAGACACACCACGGCCTTTCAATACTTCAGAGGTGAACTCCATCCTCGCTAAGATTGCCAAACCAGGAGAACCCGTACCCACCAGTCGGTCCCTCAAAGCCACTTGCCTCAGCTGGGTAGCCAAAGCGGGAGTTTCTCCCCCCTTGCGTAAGCTGTTGGGCTACCATGTGGACGCAACAGAGCTGTCAGTGAACACCTACTCTCGCGACCTTCTGGCACCACCTTTGAGGGAATTGGTCCGGGTTCTGTCATTGATAGCCTCGGGGGCCTTCTCCCCTGACACCACACGCTCCGGGTACTTTGCATTCAATGATCCCGGCACACAGGACGGCAATGAAGCAGCTCCCGCAGTTTTGCCTCAGCCACCCTCTGCAAGTGTGTCTGCAGCGCTGGGACCGACAAGCCCCCAGTCGCCGCGCACCAGCGACTCCGACTCGTCGTCTTTAGAAGAAGTTGTGCCTGAGAGCACCGAAGAGGACCTCGGTGACCCCGATGAGAGCCCAGCTGCGGCTCTTGCCGCCTTCAAGCAGCCGTTCTTTTCCGTTCAACCTCCATTTTTGTTGGTTCAGCACCAGAAGCTGCGAACAATACATATCGCCGGAGGCGACTCTGAAGAGCGCCTTCTCTGCGGAAGGACCAATACTGACCGATTCTTGAGTGTGGGCCAAGTGGTTCACCAACCCTTTCCTAAGTGCAAGCAGTGCTTTCATGCCTCTGGCAAACACGACGAATGCTGAAGGAACAAAGGATAGGTGCTGTGCTCACCCATCAAACTCCAGCCTGTCTTGCATAGTGCCGTGAAAAGAGACGGCCTGTGCACTCACGCATGTGCGCCCGCATAGGCACATGCCAAAAGCTCCGACCTTAGCGCAGCTTTCCTATGTTCAGTTTGTACATGTCATGTGCAGACCCCACTTCTCCAGCTGTCGGCTCGAGTTTCAGATTATCATTTCATAGTTGCCATGAGCTTGCTTGATAGCAAGTCCGAGTTTGACAGCCGTGCCCAACAGGTGGGTCTCGTAGAAGAAGTTGTGCAGGCCCTTAGCGACAAGGGCATCGCCTCATTGGCCCAGCTGGGCTTTGCGGCGGGTACCCCAGGCACCACAGACGAGACCTCGCTGCGAGCTTGGGCCAGCGAGACGCTTGGCAGTCTCTCGGTACCACTGGGCCAGGAAATTGCGCTTCGGCGCTTGCTTTTCACTGCACATACCTTGATCATTGCCTCCCTCAAAGAGGAAGTGGCCCGTGCAAGCTCAGCGGCCGATGTGGTGAGGAAGCTCCCGCCAGTTGAACGGGAGGCACGCCTCACCAAGCTTCGAGAGAAGCTTCCTGGCATTGACCTTACACGCCATCAAGAACCGTCCTACGAGTTGGTGGACGCTTTCAGCGCCATGTTGGAGGCCCGCTCCGTGCGTTGGGTGCCGTTTCACAAGTGCACCAGCCGCGAGCAAGAGCTGTCGGCTCGCTCGTACAATAAGGAACTCCAAGTCATGCAAAGCCAGGATGGCAAGCTTTCCTTGAAGGAGGGTCAGGCCTCACGCCATGCCAACGTTTCGGACGGCCTGCGAGTCCAGCAAGCCATGTCCAGACGTGCAGCAGCGGCTGAAATCGCCGGCATCGCCACCTTCGACGCCTTGCAGAAGTGGCACACTTACCTCCTCAATACTCTTACACAACAGCCTCCCCAAGGCTTCACACCAGTTGCTTTGGAGCAGCTCACGGCGGCAGACAAGGAGCTGTGGATGGGCGTATCCCACAAGGTGGGTGCCTCCCTGCCGAGTGATCATGATTTCCCTGTGGACCAAGCCATCCTAGAGCTCATGCTCACTCCGCCCGTTGCGATGCAGCTGCTCCCTCGGCCCTCGCGCGCCGTCCCTGAGCGAGTCAATCGGCCAGGACCTCCCAAGGGTTCACCCAAGGGGCGTGGCAAGTCCCCCGCCAAGTCCAAGGGCCGTGGCAAGGCTCAGCCCAGTTTCCCGGCGCCCTTGCAAGGAAAAGGGTTGAAGGGCCGCAACTTGCAGGGAGAGTTGCTCTGCTGGAATTACAACATGGAGCGGCCATGCCAGAAGAAGCCGTGCCAATTGAAGCATCAGTGCATGAAGTGCTTTGGGCCTCACCCCTATACCTTGTGCACAGTTCTGTGACCCGAGCACGAGCCGGCCAATTCCGCTAATGCTATGGCTAGCAGTGGGTCATTCAGTTTCGGCTGTTCCGCTGCAGTGCCCCTTTTGCCAACACCATCCTTTTCTTTCCCAAGTCAGCCAGCCGCCTCCTCTGTTTCTTTTACCAACGAACCGGCTCCCACGCCGGGTAGGCATGCCCCTGTGCATCCTACCACCTCACCTAGTGAGGTTTCCCAGGCCCCTGTGCCTGCTGGGTTCGCCCCTGTGCTGCCCAGCGCTTCTCCCCGAGAAGCTCTTCCCAAGGCCCCTGTGCCTGCTGGGTCTGCCCCTGTGCAGCCCAGCGCTTCTCCCCGAGAAGCTCTTCCCAAGGCGCCTGCCTTCTGGGTCTGCCCCTGTGCGGCCCAGTGCTTCATTTGCGGGTGCCTTTCCCTTGGCCCCTGTGCCTGGTGGGTGTGCCCCTGTGCACCCCGCCGTCGCAGTTTCCTTTCACGGTCATACTTCGGGCACACAAACCCCAGCACCCTGTGCCCGGCCTTTCACCGGGCATTGCCCTGCCAGTGACCATACCTTTCCTTCGGCCTCCGGCCTTTCCGAGGATCTCGCTTCCTCGGCCAGTCCCGCTGTTTGCGCACCTGCCCGCAGCCCTGAGGGCCGCGCACCCTGTGTGGTCGAGATCTTTGCAGGTTCGTGCAACTTTTCTTCCACAGCCGTCTCCATGGGTTTTCAGTCAGTAGCAGTAGATCATGTACCAGCAAAGCGGTGGCATGTTTTGCAGTTGGACTTGCGCGAGCCTGGCGCCCAACAGTTGCTGCTCAGCACACTCAAGTGCTTGCTGCCGGCCCTGGTGGTGCTTGCACCCCCGTGCGGCACTGCTTCCCGCGCGAGGGATATTCCAGCCTACAGCAATGGGAAACGCATTGCGAACCCGCTCCGTTCGGGCCAGCATCCAGACGGTTTGCCTTCACTTCAAGGCCATGACCTCGCTAGGGTGACCAGTGCCAACAGCCTTTATGCGTTCGCGGCCGCTGTCGCTGGCATGTGCAGCCAGCACGGCATACCGTGGCTTATCGAGAACCCTGCTCGCAGTTATATGTGGGACACTTCCATGATGAGCGCACTCCCAGAGCATTCGCAGACCGAGGTCCACTTTTGCGCTTATGGGGGTGCTCGCCGCAAGCGCACTGTCCTGAAGGGTACTCCCACCTGGTTGCAGAATCTTTGCCGCACATGTGACGGCAACCATTCCCATGCCCCGTGGAAAGATTCCTTGGGCATTCACACCGCCGAGGAAGCCGCTTACCCACTCCCCTTTTGCCAAGCCATTTGCCTATGTTTGAGGGACTCCTTGCCTCCGCACAGCCGCCCCCGGCCGGTGTTTCTAGGCCAGGCACTGCCACACTGGAGGGATGATGCATTATTCCTTCGAGCTGCAGTGAAGTTTCAGCCTCGTTCGTGGGTATTTCCAAACTTGCCGTCTCCCTTTGATTTGCAGTTGTTCCCGCGAAGCCTTTTCGACGCAGCATGGCTTCGCGGCAAGCGGCTACCGGCCGGCCCTTGGCCAAAAGGCTCCGTATTGCCTTTGCATCCGCCAGAAGCTGCTCAAGATCAGTTTTGGGTCGCATGCCCTAAGGACCCTGTGCAGCACATGCATTCTATGAGTGGAGTGCAGCACCCAGCCAACATGTTGCCCCCTCTTGGCCAATTTCTGGAGGAGGCCGTCGACTTCGTTGCAACATGTCCCACGCATGATGCCCTGTCCTTCTGGGCAGAGAGGCTCAGATCCTTGCTTCAGCTGGCCGAAGAGTTTGCTCCGCGTCAGAAGCGGTTGCTCGCCTCGTGCGATGCTCATGTTGCTCGCATCAACGCCAAGAAGCGCACTTTGCTGCTCAAGCACGTCTTGCAGACCGTTGGCTATCAGGACACTGCCATCGCTGACGAGCTAGCTGCCGGTTTCCCATTATTTGGATGGCTTCCTGAGTCAATGGAGCTGCCCAGGCATCCACAACCACCTGCGGTAAATATTGCCTCCTTAGAGCGCATGGCCCCAGCGTTGCAGGCCCGCGCCTTGGCCCGTTGTCAGCCTACAGATGATCCAGCAGCTGACCAGACACTTTTTGACACTACACTTACGGAATTGCAGCAGGGCTGGCTAGATGGCCCCTTTTTGGCCTCGGACGTGCCAAGCACTTCCGTCATCAGCCCGCGTTTCTATGTTTTGCAGTCTGACAAATGCAGGCCTATTGACGACTTTACGTTCAATCTTTTGAACTCTGCCGTCGGTTCCGCCAACAAGGTCGTCCTGCATGACACTGATTTTATCGCTGCCTTGCTCAAGCGGTGTTGCAGTTACAATAAGGTGCCCTGGCGTGGACGAGCCTTCGACCTTCAGGACGCATACCGTCAGCTGGCGATTGCGCCTGCGCACCGAACACACTCGTTCATTTGCGTGTACGAACCCATGCATGGCCCGAGGTGCTACCGTATGCTGACTATGCCATTTGGCAGCTCAGCCTCGGTTTACGCCTTTTTGCGCACTAGCTTAGCCATTCATGCGCTTGGAGCTCGCCTTTTTCGCCTGCCCTGGACCTGCTTCTATGACGATTTCCCGACAGTGGTGCCCGAGCCGCTCGCCAACGCAGCCACGCACCTGATCAAGTCCTTGTTCACATTGTTGGGTTTCCAGGTCAGTGACAAGCCCTCCAAGAACCCACCATTTGCAGCCGTGTTTCAGGCGCTTGGGGTTGCCTTCAACCTCACGCGAGCAGTTTCCGGGGTCTTCGAAGTGGCGAACACCGAGGCCCGAATCCATCTCCTGGCTTCTAGCTTGCAAGAGCTTTTGACAAGCCATTCCCTTTCACCCAAAGAGGCTCGCAGATTGAGAGGCCGCATGCAGTTTGCGCACGGTCAATTATCGGGACGATACCATTCACGATGCCTCTCTTCTCTGCATGAGCTTTCTGCCCTGGCACCAGGCTCTCGCGCCCCTCCGTCGCTTGTGAGGATTTTACAGCGCTGTTTGCAGTCTCTTGTCAATTCCATGCCAAGAGCAGTCAGCAGCAAGGACCGCCTCGTTTGGCATCTGTTTACAGATGGTGCCTTGGAGGCTTCCAAGCCCTCCATAGGAGGCGTCCTCGTGGACTTCTTTGGGCATCCCCGCTTTCACTTTTCATTTGAGCCCCCGGCTCTTTCAGTGCTCACAACCTTTGGATCTCACTGCATTTTGCACCTCGAGATCCTTCCCATTTTGGTGGCACTTCACCTCTGGCCAGACCTGCTCTCAGGCACGGCCATTTTCTTTCATGTGGACAACGAAGCTGCACTTCATTCTCTCATTCGCATGTCGTGCGACAACCATGCGGCTGACCAGCTTGTCCAACACTTCCTGCGCCTTGAGCAACGGATGACCTTCGATACATGGATCCACCGGGTCCCTACCGAGGTGAATGTTGCCGATGCCCCGAGTCGAGGCAATGAAACTCAGTTACTTTCCTTTCAGTCCCAGAAGTCCCACGTCACACCAAGCATTTGGAACAGTCTATGGAGCGAGCTGCAGCTGTAAAATTTACTTGCTCTTGTACCGTTTCTTTCCTTGCGCATGAAGTGCACATAGCGTCCTTTCATGCCTTTATTCGCACGTATGTGTTTTCCGTTTCAATCCGTTTGTGCCGCCTCAGGTCACTTCACACGGTCGAGCACTCAGTTTACAGGGGGTGCGTGCGAGTTCTCGACATGGGGTGCTTGCCTGCCCTCACCCCCTGAGGCCTTCTTGGGGGACCCCCTTCTTTCAGGGTGTGAACCCTTTTCTCCCTTTTGGGGTCCCCCCTTTTCTGAGAAGGACCTTTCCTTTCCTTGATGCTCTACCCCGTGTGCTGAAAAGGAGTGCTTGCGCTCAAGGTTCCCTTGTCAAGTATTGTTGAGAGACTCAAGCTGCTTAAGGGCACCTGGTATAAGGATTGCTAGTGCTTGCACTCGCGGCGTTATACGGGTGCCCTTAACTGTTGAGTTGCAGCTTGAGGCTCAAACCTTTCCTTTCCTTCCAATTTCAGGGCCTTAGATTTTTCTCCCACCCACCCACCCAGGTTGGACGAGTGAGTGGCTATGCCTACTATACCAAGTAGCTTATTGGCTACGCGAGCCACACCATGTGGCTTGCCTTTCAGTCTGGGTTTGGGGGTGCTTGCCTGCCCTCACCCCCTGAGGCCTTCTTGGGGGACCCCCCTCTTTCAGGGTGTGAACCCTTTTCTCCCTTTTGGGGTCCCCCCCCCTTTTCTGAGAAGGACCTTTCCTTACCTTGATGCTCTACCCCGTGTGCTGAAAAGGAGTGCTTGCGCTCAAGGTTCCCTTGTCAAGTATTGTTGAGAGACTCAAGCTGCTTAAGGGCACCTGGTATAAGGACCTTTCGGTGTGGTGCAGATCTTGAGGGCAAACCGTCAAATGAGAACTTTGACGGTTGAAGTGGAGGAGGGTTCCATGTGAACAGTTGAGTCAATCCTCTGAGAGAGGGATGTTCCGCACAGCGCACCGGCTCGAGCACAGCAACAGCAACAGCAACAGCACCAGCAACAGCAGTGTTCACTGGCTCGGGTAGCGGGGCAAGCAGGTCTCGGGTAGCGGGGCAAACAGGTCTCTGGTAGCGGGGCAAACAGGTCTCTGGTAGCGGGGCAAACAGGAGGTCTCGGGTAGCGGGGCAAACAGGTCTCTGGTAGCGGGGCAAACAGGAGGTCTCGGGTAGCGGGGCAAACAGGTCTCTGGGTAGCGGGGCAAACAGGTCTCGGCTCGGGCATCAGCAGCAGCATCAACAGCAGCATCAACAACAACAGCATCAGCGTCGGGAACCCCTCGGCTCCGCGATGGGAGATCATGGTGCGGAGGCCTTCGCCTCTTCTTTTTTTACGTATCTGCTTTTCTTCCTCTTGCCCAGGACGAGACTTGGGGGGCATGGCGTCCTGACGTAGGGGACGTAGGCACCGAGGACTTTTTTTCGCCGTTGCGTCGTGTCCGAAAGTTGCTCGCTGCCAGGTTGGTCTGGTGGTTGGGACGCAGGCACCGAGGACTTTCGCCGTTCCGTCGTGTCCGAAAGTTGCTTGTTGCCAGGATGGTCTGGCGATTGGGGCGCAGGTGGAGGGTCCTCCGGTTGTTTTTGACGATGCCTCCTGGCAGGAGGCGGCTTGGACGGCGGCGCGGAAGCCGCCGTCCAAGCTTCGCAGGGAGAAGGCGTTCAACGATGAGAAGGCTCGTCGTATCGTGAGAGGGCTGTGGGCTATCCTTTTTTTTTCGCCAGGACGCGATGCGCCGCGAGCTGGCGGTCAAGGCGGGTGCAGCTTCAACGGTAAACGGATGAAGATCACATTTGCAGGACGCGACCATCCGCGAGCTCCGCGGCCAGCTCGCGGAGCACGCGGACACGGCGGCGAAGCTCGTGGAGAAGGCTCGTTTTTTTTTCGCCGGCTGGCGGATCGTTGTGGCTCCGCCTCTTCACGAAGCTCGAGGCGGAGCAGAAGTGGACCGAGGGCTACAAGGAGCGCGGTGTCCGCCTTTTTTTTTTTTCCTCAGCAGTGAGCTGTCAGGTCGACATCAAAGCCCTCTACGAGGAGAACCAGCGGCTTTGAGAGGCCGCCACCGCCGCAGCCGCCGCTCCGCCGGCGAAAAAGCATGCAAGGCGCCTTTTTTTCCCGCTTTGGGCCATGTTTGAACGTTCTTGTCAGGCGGCGTGAGCTGGACATCGTGGTGGGAGGACCGTGTTTTTTTGCGTTTTTCGCGTGCTTTTCAAGCGTTTGTTCAACCTGCCGCAGGAGTGAGCGTGGCCAGCTCGACGGGGCACATCCTGGTGGAGGAAAAAGCGCTCGGGCCCGCGGCCTTTTTTTTTTAGTGCCGAGCGGGCACTTAGGAGTGCCGAGCGGGCACTTAGGAGTGCCGAGCGGGCACTTTAGGTAAACGTGCCGAGCGGGCACTCTAGATTAGGAGTAGGTAGTGCCGAGCGGGCACTTAGGAGTGCTGAGCGGGCACTTAGGAGTGCCGAGCGGGCACTTTAGGTTAGGAGTGCCGAGCGGGCACAGTGCCGAGCGGGCGCGTAGGATAGTACGGATTCGCCCAACGACCCTTAGTACGGATTCGCCCAACGACCCTTAGTACGGATTCGCCCAACGACCCTTAGTACGGATTCGCCCAACGACCCTTAGTACGGGTTCGCCCAACGACCCTTAGTACGGGTTCGCCCAACGACCCTTAGTACGGATTCGCCCAACGGCCCTTAGTACTGACTCGCCCAACGGCCCTTAGCACTGACTTGCCCAACGGCCCTTAGTACTGACTTGCCCAACGGCCCTTAGTACTGACTTGCCCAACGGCCCGAAGTACTGACTTGCCCAACGGCCCTTAGTACTGGCTCGCCCAACGCCCCTTAGTACTGACTTGCCCAACGGCCCTTAGTACTGGCTCGCCCAACGGCCCATAGTACTGGTTCGCCCAACGGGCTCTCGGCATGGCGGGAGGCTTCAATGCCAGGCAGGTGTCGAGGCAGGATACCTGGTTGGAACTTCCGGGGTGCCGGGCCGTGAGCGTATGACCGTATGATCCGTATGATCCGTATGACCCGGGCTGAGGCTTCAATGCCAGGCTTGCCGAGTCATACAAATCATACGAATCATACGGGTCATACGGATCATACGGATCATACGGATCATACGGTCATACGGTCATACGAATCTCCCTGGGCCGGGGCGGTGTTCAGCGGGTTGGGGTCGGCTCCGGCGTCGGGATGTGAAGGTTTTGCATTTCTTTGCTGTCACTCAACCACGCGCCGGTTGACATTTCCGGCGCAGATTGAAGCTCAGACATTTCGATAGTGCCGGGGAGGGACTAGCGCCGCGAGATCGCCGCCAAGGCGCGAGTCGCACGGAACGTACGGTCATACACATGTGAGGGGGGATGCTTAGTGCCAGGACAATGAGCCACGCAACTGGAGGGAAGCGTCGATGCCGGCTGCGTCCCGGGGTGATGGTGGCAGGCGGAAAGGGGGTCTTGCCCGTGCGATTTCGTATGATTCACGCGCCCTGATAGGAACGTTGCGGAGCCAGCGGAGCCGGCGGAGCCCGGGTCGGCCTCGGACCAGGCGACCGTGGTTCTCACGATCAACATGCCCTTCGTCAAGGAGCTGCTGGGCATGCAGGACACGTGGCAGTTGCCACTGGGGAACCTGACTCTCTCAGACCACCTGGAGTTGCTGGACGAACAGCCAGAGGCCCGCTACCACGAATCCAAGCTGGCAAAAAGCCTGGGCCTCTGCTTGCGGCTGATCGGCTCCATGGGCAGCTTCCCGGTCTACGGCATGCCCAGGGCGGTCAGGTGGGCTGCGTTCTGCGGCATGGACCTCTGGGAGTGCGACATGCCGGCGTCCCATTGCCAAGCCATGCTGGGGTATGCACTGGACCACTCCATCGCCCCGGGACCGCTGGAGGCGTTTGCGTCCACCGAGCAGATCGTCGCTTTGCGGCAGAGCATGCCACCGCTCCATCCGAAGGACATCAAGCAAGCGACGAACTTGCTCGCCTATGGTCGAGTGGATGAAGGCGCACGCTACCGGGACCGGCCGACCTCAAGCGGGTTATGACGTGCGTGCGTGAGCGCGTCTGGCATCACATGTTCGAGGGCTGGAAAAAGGAGCTGAAGGCCACGAGGCGACGACCAATCCTCGCGGCCTTGTCTGTGGAATGCGCCTCGTCGGGATGTGCGATTTTCTTTTTTTGCGCCCGCGCGGCAACGCTCCTTTTTTTTTTCGGGGAGCAAAGGTCAGCGCCGGGAGCGGCAGAAGCTGGACGCGGCGGCTGAGCTGCTTCCCGCCGGCTGTGTCGTTCACGGTTACCTGGCAGACTCGTTCCTGTTCTCATCGAGCGACGGAGGCTTCTCCGCAGAGGCGACCGTTCGGCATCTGCAGAGTCGAGGACTTTTCTTCACCGTGAAGCCGATGCCGGCCAACGACTCGGAGTATTGCAGGGCATCGGCATGAGGCGCAGCCGGCTGACGCTCGCCGCGGAACTGGCTCAAGGATGAGGAGAAGGGCCCGACCCCCCACCTGGGCTTGGCAATCTCCGTCGAGCACCGCGTGCCCGTGAGATGGGACCACCAGCAGGACCACATGGAGATCTACAACGCAACGGACGGCGTGTGGTCCACGGGCAAGTGCGACGGGGCCTGCAAGGGGGAGATGCTGGCGCGGGCACTGATCGCCACCTACGGTGCCAGGACGTGGCGCCCCGACCCGGACAGCGGGAAGTGGCGACTGCAGGTGAGGGACAACGTGATGCTCTTCCATACGGCCCCGATTCTCTCCTCGGTGGGCGCGATGCTGAGCAAGCTGGACAACGGCGACTGCATGCCGCCGCTGGACCAGGAGCGCCATCACCACTTCCAGATCCACTTCATGGGTGGGGACAAGCTGAGCTTCCTCGCCCACCCGCCTCCTCTGCAAGACTTTTTGGACGACGACGAAGCTCTCCAGAGGGCCACGGAGCAACACAAGGTCCGTCCCGCGCCAGTTCATGGAGTACCAGCATCCGGATAGGCTCCGCTTGGCTCGGGCCATTCTGAAGGCCATGGCCTGGTTGACGGAGGGCGGTGACTGTCGGGATGGCGTCATGGTCCTCCCCGAGGACATTGTCGAGGAGCTGGAAGCGGCGTCCATGGGGCACGCAATGTGGCGCAGCATCTTTCGCGACCCGCGCGGCGGCGACTGGAACGTGGCGCTGTTTCAAGCCAGGCTCATCTTCGAGAGCGTGGCGGGCAAGGCCGCGAAGAAGATCGAGTTTGCGACGCTCAAGGACAACGGAGACGGCTCGACGGGCAAGGGAACCTTGAGGGAACTCTGCGAGAAGGCGCTCGGCGTGCACAACGGCGGGGTGGAGCGCGGGTACTGCGCAGTTCTTTGCCAGGAGGCCCTCACTGTCGGGAAACAGGAGCGGCCCCGCGAACAGTTCGCAAACCTACAGGGCAGCAGGTGTGGGTCGACGACTTCGCGCCGAATCAGCCTCTGTGCAGTGCTGTTTTGCGGCAGATCTCCGGAGGGAACACCTTGACGGCTGCGCGGAAGGGCCGGGGAGAGAACATTTTCAGCTTCCACGGGCTCTTGCTGCTCTGCACCAACGGCGTGTGGCAGGCCGATGCCGAGTTCTTTGGCTCCGACAGGAGACGCATCACGGGCGTCAAGTTCGAGCACAACTTTGTGGACAACCCGACACGCCCCCACGAGCTCCTGAAGGACAACAGCGTCAAGCAGAACATCCCTGAGATGTTCGCGGAGTTCTGGTGGGTGGCGCGGGTATTCTGGCTGGCGCCGCATCCCGGGGGAAGCAGCGACAACACCATCCCAATCCCCGCGAGCTCAATCTCTCTGAAACAGGACATCACGGAGAGGACCGCCCAGAGCACTGCTCAACCATCCAGCATGCCAGAGGCCTCGGAGCTAGTGCGGCGCTACCTGCAGCCCTACGTCCTCTCCGAGACAAGGCCCGCCACGTCCCAGGAGGTCGACTCGTGCATCGCCGACCAGCTGTGTGTGAGCCCCACTGCGGTGAGGGACGAGCTCAAGAAGATCTTGATGCGGAGGGAGGGGGAGGTCATCCCCCGATTCGGAGCCCGGACCAGGACCTCCGCGCGGGTCTACGTGAGGCCGTCGCCGCGCCAAATCATGACGCTTGTCGTGTCGGCGTAGCTTCTCAACTTCTGTGCAGGGGGTATGTGCAAAGAGTGGGCGCGGCAGTACAGCCCGTGCCCCGTGTATCCGACGAGCTCCCAGCACGGCAATGATCTCTCATCACGGCGATTGACGTGCGCACAGGCACAGTGTCGTGTGTGCAAAAGAAGAGCCATGCGATTGTACGCCGTATGAATCCTGTCCAGTTGATTTTGAAACGTTTTTGCATTTTTTTACAAGCTTGCGTGTTGCCGGTAGCGCTTCAGCGCCAAACGGCGCGTATGATCCCTCGGCCTGTGCCAGGCAGGGACCCGCCCTGGACACTGTTTTTTTGTTGGAAGCGGCCCAAAAAACCCAAAAGCACTCCGTCTTTGAGCACTGTCGAAAGTGCCTCCCCCGGAGTGCCAGGCCGTGTGACCGTATGACCGTATGATCCGTATGATCCGTATGATCCGTATGACTTGACAAGCCTGGTATTGAAGCCTCAGCTGAGTCCAACCCGTTGGTTTCCCGAGCACCCCAAACCCTAACCCAAAAAAAGGAGCTGAGCAGGGCCCAGCCTGCGCAATGCCTCGAAACCTTTTTCTCCCAGTTTTTTCACTCGATCAGGATCAGGCAATTCCAACTTGAGTGTGATCAAAGTTTTTTTTTGCGCCAAAAGGGGGTCCGACCGAGGGGAGGCCGGGTCGTGCCTAAAAAATCATTTTCAAAGGAGGCTAGTCGAGGGTCCTGGGCCTCGGAGGCGCCAGGAAGTCGTCCAGCTGCCTCACAGCCGCCGGCCTGCCCCGTCTCGTCAGCCGGCCCGCGTTGCCGCTCCTGCGGCGCCGGCAGCGCCAGCTTCAGCAGGGTCTCCCGGCCCTCCGTGCTGCGAACGGTCATGGAGTCCACGGCCCCCAGCTGCTGCACGTCGCCGTACTGAGGGTTGAAGCTCCTCGCCGCGTTCGTCGGCGCTCGGAAGGCGCTTGTCTTCAAGGACCCTGAACCCGCTCGAAGTGGTCGCTCCACTGCCCGCCCTTGCGCGCCACCCTCGTGGCCAGGTCCTTCTTCAGCGTCTGGATGCCCCGGTCCACCACGGCAATGGCGTTGCGGTCCTCGGGCCGCTTCGTCCGGCGCACGGCTTCGGGCAGCTCCCGGTCCAGCGTGGCGAACTCGTTGCCCAGGTCTGTCGTGACCACGAAGTTCCCGTCGTCCCCCGTCAGCTCCCGCGCGGCGCGCTTGGTGGCCCGGCCCACCGTCTCGGCGTTCTTGTTCTGCAGAGGTTCCACGGCGGCCTCCCGGGTGAAGACGTCCATCACCACCAGGCCGTACTTCGTCTTCCCCCGCGTGTTCTGGCTGAAGTCGATGAGGTCGGCCTGCAGCCGGTCGTTGGGCCCCTCGGCGGCCGACTTGCCCAGCGCGCGCGGCCGGGGCGCCTGCACCTGCCGGCCCACGTCGGCCTTCAGCGCCTCGAAGGCCATGGCCTGCGTCACGTCGAGGTCGCGCTGCCGTGCGAGTCGGTACAGCTTCCGCGGGTCCCTCACGTTGAAGTCGTCGGCCAGGTCCCTCAGCGCCTCCATTTAAAAAACAGCTTTGTTGCCCCAAAAAGGAGCTTGAGCAAGGGTCCTCTAGAACGAGGAGGCATGCGCAATGCATCAAAACCAGTTTTTTTTTCTACTTGTTCTTCGGCCCCCGCTGGGCCTGCCAGGCTTCCACCTCGTCCAAACGGGCCTGGAAGCCCTTGCACACCCCCCACAGCACGCTGGTGAGGTGAGAGTAGTCGAGAGTAACCATCTCCGTGCCGTCGCTCCACCGGGCGGTGCCCGTCAAATTCTTCCACTTCGTTCCTGCGAAGTCGTCCGAGGCGAAGCCCAGCCTCAGGTCCCCGTTCATGTCCGGGCGCTTGTGCTGCTTGGCCTCCACGGAGTCAAAGAGCTGCTTGAGCTCCGCCACGTCGGCCTCGGCCATCTCCGTCTTCACCCGGCTGTCCGACAAATTCGTGAAGCTCGTGTTGCAGACCACGTTGCCCGTGTTGCCCGCGATCACGAGGCAGCCGGGGTTCCTCTGGTTCGTGGTCAGGGACAGCTGCGTGGAGAGGCTCTTGGTCTGCACCAGCGCCTCGTCGTTGATCATGTTAAAACCCTCTAGGCCCCGTGCCGAAATTGGGTAGCTGTTCTGAGGTCCTTGTTGGTGTTGCTTCCCAAGTTCCATTGATCGCCATTTGGCTCAAGACACAATTGAGGTTCAAGATCTGATGTGTGACTGCATACATACGTGATCGGCATTGAGAGCGAAAACACTTCGCTTGCGCTGCATTTGTCAGGACCACTGTTGTAACTATCATTCCTTCTCCCTTACAACGTTTACACGGGTTCGGCTATAACGGCATCGTCCGTATACACCTTTCTACGTGGTTGGTATTACAGCTTGAGGGTTCGGTGCATAGCGTCCCACGGGACGTCACCTTGCCGTCTCTTGACAGGTTATCAGCCGTAACTACAAGCTCTACACTGGACTGGGAGACAGCTGGTTTATTGCGGGTACAGGGACAATAAAGGAACGATAACCTACACAGTACAATGGCGTCTTCGGCGAGCCCAAGTACTGCAACTTTTGGGAACAGCAGCTCAGAGGGATCCAATGGATTGATGGCTCTTCCTGCGGTGATGGATATGGTTGCAGATTCACAGGATGAACCTGGGAGCGGAGGTTCCGCGCTATTCAGCGACATATCTACTCCCACAAGATCATGGAAGCAGATCGATGTTCATCAGGAGTCGAAGAAAAGAGAATCCCCACCGAGAAGATCATCATCTTCGCCTGCGACACCACGGACGTCGCAGAAGGGCGTGAGATCGACGTCGAAGGGTGGGAGGTCAAAATCACCCACCAGTGCAGATTTTCGCGCCGTGATCAAAGAGAAGAATAAGATGGAGGTGGAGATCGGGGAATATCAAAAGACACTTGATGAAATGTCGGCAGCAATGGCGAATCTTAACCAAGAAGACTATGGAAGCACCATCCGGATCCAGGAGCTGGAAAGACGATGCGAGATTGCCAGCAAGCAGTCGGGACATCTAGTGAGTCACCACCAACACCACATGGCTGAGGCATGGCGCAAGTTTGAGGAAGAAGCCCAACAGATGCGCAAGGTGGAAATGAACGCATTTCAGTACGGGGAGAAGAAAGACATGGAGTCGAATATTATAATGCAACAGATGAGACAAGCTGAAGGAACTATCATGGAGCAGAAGCGGGAGATTGCATTGATGAAATCCTACATGGCAAGCGAGAAGTCGGCCGCGCAGGAATCAGCTATACGTGCAAACCAGATACACCGTGAGGCTTCACAACAGATATCAGTTTATCAGCAACAGATCAGAGGCATAGAATCTTCTACATCTATCGAGAAGTTCAACGAGGAGGAGATGGTCCAAAGTCTGAAATCACAGTTGGAGCATGCACTCGTCAAGCGCCCCGAGACGTACTCTTTGGAGGACTCCAGGGAACAGCTGATGGCGAGGCTGAATGACGTTACAGTATTTGCGGAACAGGAATCGAAGAGAGCAGATTGCTTGCTTCGCGAAAAAGAAGAGATCGTCAAACAGTATGAGTCCGACGTGTCGATGAAGGACCAGATGATTGCTGTCGAAGGTGGTCATCGTCAGGATGCGATCTTGGAGTTAGCCCAGGTCAAAGAAGAGAAACAAGAGGAACGGTGCACGATGGACGAGAAGTCGAAGGAGGCTGAGTACTGGAGATTGACAGCTAAGGGAATGTACGATGAGTACCTCGAGGAGATGCATGAGCTTCAGAGACAACTGAAGAAAGAGAGGCGACGCTCAAGCAAGAAGAGAGTTTTGTACGCCAACTCGATGCTGACAACGAGGAACTACGTGCACACAAGAAGCTGGAGACACAGGAAGCCTCCAGCAGCAAAGATGGACATCGTGAACGAGCAGTAGTGAAACGCGCTGAGGGAGGAACCCAGGCTAATTCAAATAGGATAGACAAGAAGGTGGCTGGGTCAGTCCCGTCATCGTCTTCAAATCAAATCCCTAATTCGTCGCTGATGCCAGGTTCGATCCTCTTTCCGTCTTTCGGTGATCCAATGATCGATGTACACCTATCCCAGATGCAAGGGGTTGTTGGGCATGTCCCACAATCCACTACTACGACTGGTGGTGGTGATGGGGGGGGAAACAACGGTACTACGCCCCCATTGGATTACGGTGGATTCCCGCCCAATGGGAATGGGCAGGGAGCGGGTCGACGTCAGTTGAGCCTCGCTGGTGGCGGAGGAGGACCTCCGGATGATCCACCCGATGATGAGGATGAGGATGACGACGACGAAGGAGATGAGGAAGACGAGGAAGAAGAAGAGGAAGAAGACGATCGGACACGGAGGAGACGAAGGAGATCGAGAGATAACCGAGAGATCAAGAATGATCGACCGAGAATCTCGAGGAAAGAGGCCGAGAGAGTATCTATTCCGGCCTGGCCAAAGATCCATCAACTTGATACCTGGAAGATGCAACTGCTGATGAATGTTCTGAGCGCATGTGCGGATCCAGATACCGACGCATGGACGAAATGGCTGGAGCAGGCTCTTGGGTTGAACCCAGACCTGGATTTGCTTAGCGATTCAGGTGGCGACAGATTTGCTACGATAGATATTAAGATGGCCATGGGCATGCAGAACATGCTGAAACAAGCACCTGACGAAGCCAAGGACGTATACCTCGATGCTACACGACACTCTGAACTACGACATCAACAAGGGGTGATCGTGAAGGGACGAGAGTTGGTGGCATTAGTTATGCAATCATTCAGAACTTCCGATAGAACGGATCTTGTCTACCACATCGAGCATCTATTCAACCTTGACTTTCCTGGCGACAAGAACTTGGTCATGTTCAGGAACAAATGGTATGATTTGCTGCTGAAGATGAGGAGCGAGGACAGACCCAGTAAGCTGGCTCTCAGAGACATCCTTTACAGGAAGATCAAAGGGAGCAAGAAGATGGAGTTCGGCCTCAATGCCTACCATAGACTACCGGACAAGCATCCTCAGAAGACGTATGAATTCTTATTGGCGTTGATCGACTATCAGATCAAGGCAGATCGGGAAGACCTGATGCTCGACATGAAGGAGAAATCGGTCAAGTCGATGATGAAGTCAGGCGGGAAGGATGCGGCTCCAGCAACTGGCAAACAGGAGAACCAGGGTGGCAAGGGCAGAAAGGGGAAACCCGGTGGACCTGATGCCGCTCCTGTGCTCCCAAAAGCCAAGGCAAAGGGCCACGCTGGCAAGAACGGCAAGTCCGACGGTGCCAGTGACAGAGGCAAGAGTCCGGGCGGAGGCAAGGATAACCCCTGCTGGTACCACTTCAAATCGGCGAAGGGGTGCGTGAAAGGAAATGAATGCACTTTTTCCCACAGCAAGAAGACGGAGCATAAGTTGGAGAGTATGTCCAAGGGGAAAGGAAAGGGCAAATCCAAGTCCAGATCATCGTCACCAAAGAGAGATGATGGAGCATGCTTCGCGTTTCAGAAGGGGAAGTGCGATAGGGGAAGCGCTTGCAAGTATAGGCATGAGCTCATCAAGAACAATTCAGCTCCAGCAACGTCAAATGACAAGGCGCAAGCCAAGTCGAAGGCTGCCGCCAAAGCCGCAGCGCCTGCCATTGCGAGGAGGGCCATCGCAATGCCCGCGATAGTCCTGAAGCAATCGGCTCCTGCAGGGAAGGTAAGCTTCAAGAAGGACGTTGATCAGGTCGAACCGGACGAAGCCGAGACTGTCTACCACGAGCACGATGACGACGCGATGAGCGAATCATCGAGATGGTCTGGCGAGTCCGAGATCCCCGAGAAAATGGTGTGGTTCAAGGAAGTGCTCGACGTCGACGAGAATGGGGAGATCACCTACCTCGAAGACGAGAGAAGGCAATGGGAACGAAAAGGGGAATGGTACGGTTATGAGGACAATGAGAATGAGCCTTATCAGTACGTGTACGTCGACGAGAAGAAGTTCAAAAGCAGTGATCATCGTGAATTATCAGCCTACCAAGTCCAACGATCATTGATACGTGCGAAGATACTGAGAGAAGTGGTGGATGATGTATATAAGAAGCACTACTTCCCGGTGACCAAGGAGAGCAGCATAATGTTCGAGTATGATCGGAACAAGGACGAGATCAAGGAATCGGCTGTCGACTGGAAGAAGCAGCATGGTATGCCGAAGAACGTTTTCGCCATGTCAACGTGCATCAGCAAACGGGTGAAATGGTTGATGGACACCGGATGTGGTCATGATCTCATTGGAAGAGCCAAGGCGAAGAGCCTGGGTGTCGACATCGTGAAAGATGACGACGAGATCGTGTTCCAGACCGCGAATGGTTCCACTTCCACATCTGATGTGGCCAAGATAGTCGTGGACGAGTTGGACGAGACTGTCGAGCCGCATGTATTGGATGAGACACCCACGGTATTGTCAGTGGGGAGGAGATGCATGAAGATGGGTTATGCATTTCACTGGATGCCTGGTAAACTACCTTTCATGGTTACGCCAAAGCAGGGATTCGTGCACTTGCAGGTCAAGGACGACATCCCGTACCTAGTGAGTGATGGTAAACTTCGGAGTAACAGGCATCGCCCTACGATAGACGACCTCAAGGAGCACTTTTCGGAAGTATTGGCGATGGTAACGAACGACGAGGCAGATCAGGGAGGTGACGATGAGAACGACGTCACACCCGCCGCTGTCGGTGAGTCCGCAGAGGCCGAGGGCGAACACCACGACGGGGCATTCGACTTCGGGCCACCCGGAGGAGCCGGTCCGGTACGTCCGCCTCCCGTGGCTGAGGAAATACCTGTAGATGTTGGGTCAGTCCCGCATCGACATGGTGATGCCGAAGCTCACGAGGAAGAGGTTGATGAAGATGATCCAGATGCCGGAATCGAAGTTGATGTGTACGAAGGATCATCAATAAAGAGGAAAGTGGGAGTCCTCAAGAAGGACGCCAACTCCATCGCTCATTTGCTTACACACAGATACCGAAATCCTTTCTGCGAGTCATGCGTCAAGGCAAAGATGAGACACTTCAGATCACGAACGGGAGCCTTCAAGAGGGAGGTGAAGACGTTCGGAGACCTGGTGACGTTCGACTTCGTGACGGCATCAGGAGATCATGAAGTGGAAGGCAGGTATGCGCTCATCATCCGGGACATATATACCGGAATTATCATGGCTTATCCAACCGCGAGAAGAGACACTGACTCCGTCGTCAGGGCCATCAAGCACTTCTGCGGGAGGAGGAAAATCAAGCAGGTATATTCGGATGATGGCCCGGAACTGATCAATGCGTGCGTGGAGCTGAAGCTGAACCACGACCTATCGCTGCCTGGACGACCGCAGAATAATTCCCTTGCTGAAAGAACAAATCAATTCATCATTGACCAGACTTCGGCTTGTCTTGTACATGCCGGTCTACCCACGTGTTATTGGGTGCAGGCCATCACCACTCTGTGCCACCTCATGAACATCGAAGAGGTGAACTGGATCGAGTGCATGGATGAGACTGCATGGCGAGGAGTTCAAGGGCGAGAAGATACCTTTTGGTGCGCTAGTGGACTTCAAGCCGAGTGAAGCACGAGGGGGGAAGAGGGAGAAGTTCGAGCCGAGAGGGGAAACTGGTATATTTGCTGGATACGTGTTGAGCACCGGTATGCATTGGGCAAACAAGTATCGTGCTTGGGCACTTACTGCATTTGCGGGTGCAGAGCTGAACATCAAGAAGGCAAAGGTTCCACCTCGGTTGAGAATGCCACATCAGACGGAGAGGATGATTCTGAAATCTCCTCTGACATTCCCAATACAACAGAAGTACAAGGTTGCCAACGAGACTTTGGAAGGGATAGAGATGTCTATCGATGCAATCGGTCTGGATGCGCGTGACCGCCTGATCGAAGATGAGGACTACGAGCCTGAATTGCTGCAGAGTGACGAGAAGCGACTGCTTGATGACGAGGTTGATCAGATCGCTGGTCTACTGCTCGACGATGGCCCGGAGGTAATCGCCGGAGATCGGGGGGATCATGCAGGAGAAGAAGATGCTAGACCGAGCTCCTCAAAAGGGAAAGGAGATGGACACTCTAAGGGCGATGAGAAGATTGCGAAGTCCGACCTTCCACACGTGTCAGTTGGGCTACCCGGGGATGGTATCACGTACGTCAACGACGATGGCAAGGAGGTTAAGATCGACAAGGCCGGGAGACCGTATCCTGTCGGGAAGGACGGATTCAGGCTAATGAAGACATCGAGACCTCCAGAGTTCACTCCTGAAGAATGGAAGATGATGAGTAAATATTACACCAAGGAAGAGAAGGCCGAGGTGAAGGGCGGTGGCAAAAGGAAAGAGGAAGATCCCAAGAGTAAAGAGTCTGAGATTTCCGCGCCGGCAGAGGCACGGACATTACAGATGCCCGGTGGTAAGAGAATTCGAGCGATGCTTCGGAACCGCTGGGGTGGAGTAGAATGGCAGTACAATTGGGGATTGCGGAAGAACATATCAAAGATCAAGAACCCAATGGATGGGAAGCACTTGGCTGAGCTTGAATGGGTCAGGATTGTTGTTAATCCTGTCGACGGGGTGGTTGTTCTCATGGATTCCAAACAGTCCCAAGACGTCATGAGACGAAACGTTCAGCTTGAGAAAGAATTTGAGTGTCTGGTGGTAATTTATGCCTGGAAGTTCAAGTCTGAGGAGCGATCAAAGTCGACTCCAAACTGGACGAAGGCGGTTGCATCAGTCATGGAGAGTCATAAAGACGAAGCTGAGACAGCATCGGGGACGGATCCATCGGTCGACGAATCGACGGACCTCACCTGGTATGAATGGGAGGAGTCTGCTGAGATAGTTTCTGGAAAAGTGCCACTCGCAATGCCTGCGATAGGCGAGGACGGTGAAGCCAAGAAGTACCCATCGATGCCGTGCGTGACTTCTGAGCGAATACAGCACAGAGAGAAAGCTGCGAAAGTTGTACGATTCTTCGACGCTTTAGTATCCAGGCCGGTAGGCCGGAAAGAGATGTTGACTAACCCTGATGCGTTGGCATCGATGAAGAAAGAATGGTCGGGATTAATCGACCAGGGCGTCTTCGATCTTGGCGCGGTACGTGAATATGACGCCGTAGCCAAGGAGGCAAAAGCTAAAGGGGAAGAAATACACATGGCTCGCGCACATGGCATTTGCGTTGAAAAGCACTCACAGTTGCCTGTTGGTGATCCTAAGAGGAAGTTCAAGGGTAGAGGCGTGTTGCTGGGGAACCAAGTGAAGAACCAAAGCTTTGAGGCTGCGATGTTTCAAGATTTGGGGAACTCCCCTGCTTCATTTGAAGCCTCGCGTTGGGCGGATTTTCTGGGTTGTCATGATGGCTGGGATGTGCAGATGGCCGACGCTGTTCAGGCGTATATACAGGCCACCTTGAGAGGCACGCCGTGTTGGATTGAATTGCCACCGGAGGCCGTGCCAAGTGAATGCAAATGGGATAAGTACAGAAGACCAGTCGTCCCGTTGAGGAAGGCGCTGTACGGACACCCAGATGCGGGAACATTTTGGGAGCAGCACTGCGATGAGTCGGTGCGTGCCGTTGGTTTTGAGCCCATCGGCGAAGAATGGCCTTCAGTGTACATTCACGAAAAGCTCCAGCTTGTTCTGGTTGTGTATGTCGACGACTTCAAAATGGCAGGGCCGCAGAAGAACCTTGCCCAAGGGTGGAGCATGTTGCGTACACGTTTGAAGATTGAGCCCGAGACTGGACTTGACATGTACCTTGGTTGCAATCAAAGCAAGGGAAACGTCACTCTCGGGAACGGACACCGAGTAACAACGGTGACCTATGACATGGAACAGTTCCTACGTTCCTGTGTCGACCGCTATCTTGAAGTGGCGGGCGACGTGAAGTTGAATAAGGTTGTCACCCCTGAGTTGCATGAAGAAACAAAGAATCACGTCTCACGGAAGCCTGCCAGAGAGGGGCCGTCAGTCGTGTGCAATTGGTGTAACAATCTTGTGCCCACCGACGGTTCTGCCACAGTGCCGGACCAACGGGGAGGGACTCCTGAGTTGGCCATGAAGGAGCCCGTGCGTGGACACCTTGCTCCGCATGCCGCTAGCGTACTGATGAAGTTGCTGTACGGTGCGCGGATTGCTCGCTTCGATTTGTTGCGGCAAGTGAATCGCCTAGCACGGAACGTGCATAGGTGGACTGACTCCGATGATCGGGGTTTGCATCACTTGATGTGCTATGTGCATCATACCAAACATTGGCGCATGGTCGGTTGGGTTGGAGACCCTATGGACGATGTGCATTTGGCCTTGTATGCGGACGCTGACTTTGCGGGATGCATTGACTCGCTGCGTTCCACCTCCGGTGGACACTTGAATATACAAGGGCCTAATACCCGGTTTCCGTTGTCTGGCAGCTCTAAAAGACAGGGTTGTGTGAGTCACTCCACTCCCGAGGCCGAGATTGTTGCGGCCGATGTTGCCATGAGATCGATGGGTATGCCCGCTCTCAAGTTGGTAGAGCGGATCCTCAAGAAGTCACCGAACTTTGTGTTCTATGACGATAATAAGGCTATGATCGGTGTCGTGCGATCGGGGAGGAACCCCACGATGCGCCACCTTGAGAGAAGCCATGGTGTTAGCATTTCGTGGATGCATGAGATGTTCACACGTGATTACATGTACTTGGCGTATGAGGTCACCGACAGGATGGCGGCCGACATCTAAACCAAGGCGTTCAATGATGGGCGCAAATGGAAACATGCATGTTTGCAGATTGGTCTACTTGACCCGAGCTTGCTATCTGACCCGGATACCCTCAAGGCGCTCACACCCACGTGTGATCCCATAAAGGGGACCATGCAGACCGCTTCGGGGACAGTTGACGGAGTTCCAACATTTCCGTACACACACATCCGATCATGCCCCCGGACCTATGGTGGTCTGGATTAACATCTAAAGAGGGATTGCATGAGCATGAAGGACATGATCCGGTTGTTGTTGCCAAGGGACCCAGATTGATGCGTGTGAAACCTCCACTCGCGGTTATGACACCGTTTGGGAGCAAGTGGCTTCGTTCCACTTGGTTTCTGAAGAATGGGTCATGGCTCAAAGTTGAGGATAGAGTTGACCCGGGGCTACAATGTGTGCGAATTGATGGTTGGGTTGAACGCGCAGTTTGGCAGTTTCATCCCGTACCGGTCGCTGCACCGGCGCGGGAACGGTCTCCACGGCCACGACCAATTCACGTCGGGTCCGGGGATGTTGACATGCAGTCCGTGCTGGCCGCATTTGTTGAAGAACTGTCGAACGAGCGCATAGAGTTGAAGTGTGTTAACGACCTTGCTTTGGAAACGTTGCTCCGATTGAAATTGCTCATGCGTTGTCTGCATATCAATCACGAGCAGCTTGTCCCTGGTCGTTGTTTTGTTCCGTATCGCATTGCGGTGAAGCACAAGCCACAGTTAGCGCCGGGTATTGAACTCGCGATGGTCAAACATGACGGTGGTGTGCTTCGCGCTCCTGTTCATGTCTCGCTTCCTGGTATGAGAACTCGCACAGTCGTCACTCTTTACAGTGTTGACTTGGCTCGGCCCATCGTGCTGATGGCATGTTCCGAACCACGTAACTGGTTCACTGCTCTTGCCCGCCATGACGGGCCGCAGGTTGTCACCATAACCCTGGTTGATGACTTACTGAGCGAGTACGGGGGGAGAATCGCCAGACATGTGCTTACCAAACCTTCCGATTTGTTGTTCTTCGCCGGGCCTTGCACGGGGGGATCATCATGGGCACGCCTCAACAAGACTCGCGGAATTGACACCGCAGAGAAAATCGAGGCCAAACAAAGAGAATTTTGGAGATTGTTTGAACGGTTCGTTGAAATTAAACGGCATGCCATGACAAAACGAGCTGCGATTTTGTTTGAGTTGCCTGGAAGTTGTGATTATTGGAAAGATGAGAGACTGCATGAGGTTGTGCATGATGGGACTAGTCACGAGTTTGATGGGTGTCGCTATGGCTTGAAACAAAGATATGCAAAGAAACCCATGCCAATCAAGAAACCATGGAGAGTTGTCTCATGGAACTTTGAACTTGGTGGCTCGTTGTCTAAGAAATGCAATGGAAACCATGAGCATGGACCTTGTGCTGGTCGTGAAACCAAAGAAACCCAGTTGTACACGTCAATAATTGTGGGTGTGATCCTTCGCCGTTTTCGTGCTCGAGCAAGGTGCCTCAAACCGGCACCGTTGAAACTCGCTCTTGCTTGCATTACGCGAAGGAGATCGCGGAAGCACCAAGCTACTGCGAGCGAAATCTGCACCACCCCAACTGCACAACCGAGGTGCTGGGTCAGTCCCGAACCTCTGGTGCATACGGGGAGCTGGGTCAGTCCCGAACCCCAAGCTTCAAGGAGGAGCTGGACGAGTTCGTCACCTCAATCTGAAGCTGGGATCGTATTGGGACAATTCCGTGGCTTCATTTGCAGCTGCTTATTTTGGATTTTCCTGGGTCTGGAGAACATCATCAAGATGACCGCCAATCCGACTGTCGTCAATGCGAATGAGTTCTTCTGCGTGCCTGTCGGGAAATCTAGGCAAGCGGCAGTCTTCTTGGGAAATTTGGTGAAGAACGCCATCGAGGAAGGCAAGAGGATACCCAAGAGGATGGAGATGAGCAGCGACCTGGGTATGTGCGTGAAGTGGATCGAGGACATCGGCGTCCCCGCTATTTATGCATACTCTGCGTACTATTCTGCCAAGGGCCGCGGGATGATGAAAGGTGAAGGGCAGTCTATGAGGGTTGCCTTAGAGTTCATCAGCAAAGTTTTCGGACAGCTTTCTGCCGACGAATGTATGCTTGGATGGAGGGAATTCTGCAGCAAGGGAAAGAAGATAGTGTCGGCGCTGAACCAACTTTGCGGTGAGGCAACGATGCTAGCGAAGAACCCCGAGTTGCTCGACGTAACCAAGTACTGCATAGAAGGGGCGGATATGTTGAGATCAATCGCGAACATCTGGGATCTCGCACTACCCAGAGGATCCAGGATCAAAAAAAATCAATCTTTTTCTATAAAAAAATATCAATCTTTTTGGAGATCAATCTTTGCATTTTATAGCTGTTTTTTGTGTTCCCAATCACATCAAGGAAGATCAATCTTTTCCTGAGAAAATATATAAAAAATATCAATCTTTTTTTGCAAAATATCAATCTTTTTTGCACAAAAACTTGACATGTCCAAGAACTTAAGGATCTCATTTGCCCTTCTGCAGGGCACATGCAGCACACCACTTCTTTTTTTGCCTGGCGAAATATGTTAACGTTCTGTGTCACAGCAGCCCCTTCCAGAACCTGACATACATCATCAGCCGATACTTTTTCAAGATCTTAACAGAAAGCAAAGTGGCTGTTGTGCCAAACGATGCTGAGTGTGCAAGCTTGCTGATTCTGCCCACATAGTCTTCAGCCTTAAAGCACCATGCGTGTCTGGGATTGCCAAACCTGAAAGCAAGGGCCAAATGCTTGGCCATGTGAAATTTGATCACTGTGTGCCAGGTGAAGTCATTGGACCTGTGCAGCTGCAGCCACTTGTAATGCCCCAAAAAGGAAGTCATCAGAAAGGCTGCCTGGCAGGCCTCTTGCTCACTTGGAAACCTGGGAGCTGCATCCATCAAATCTACAAAAGCTGCCATGTCTTCAAAAATAGCCAGGATCTTGGAGGAGACTTCATCTCCTTCATGGAACTCCACTGCCAGTTGTGCAAACAGATGCACCAATGCTTTGCATTCCCCAACTCTTGCCCTAAGGAAAGGCTGGGTCTGATGAGGCTTGTCGGGGCTGGTGAACATGGATAGCTTCAATGTGGGCAGCCTGCAGTCCACTTCAAAGTCCTTGTAGAGCGACTGTATTTTTTGCCAAATATGTTTGACTTTGTCCCTTATGCTTCTTCCTGGCACAGCCTTGCAAGTGTAGCACCAAAACTTCAACGCATTGCCCATACAATCAGAAAGAACACCTTTGCAAAACAGGATGTGCATTGCATCCTGTGCAATATTGAAATGGGATACTCCATGAATGGTAAAGAGTGGGTGTGCTGAGATCCTGCAATTCATTTCTTCTTGAGGTAGCCTCCAGCCTTCAATGTCTTTGTCCAGGTTGCTCTGCTGCTGAGGGCCAGTCATCTTACACTCCCAGCAGGGCTGTGCGTTCATCCAATGTGGCAGCTTCAGGACATTGGCAAAAAATTCTTGGTCACCCATGACCTGCCAGATTGTAAACCTGTAGTCGTGAACAATGTCAGTCTTTCCTGCCTGCAGCTTAGAAAATGAAGGAACAATATGTGACCACAGTGTCTCCCAGGTTGCACTCACTGCACAATCTTTGGGAAAGGCCAGCAGCAAGAGAGATGAGCTCAATGATGGGCCTGAATTCAAGACAGAGCCCCAGGAATACACCATCATAGTTTTGCCATCGGCATACTCCACACCATCTCCATGAACCCAGAGTGGGACTGTTGCTGGTAGGTCCTCATGCTTTAAGCTGGATTCCTGCATGAGTATGGTAAGCCTGGGGTCATCAGGCCTAACATTGTTCCAAAACTCATGTAGGCCATCTGGTTGGAAAATGCTCTGGAAATGCTCTGGGCTCTCCTGCAATGCTGCCACAGTGTTGCAAGGGTCAAAAAAAGCAACGTCAGTGGTCTCTTCCTCACTTGTCCTGGGGTTGGAGCAAGGGCAATCCTTGATGATAGTGGGCTCTGCAAAGGATGCCTTGCTTTCTGAAACCACCATCCTCTCCAAATCCCTGGACACATTGTTGGGGTGTTGTCCCCAGGAGCCACAGCTGGCCACCTTGGCCACGGCAGGGTGCTTCAGCCCATCCAGAAAAGCACTGTGTGCTATTTTCTGGCAAGCAATGGCAGAGATGTCACCAAGAGTCCACAGCCAAAGCAAGTGAGTCTGCAACACTGATTCTGAATCTGTGTTGGCTGCTTTGGGGTCGTCAAGCACCCCGCTTTGCTTGTACCCAGGCATGATGCTTATCGGCTGCAGCATGTCCTATACTAGCTATAAGCTGGAATGCACTTCTGCAGCGCAACAGATTCACAACCTGCACTTTTTCCTTTGCTGCACCTTGGCTATTGCATCTCTGGGTCATCTGTCGGCTCCTTTGCAATGGTCTGCAGTCGAATTACACCAACTGATGCTAAACTCAATTCTGGAGGCTCAGCTTCATCGAATTCACACCGACAGTCTTTGCAAATCTGCCACAGCTTCAAGTACTCAGTCCTGCATGCAAAGAAAACACATTCATGAAAACACATGCATGAGCAAGGCTGCTTGCATGAACTCCTTGGCAGGTATGGCTCCAGTTGGCACAGCCAACAGGACAGGCAAATCTTATAATCTGCCAGCAAGGCAAGTTCTTCAACTGACAGCATGCTGCTAACCTTGCCCTTTGCTTGAGCCAAATATTTGCTGGCAAACCAGATCCTCAACATGCATGCCAGCAATCTATGCAGCTGGCACAGACGCCATTGTTTTCTCAGTCAGATCGGTCTCTGGTGCGCAGCATTTCTACTCCAGCTGCTATCCTAGCCTCTCAGCCAAATATTTCTTTGCACAAGGTAATCTTCTCTTTGGCATTCTGCTGAATGGCCTGGAACTCCTTGTGCTCCCACACATCGCCCTTGTCGGACACTTTGGAGAGGATCTCTTCCAGCTCACCCTTTGCTTTGGCTGCGTGCCCTCTTTTGTCACCATCTGTGGTTTCAAATGCCTTGCAGCCCACGACAGTGATGGCTTTGGACAAAGCAGATTTCAGCCACTGGATTTGTTTCTTGGTCACCTGCTCCTCATCATCTTTGTTTGCTTTTCCTTTCTTGCCAATGCCTTTGGAAGTCTTACCCTTCATGCTCCCCTTGCCCTTGGCAATGCTGGAACCAGTGCCAAACAGCTGGATGTCATTGAAGCTGGATGCTGAGCCAAAGGCAGTCCAAGCCTTGTCCCAGTCATCATCATCGTCCTCCTTGGTCTCTGGCTTGAGCTGGCTCTTGGAAGACTTGCTGAGCTGCTTATCTCTGCCCAACACCTTGGTTGTCTTCACCTTGTTGTTGTCTTTGAATTCCCAAACTCCAGGTGTGTCTGGGCACTCCCTTTCAGAGATTCTTCCACTGTGAATGTGCATCGTCAGCTCCTCCTCACTCCATTCTTGCAACATCTTGGTCCAGCTGATCCACTCATCAGTCTTCTCGAGATTTTGGCTCCCCCTCACAGTGTGGGTTAACTCTTGCCAGACATCAGTCATGGTTGGGTCAAGGGCAAGGCAGCCAACCAAGTGCCTGTGAGCTTTCTGCCCTTGGCTTGCAGCCAACTTGTCAATTTCACTGTTTTTTTCCTGGCTGAGGAAAACCTGCCATTGAGCTTGTTCCAGTCACCCAAGGTCAAGTGGTCGTTCAAAAGCTGCAACTTATCGTCTGCAGACAAGTCGGTGTTGCTCCTCAGCAACTCCAGCTTCATGTTCAAGCTCTCTGACTTGCTCAACTCAGACTTCACGCGGTCAAGCGGGCTTGGGTCCTCATTCTGGCTCTTGCCTGCTTTTTCAGGCTCTTCAGTCTGGTCGACTGGTACAGGGTTGGGCCCTTCTGAATCAGGCAGGCCTTGGCCGACTTGCTCTTGCTTTCACCTGATGTGCTCATGGAGGGTCTCTTGCGGGGCCCCATGGCTCAGTGTCTTCAGTGCTCAATCTACTTTGCTACACAGATCCACTTGTGGCAACGCATGCAAGCCTGAGAACATTGCAATAAATGCAGCACTTGCGCCCTCACAACATGATGGCCAGGCACACTCCTATATTGCATCTGGCCCTTCTGCAGGGCCAGATTCACTTTCCACATTGGACTTGGCCCTTGTGCAGGGCCAAATGCAGTTTCCCAATGCCCTGGCCCTTCTGCAAAACCAGATGCATTTGAGAGCCCTTCTGCAGGGCCTTCTTCACATCCCCAATGCTTCCATGAATGAGCCAGATGCAAAAAAAAACAAAGCAACAAACCAGACTGAAACAACAAACACATACTTCTGCTAAGTATGTAGTACAGGCAACATATCTGTAATACAGAAAAACATCTGTAATACAGAAAAAACATCTGTACTACAGAAAAAACATCTGCAATACAGAAAAAAACATCTGTAATACAGAAAAAACAACATCTGCAATACAGAAAACAACATCTGTAATACAGATAAAAAATCTGTAATACAGATAAAAAATCTGTAATACAGATAAAAAATCTGTAATACAGATAAAAAATCTGTAATACAGATAAAAAATCTGTAATACATCTGTAATACAGATAAAAAATCTGTAATACAGATAAAAAATCTGTAATACAGATAAAAAATCTGTAATACAGATAAAAAATCTGTAATACAGATAAAAAATCTGTAATACAGATCTGTAATACAGATAAAAAATCTGTAATACAGATAAAAAATCTGTAATACAGATAAAAAATCTGTAATACAGATAAAAAAATCTGTAATACAGATAAAAAATCTGTAATACAGATAAAACATCTGTAATACAGACTGTAGTATTTACAATGCAGGCCACAAAAAACATACCAAACTACCTGTAGCATGGCACAGACAAAATGTCTGTAATAAAGCCAAACCATGTGAATTCGTCGCACCGCACTTTTTTTGCCTTTGCACCAGCAGTGATCAGGTGCTTACACTTGGCCCCAGTACCTGTGTTCCAAGGCTACATCATGGCAGTGGCACATGCACAGTGGGTGGCAAGCACTTTGGCAATGCTCACACCAAAGTTTGCCTTTGCCCTTCATCACAGTGACACCCTTCCTATTGCCTTTGCCTTTTTGAGGCTGTGTGTGCTTGTTTTTGCCTTTGCCATGGCCCTTGCTAGGCTCAGGCAAATCATGCACCCAAGCTCTCACAAGCTTGAAGTCAGAGCTCACAAATTCTTGATGTCTCCAGGCTTCAAAAAGTTTCATTGCGTGTGCCACCTCCAAAAGCTGCAGCATTTCCATCCACTCATCTGGGCTTTGCTGCAACCACCTTGCCAGCTGCTCTGGCCTCTCACTCATTTGAGACCACCTCTCCTCAGCATTCGTGATGCTTGGTGCATCAAATGCAACCATTTCTTTGGTCCCATCTTCACGCTCCAGGTAGGCTTCCACAGGTCCACCTCTGATGCTGGCGAAGACAACCATGTTCTTGTGGCTCCACATCAGATGGTCACCTCCAATGGCTGGAACAAGCTGGACCCTCATGGGCCTAGACATTTCCTGCTAAGGAGCAAAGCTATCTGGAAGCCACTTCTTGAACATCCAAGGCTGCATGGCTACTGCGTGCACATATGTGTTTCTCAAACAGCTTGCCTCAGATCCCCCTTCTGCAGGGGTTTTGCTCTTCAGGATGCCTGCTCAGTCTTTCCTGCCCCTTCTGCAGGGGCTTTACCACCATGGCACCAAAGCTGTCCCTTGAACAGTTTCTAAACAATTGTCAACTAAATCAAAACAGCACTATTGCCTCTTCTGCAGAGGCTTAATTGACTCTCCCCTGATTCAGCTGGACATGTTGCAACTTCTGCAATGCGAATCTCCCCCCCCCTGCAATGGAAAAACGCGCTCAAAGCATTTTCCTCAGGTCTGGAAGACTGCAATGCATGGAAAATAGCACTTGCGCAGTGCAATCGCCATGAATATATTATTCTCATGCAATATTGTATACAGCTCTCACCTCGGGTCAAAGGGGCTCTTCTTGGGGCTCTTCTTGGTCTTTGGCTGCTTGTTCTTCTTGCTCTTCTTCTTTTTCTCTGTGGCCTTGGGAGGTGAAGGCGGCTCAGTCTCAGAGGCATCTGCTGCACTCTCTTCAGCTGCATTCGTTGCATCCTGCTCCTTCATCTGCTCTGCAACTTCTGAGATCAGCTGCAGAGCTTTCTCTTCAGCAGCTTTCTTTGCACTTTCAGCTGCAGCTCTTGCCTCCTGAGCAGCCTTCCTCTTTGCAGATGCCTCAGCAAGCTTGGCCACTGCTTCTGCGAGCTGCTTCTCCTCAGCTGCTGCTTTTTTCTCCTCAGCTGCAGCCTTTTGCTCCTGCTCAGCTGCCAACTGCACAGCATCTGCTGCCATCTTTTCTTCTGTTTCCTGCAGGGCCTGCATCTTTTCGAAGTTGCTGGCTTCCTCTTTGGCCTCCTGCTCGCTCTTCCCTTGGCTCAGCAGGTAGTTCACCAGCTGCTGTGACTCCTTCTTCTCGGCCACCTCCTTCTTCTCAAAGTTGGCCACCTCCTTCTTCTCAAAGTTTGCCACTTCTTGCTTATTTGCCTCCTGCTCGCCCTGCTCCTGCCGCTTGCTTTTGCTTTCTTCTTCCCAGCTTCCATGCCATTTCCTCTTTTGGCCATACCCGCAGTTGTCGCACCAGCCTCTGTTCCTGTAAGCTTGGACCCCACACCTTCTGCACCAGCCTTTCCAGCTGGCTGCAACTTTCCCACCATCAGCTGAGGAAGCTGGGTTGGGGTCTGAGGCTTCACCAGGCTGCAAGCTTTGCAGCAGCTCCTGCACTTTTGCCCAGCCTCCTTGCCCTCCTTGGTCCAGCTGGTTGGCCAGCAGGTTCACAATGGCTTTTTGCACAACCTTCCTTTTGGCCAGCCTCCTGTCCCTGCTGTTGCCTTGCTCAAGGTCAAGATCTCCAGCTGCATCATCTGACGTCCAGAATCCTGGCCCAGAGCTCAAAGCCTGCAGCAACTTGCTGCACATCTCTTGTTCGTCAAGCTGCTGCTGCTGCTGCTGCTGCTGTGGCAGCTGCTGCGGCAGCTGCTGCTGTTGCTGCGGCTGCTGCTGCTGCGTCTGCAGCAGATGCATGCTCAAGGGCTGCATTCGGACAGGCCCCTGGCCCAGCCCTTGCTGCAGCTGGGCGTGCAGCATGGCTTGCAGCTGCTCCACAGTCATGATCCCAGGCTGCATGTTATTCATGCTTCTCACCAGCAAGTGTTTTACTTGCAAGCTAATCTCAGCTTGAGCCATGGAACTGCAGCACCAACAATTAATGTGTGTGTGCTCAAACGCTTGCAAATCAGCTCATGCAAGATATTCCTGCAGCCTCTTCTGCAGAGGCTTGCGCGCGCACCCTCTTCTGCAGAGGCTGTGCTTTGCTTTCCCCATCCCCTTCTGCAGGGGAATTGCTTTTTCAGCAGAGGATTTGCTGTTTGTTCTCTTCTCCGCCCCTTCTGCAGGGGAATTGTTTTTCAGCTCCCCTTCTGCAGGGGCTTTCTGGCATAACAAACTTCCACAAAAAACAAGGTTTACTTGGTGCACCTCTTCTGCAGAGGCTAGCCCTCTATGAATGTGTTGCATGGATAACAAACTTCCACAAAAAACAAGGTTTACTTGGTGCACCTCTTCTGCAGAGGCTAGCCCTCTAGCAAGGATGAATGTGTTGCATGGATCCCTCTGATGTCTTTACGTGTGAGACAACCCCAAGCTATAGACAGCATGCCAAACTAATCATGCTTATTCTTCAGCATCTTCCAAACTTTGTGCTTGGCCAGGAGCATGATCTCCTCTTCTTTGGCCGTGTCCCCTGGCCTCAAATGAAGATCGTGTAGGACTTTGGATGCCAAGGCATCCAATTCCACCTTGTGGATTTCCTTGTGCCCAAAAGCAAAAATCTGGCCCACGCACTTCCCATTGTTAAACTTCTTAACACCAAACTTGTTGCCATTCTTGTAGTACTCCTTTCTGTAGTGGAAAGGGCTCTTCTTGCCATGCTCTGGCTGCTTCTTTGTCTTTAGCTTTGGGCTTTTGCGGCTTGAGGAGCTCGAGGAGCATGGCTCTTTTTCCTCTGCGCCTTGGCCTTGCTGCTTGCTTGCAGGCACTGGGGTGTGTGGTGCTTCACTTTGGAGATCTTCTTGCAAACCCTGAGCAGGGCATGGCTCATCCTCAGCAAGCCCTACCTCACCCTCAGCTGGCCCTGCCTCACTGGTCAGCATGGCAATGAGGGACAAGTGAACCAGATGATGACTTGGCAACCAGCTGCTGGCACTTCTCTGTGTTGTTCTTTGCCCTCCTCAAGTGGTAGAGCATGGTAGAGATCCTGTCAAACCTGCTTCCAGCCCAGAGTAGATTCTTCAAGCTGGTTTTGTTCAACTCAGGTTCCAAGCTCACCGCCTTCAGGATTGAAGCTCTCACCTGGGTCAGCAGAAGCTGGCCTTCAGGCTGAACCAGCAGCAAGCTCTTCAGCAAGTCAAAGTGCATGGCTAAACTTTCTCCATCTGCAGCCTGTGCTTTGCTGATGGTCTCATAGGCACCCAAGTCCTGCCAGCTTTTATTGCTGTGCAGGGCCATGTCCAGCACTGACTGGTCCAGTGGTGTCACCTGCTCCCTCTTTCCCATTGCGCCTATGTGTTGACTGCAAGATCTAGGCCAAACGCGGCAACTGCAGTTTTCAAACATCTGCAATGATCTGATGCAGTCTGCCTCTTGGTCGCTGCCCATTTCTGAGGCAAGCAGCATGCCCTTTGATCTGTCCCCTTCTGCGAGCTGCAACCATTTCATAAACCTGCATTCATTCTAAGAAACCTTACAATCGAAAAAAAGATTGATATTTTGGTTGAAAAACACTTCAAAAAATATCAATCTTTTTTGGAGAAAATATCAATCTTTTCCTTCAAAAAAAATAGCTTAAAAAAACACTTAAAAACACCTAAAATATGCGAATATCAATCTTCATTTTCATGGATTGATTTTTTTTGATCCTGGATCCTCTGGGTAGGCGTGGCCGAGGACAACGATGAACGGTCGTTCAAAGCTGCATTCCACCAGGAGGTGTACAAAGAATTCATCAGCGACGAGTCATCTAGGGCATCGTCATCGAGGCTCCGAGGAGTTCCAGACGACTGCAGAGTTTGAGAGACACGATCGGAGAATTGCAAAGTACAGAGATCGGAACTGGGGGAAAGTGTTCACGTTGAGCGTGATCAAGGCTCCCATGCAAGATCGACTCCTACGGTCGTGGTTCCAAGGACGACTACCAGAAGAATTGGGACCTTGGGTTGGTCTACCAGAATGAGCTGAATGCTTCGATGAAGAACCTCGCGTATGTGCTGAGGAGAGATGAGAATGCCAGCCAGCACAATCTCCTGCGCTGGATGATCTGTGGGTCAACCCCCAGTGACATCTCTGACGCATGCATCGGGGCGATCAACTCGCTCATGTGCGTTTCCTTCATCATGAGGAGACTGCAGCCATTGCTCGGAGAAAAGAACGCCAAAGATCAGTCGTACACAGCTTATTTCCGTCCGGACAAGAGAGAACTGAACGAGCTCTACCGGGAGATTGAGATCGCCAGGAACTTCCTGTGGTGCATCGACATGATCTACGAGTCAAAGCTGCCTGCGACGAACAGGGCCGCTGAGAACCAAGATCGGCGCAAATGGGTGAGCTGGTTGAAGGAGATCGAGAAGAAAGCCGAGAAGGATGTCATGATCGAATTCTACCAGAACAACTACTGCACGATGCACGAAGTCGGGAACTGGAGAAGTATCCCGAGGATTTTGTGATTGGGGAAGAGCCGGCGTGGTGGGTGATGGGATCATCGAAGACAGAGCCACCACGGAAGACGGAGCGGCAGCAGAAATCAGCATCGAGCTCCGAGCAAAGGAGCCAAACCTCTGGTGGGTCAGTCCCCCAGCAGGGAGCTTCAAGTGGGGGGTCGCATGCTAGCGGCGCTGTCGAGATCGACAACGAGATCATCAACTCCATTTTCCGCATGAACTCCCTACACTTCATTCGAAGGGGGTATTACTTTGAGCGGCGCGACTGTCAATGTGAAGTTCAACATAGACAACAATACGGGGTACCCGATCATACAAACTGTATTTGGGCCGTGTCTTGCAGAAGGTAAGAACGCAACATACTGGGAGTGTATGCTGAGATGCCTGACCTCTTCGCTATTGCACTTCGAGGAGAAGACCAGCGCGGAGAAGATTTTTCTTTCATATGTTGGAAAGGGGAACGCGGCATGGCTACAGCTATATGCTTTCTTGTGTGCCCAAACAGGATGCTTGTTTACTGGACGCCTTCCGGGCGCCAAAGCCATCAACGCGTTGATCCAGGCGGAGATGAACCCGGACAACGCACCTGGGACAGTTGAACCGGATTATCAAGAGACAGAAGAGGAGCCCCATTGGTGAGGCAACGATTCGCGACATGATGATCCAGAAGAAGAGCTTCTTGGTCCTGGACTGGCCCCTGAGGGCCGTCAACTCAGAAGGGAGCACGAAGACCTTCCAGATGATGGTCAACGAACAGGGATGGACAAATATCGAAGAGAGGTCGTACTACGGATCGAGTGAGCAAGTCTCCTCGCCCAATGACACATTGAGTATTATCTCCAGATTGCAGAAACTGGATAAGCTCATCATCGAACGGGAGGCTTCCAGCTGGAGGGCTACGCCATGACCCTGAGCGCCTTCGCCTGGAACATTGTGCGCACCTACACGCTGACGGCGGGGAGACGTTACTCCTTCGGCTGCCGGTGCCGGCTGGGCACGGCCTCCAACTTGGTGATGTACGTCAGCGTGGCCAGCGTGACGTCGTCGGCCCCTCCGTCGAGGAACGTGCTTCAGCAGCAGTGCCGAAGCCGCCGTGTCCTCCTCCTCCGTGTTGCCGGCCTCCAGGGTTGCGTCCAGAATCTGGAGGCCGTAAACGTCCACCGTTCCAGCCGTCTGGTTGGGCAGGCCCGGCGCCTGGAAGTGCGCCCCGAAGTGCAGCTTCGCCACTCCGTTTGGCGGCACGGTGAAGTACATCTTGGCCGTGCTCCAGGCGCCCTCGTCTCCCGCGAAGCTGCCGTACAATGGGTCGTAGACGTTGTCGGCCTCGGACATGTACACCACGAAGTTGGAGGCCGTGCCGAGCCGGTAGCGGCAGGCGAAGAGGAAGAGGAGCTCTCGGCCCGGGGTCAAGCTGTAGGTGCGCACAATGTTCCACGGGTTCGCCGCCAGGGGGTGTAGCCGTCCACACTTACTCCCGCGGTCCTGGCTGCAGCCGCTGCTGGGGCGAACCGTCCAGTTTGACAGTGAGACGTCCGTGGGGCCCAGGATCTGCTCTCCTATGGCGGCCACCACCTCGTCGGCCCCTCCGTCGTCCGGAAAGCGCACGGCTATTTGCAGGGCCGAGGCCTGGCCAGCAACGGGCAGGGGCCGCCCTCCATCACGGACCGTCTGCGCGGCACTGCAGACGGCGCGCAGGCGGCAGCGGACCTCATAGGCGCAGGGGCAGCGGGACTGGCAGCCGCGCAGGCCTTCCGCTCTCAGCTGCCCCAGGACGCAGCGGAGTACGTGCGCCTGAACGTGCTGCCCCGCCCGGGCCCGGCGCAGCCGCCTCCGCAGATCATAGGCCGGCCCCGTGACGTGGAGCGCCTCCTGGACGAGGCGGGGCAGCGCGCGCAGGAGGTGGAGCGCGGCGCGGAGGCAATAGAGGAGACGGCGGCCGTGGCTGCGGAGGAGGGCGAGGTGGCCGTTGCCGCCGAGGGCGTGGGCGGAGCCTTTGGGTACCTGGGGGGCCTGGCGGAAGGAGCAGCAGCACTGGCGCCCACCGCGGGCGAGGTTGCTGGAACGTTGGATGGCGCGGCGGGAGTCGGCGCGGCGGCAACGGCGGGGCTGGCCGTGGGCATTGCGGGCGGCGCAGCCTACGGGCTGGCACGCGGCACGGGCTGGGTGCTCGAGAACACGCTCTTCCGGCCGCAGCAGGGCAGCGAGGACGCGGCCGTGCAGGAGATCCGGTCCGCCAACGGCATGAACGACGCCACGCAGCCTCAGCACTTCTCGCTGCGCTCAGGCAGCAGCACTTCAGGCAGCCCCGCAAGCAGCCGCGCCTCCTCGCAGTCCGGCTTCCGCGTGCAGGCGCAGTCCAACAACACGCCGCGCCCCTTCTCCTGGGGCCTGAACCCCGTGGCCCTGCCCCAGTCCCAGCCCAGCTCGCGGGCGAGCTCCAGTTCCGGGCAGTCACGCCGGAGCCTGCCTCCGCCCAGCTTTGACCAGCTGGCGCGAGACATTGAGCCTCCGTGACTCCGAGCTTGCCCGCAAGGAGGCCGTCTACCTGCGTGATGGTGTAGTAGCTGAGCAGCGCGGCTGCGATGCTCGAGGCCGTCGCCGTGTCCTGGTCTGCGGCTGAACGGTACGCCACCAGCGCCGAGGTGATTTGGTTGGTTGTGAAGACGTCCTGGTCCGGGCCCGTCCTGTAGGCCAGCAGCGCGCCCGCGATTCCCCCGCCTGCGCCCCTCCCCCCCCCCTCCCCGCGCTCTTCCCTGCACCGCAACCGCCCCCGAGCCGCACACCGCTCCGCCGCGCCTCCACGGCCTCACTACCCCCCCCCAACCCGAGCTGCCTTACAACCTGTCCGCCACGGATCCGCTCCGTCCGGCGAAAAAGAAGCGACACCGAACTCTTCCGCGAGGCGGCCGTCCCTCACATCCCCACCCGCCCCATTTGCAACTGGACACGCATGGTCTCCCCCCCCCTCCCCCCCGTCACCCCTCCCCCCACCACCGTCGTCCCCTGCCCCCCCGCCCCTGCCCCCCCCAGTGCAACAACCCCCCTGGTACTCGTTTGTCCATCTTTGTGAGGAAGCTGTAGTAGGCCAGCAGGGCTGCTGTTATGGCAGCGTCAGTGCACGCCGTGGAGTAGCAGTCTGCCGTGATGCTCAGCGTGTCGTCGCCGTTGGCAAGCGCAGCAGAGAGAGGAGCCACGAAATGCAGGTTGCGAACGACGTTGCTTCCGCGAAGGAGCTCCCAAGTTGTGAAGCCCGCCCAGGCCGGCGCGTTAACAACTCCGCCGCCGGAACGCTGCAGGGCGGCGAGCTCCGCGAGGATTGCGTCGAGGGCGCTCTGGAGCGTGGTCTCGCTGGCTGAGAGCGCGGCGTTCGTGGCGTATGAGGCCAGCAGCGCCGTGTCGGCCTTGGAGGCCTGGAGCGCCGAGATGCCGGTGTCCCGGCTAGCAAGCTGCGCTGCGACGAAGGCCTCGGTGGCGAGGCCCAGCACTGCATTTGCTTTCTTGGTGTCCACCTCCAGTGGAGTGTCCAACCCGTCCACCGTGGAGAGCAGGGAGGCCAGCGCGCTGGTGTCCGCCTTGCCGGCGAGGGCGGCGTCCAGGGCTGCCGTGGTGACTGCGTGTAGGAGGGCCGCTGCTATCTTAGAGTCCACCTCTGAGGAAGTGTCGACGGCCGAGAGCAGGGCGTACGCTGTCAGGGCGCTGGCGTCCGCCTTGGAGGCCTGCAGCCCCGAGATGGAGGCGTCTCTGCTCGCGAGCTCGGAGGCCAGCGCCGCGGCGGTGACGGCCCCCAGGAGAGCGTTGGCCACCTTGGTGTCCACCTCCAGCGGCGTGATCCTCGCCGCTATGTCCAGGGAGTGCTGGTCCACCACGGTCTTGAGGCCGTAGTTGGCGGCCACCGTGGCCAGCGTGGCGTTGTTGGCCGAGGCGATGGAGCCGTTCATGGCCGCCGTGGTGCTGTAGTTGGACAGCTTCAGGTCCACACCGTCCGGGGGGTGATTTTCTCTATCCTCCCGACCACTTCGCATCTTCAGCTCCTCGTTCCTCATCCCTCTTCCTTCTCTCTTCTTAGTGGCCCAACACGCCTTCCAGCACGTCGAAGGCCGACTGGTCTGCCTTGTTGGAGAGACCCGTTGTCAGCGAGCTCTGCAGCGCTGCGATGCTGCTTCCGTGCGCGGCCACCTGTCCGTCCGTGGTGGCCAGGGCCGCCGCCGTGGCAAGAGGCGCAATTGCCGGCGCCAGCGCGCTGCTGTCCAGCTTTGAGGCCAGCTCTGCGGTGACCCGGTCGTCCAGGGACTGGAGGGCCGCGCGTTGTTGCCACGGTGGCTGACGTGTATACCGCCAGGTGGCCGGTAACCGGCTTGGCACGGCCTCCAACTTCGTGGTGTACATGTCCGAGGCAGATAACGTCTACGACCCCTTGTACGGCAGCTTCGTGGGCGACCAGGGTGCCTGGAGCACTGCCAAGATGTACTTCACAGTGCCTCCGAACGGGGTGGCAAAGCTGCACTTCGGGGCGCACTTCCAGGCGCCGGGCCTGCCCAACCAGACGGCTGGAACGGTGGACGTCTACGGCCTCCAGATCCTGGACGCAACCCTGGAGACCGGCGACACGGCGGAGGTGGAGGAGGACACGGCGGCTTCGGCGCTGCTGCTGAAGCACGAGTTCCTCGACGGAGGGGCCGACGACGTCACGTTGGCCACCCTGGGCGAGGTGCTGCTGGAGCCCACGCTCACCACGCTAGGCAATTTTCTGGCGCGCTCCAACAGCCAGAGCTCCGTGCCCTGAGCGCCTTCGCCTGGAACATCGTGCGCACCTACACGCTGACACTCTTTTGGCTGCCGGTGCAGGCTGGGCACGGCCTCCAACTTGGTGATGTACGTCAGCGCGGCCGACAACGACTACGTGGGCGTCGCCGGCACCTTCCTCGGCACGCCCTCGCAGGGTGTCTGGAGCACGGCGCGCCTGGACTTCTCGGTGCCGCCGGGCGGAATCGCGAAGCTGCACTTCGGAGCTTTCGGAGGCTTGATCCCCGGGCTGGTGCAGCAGTCGGCGGGCACGCTGGACCTGTACAGCATGCAGATCAGGGCCTCGGCCTTCGAGGGAGAGTCGGTCTCCGTGACGGACCTGCTGGCGGACTTGCTGGCCCTCACGGGCTTGGCCACGCTGGACGGGCTCACTGCGCAGGGCAACGTGGGCTGCGACCAGCTGCTGCGCAACGACGTGAACTGCACGGACGTGTTCACGACGGGCGTGGACGCCTCGGGCGCCATTTCCTGCGCAGCGCTCACGGCCACAGGCACCGTCGCCGGAGCCACGCTGTCGTCCACAGGGGCCGTGTCTGGCAGCTCGCTGAGCACCACGGGGGCGGCCAGCGTGGGCCTGCTGAGCTCCGCCACAGGAATCACGGGCAGCACACGCACCATCAACAACACGGCCAACGCCGGGAACTTCACCACGGTGGGCGACGTGTCCACGGGCACGCTGACGGCCTGGGCGCACCAACCGCGGCGAGCTTCGCAGCCTGCCGGGGCGCTCACGGGCGCCACGCTGACCATCACCGGGGCGGCCTCCGCGGGTCCGCTGGACTGCGAGAGCCTGGACTGCGCCTTCAGGCCACGAGCGGCGGAGTGTCGACGGGCAGCGTGGTCTGCGGCGACGTGACGAGCTCGGGCACGGTCTCTGCGCCGCAGCTCTTTGCCTCCAACACGCTCACCGTGACCAACACCTCCGACTTCTCGGACGATCTCTTCTTGACGAAGAACTGGGCGGACTGGAGCAAGCTGCAAGTGTCCAACAACAGCGCGGCCTCCAACAGCGGCCCGGAGTCCCGGAGCTGCGGTTGCTGGGCAACCAGAGCGCCAGGGTCTTCCTGGAGCGGGACGGTGGGACGCACCAGTGCGAGCTCATCATGATCAACGACGAGCTCTGGTGCAGACGAAGAGCCTCTCGACGCAGCTGTCCTTGACCACGAACCAGAGGAACCCCGGCTGCCTCGTGATCGCGGGCAACACGGGCAACGTGGTCTGCAACACGAGCTTCACGAATTTGTCGGACAGCAGGGTGGAGATGGCCGAGGCCGACGTGGCAGAGCTCCAGCAGCTGTTCGACTCCGTGGAGGCCAAGCAGTACAAGCGCCCGGACATGAACGAGGACCTGAGGCTGGGCTTCGCCTTGGACGACTTCGCAGGAACGAAGTGGAAGAGGGCTTCCAGGCCCGGCAGGCCCAGCGGGGGCCGAAGAACCCATAAGAAACATGGCCGACGCCCGCAGACGAACCATCAAGGCCGTCTACGAGTCCCCGCACCGGTTTCGGCAGGCTCAGGTGCGCGACTCCAGCATCTCCAGAGAGGAGGTGAAGGCGTTTCTCCGGCTGCAGAGAGACTACAACAGCTTTGTGCCTCTGAAGCCCATGAACCAGCTGCAGGTGGACCTGGCCGACATGAAGGCCTTCGAGGGCAAGCCATACCCCTTTATGCTGGTAGCCATCGACGCGCTGACCAAGAAAGTGGCCGCGGAGCCGCTGAAGGACCGTCTTGCGAGCACCACCGCGGCGGGCATGAAGAAGGTGTTCCCATCTCTGGGGGTGCCGGCCAACGTGGGAGTTCAAGAAGCTGATGGACTTCTGGGACGTCGAGAAGCAGGTGACCGGGGCCACTTCGCGGAGCGCACCATCCGCACCATCAAGGAGGCCATGTTGCGCCGCAGACAGCCGGACGGCCGGCGGGGGCAGTGGCACCTCATGCTGGCTGACATCTTGAGCCAAAATCAACGGAAGGAAGCACGCTGCCACCAGGTGGCGCCGAACCTGCCTACTCTGACCCCGAAATGGCAGAGATTGCTCTGCGCAACATCGAGCGCAAGGTGACCCGCCCGGAAATCAAGGTTGGGGATATGGTTCGAAGGGTTAAGCCGATCGAAAGCAGGGGCTCTTACAGGGTCAACAAGATTGCCTGGAGCAAAAAGGAAGCGGGGAGATGGGGGCGAGGGTTTGGCTTGAAGGGGTGGCCGGAAAAGGTGGTGCACAGGGATCTCCGAAAAGTCCCGGAAAACTCTGTTCCCAAACCGGGGAGCTGAGGTGCAGTTCCGCCAGGAGGCTACAGAGAGGTCCCAGGCTCCCGCCTCCTTTTTGATGCTCTCTGTGCCTCTAGGTCTCTGCGTCTCTACAGCCGACAGCTCCTGCCCTGCACTCACTGAGAAGCTTCTCCACGTCGCCCTTGTCATCTCTCTCAAACCAGCGCAGAGCAAGGTCGGCCCGCTGTGAGCGCGTGGCCGGGGTGCGAAGAGCCGTAGAGACGTCGCACATCATCCCAGACTTCACGCTCCAGAGCTTCTCGAGGCGTTCGACTTTCGCCTCCAAGTCGTCCAGCAGCTTATTGAGGAGCTTGATGCGTCCGTGCAGGTGCGAGCGCTCGGCGTCGAGGAGCTCGATGCGGCGGCGCTGGTGCGAGCGCTCGGCCTCAAGCAGCGCGTCTTCGCAAGGCCGCTTGGTGGAAGGCCGCTGGGCCATCTGAGCAGCCGCAAGGCAGGGATCGTCCGCCCACGCGGCGGGCTTTTCCAAGAAGCCATGCCTGCACGCATCTGAAGGCCTTGGAGAAAATCATCTTGAGCAGCTTGGGTTTTTTTTGATCAAGCATTTGGACCATTCGAGCATTTGGGGGCTTTTTTTTCTAGCTCATCAGTGCGTCCGCCTGCAAAGATTTCTGTTCTTTTCCTCAAGAATCTTGACGCGGCGCTCCAGCGCCTTACGGCGCCAAGTCTTACAGGTTGGCCCGCAGCATCAGCAGTTCCGCCAGATATCGCTCACAGCGTTCGCAGATTTGCTCCAGCATCCCGAGGAGAGTCCCACAGCGCGCAGCTTCGGCGAAGAGATCCTCTTGAAGGACCTCGATGACACATCGGTGGTGCAGACGCTTGGCCTCGAGCAGTGCATAGGCCATCAGAGCGGCCGCAAGGCTGGGAGCGTCATCCTCCACCAACGCGGCGGGCTTCTCCATAAGCCATGCTTGCACGCATCGGAAGGCCGCCGAGGAAGTCATTTTGAGCAGCTGCGGCGGATCGAATCATCGAGAAAGCGAGAAAACGAGCTCGGGATCTTTTTTTTGCTCGCGCGTCCTCGAGCTCATCTGTGCGCTCGCACGAGGATCTCGCCAAGGTGCGCCACCCGCTGGCGGAGAATTCTGTTGCTGCGCTCCAGCTCTTCAACGCGCTCCCTTGCTCGCTCGCGCCCCGCCGGCGGAGATTTCTGTTCTCGCGCTCCCGCTCCACACGGCACAGAGTTTTGCCGAGGAGCTCCCAATCGAGCTGCGCGATGAGATGCCGCTGGTGCGAGCGCTCGGCCTCGAGCAGCGCGTCCTCGCGAGGCCGCTTGCGCTGCATGTTGCAGGGAGGCCGCTGGGCCATCAGAGCAGCCGCAAGGCAGGGAGCGTCCTCGTCCGCCCACGCGGCGGGCTTCTCCAGAAGCCATGCCTGCACGCAGCGGAAGGCCGCCGAGGAAGTCATCTTGAGCAGCTGCGGCGGATCGAATAAGCATTATCGAGAAAGCGAGAAAACGAGAGCTCGGGATCTTTTTTTTGCGCGTCCTCAAGCTCACTCGAGGATCTCGCCGATTGTTGCGCTCCAGCTCCGCAACGCGCCGCTCCGCCTGCACCGCTCGCTTGCGGGTTTGCCTGAGGTACTCGTTCTTGCGCTCCAGCATCCAGCGGAGATTTTTGTTGTCGCGCTGCCGCTCCTCGCAGTGCAGGGTTTCGAGGAGCTCCTCGTCGAGCTGCGCGATGATATGCCGCTGGTGCGAGCGCTCGGCCTCGAGCAGCGCGTCCTCGCGAGGCCGCTTGCGTAGCATGTCGCAGGGAGGCCGCTGGGCCATCAGAGCAGCCGCAAGGCAGGGAGCGTCCGCGTCCACCCACGCGGCGGGCTTTTTCAGAAGCCATGCCTGCACGCGTCGGAAGGCCGCAGAGGAAGTCATCTTGAGCAGCTGCGGCGGATCTCATTATCGAGAAAGCGAGAAAGCGAGAAAACGAGAGCTCGGGATCTTTTTTTCCGGTTCCGACAGTCTACGCCCAGCAGCGGCTCAGCCGCAGCGGCAGTGTCGGAGCGGGCCCCAGAGGCGGGGGCCCCACGAGGAACTCCATCACGAGGTCGAAGGGCGCGGAGCCTGGCGGAGCGTAAGCGCCCAGCATCCGCAGCTGCTCCAGGTTGCGCCAGTGCCCCAGCGGCCGCGAGTTGTGAGCGTCGAGGCCGTAGACCTTGTCGTTGAAGGGCGAGAGCGACTTCTTCTCGACGGTCTCCACGGCGATCTCGTGCGCGCGGCTGCGCAGCTGCGCGAAGGCCGCCCTGCGCTCGCTGCCTTCCTCCAGCACCTCCCGGTACTCGAGATGCCGGACGTTGGTCACCGCCTTCTTCGGCACGCCCTTGATCTTGCGCTTCTCCTTGCGCGCGCCGTCGGGCTGGACCGTGAGGATGCTGTACATCTTGGAGCGCAGGCCCGACATACTCCAGGATCCTGGCGGGGAAGGTCTCGTCGCCGAGCTTGCCCAGCAGCCCCATCACCTCGATGGCCTTGGCGCGCGCCGCAGCAGAGAGTGCGCTCAGGTCCCTCTCGGGGTCCTTGGACTTGCCGGCCACGTCGAAGAGGGCGGCGCCGTTCAGGTTCGCCTCGGCCATGGCGTGGAGCGGGTCCTGCAGCTCGAAGATCTGCACCATCACGGAGTCGGTGTCCGTGAAGAGCAGCCTCATCTTCGGGAAGAGCCTCCTCATGTGGAGGTAGTAGGCCTTCTCCATCATGAGCTTGGAGAGCTGCAGCGTGCGGGCGCCGACTTGGGTGGGCACGCTCATGCAGGCCTTGCTGCGGTCCGTCTTGAGCGTCTCCACGAAGGCCAGGAACCCCTCCGAGTCGTTGATTTGGAGCTCGAAGTTCGTCACGGAGCTCTTGCCCACGGCCCGCTCGAACTTGGCCGGGTCCACGTAGGCGTTTGTGTTCCTGAACTTGTCGGGGTTCATGCAGCAGCGGCCGAAGATGGCGTTCTGGGTGAGCTTCACCACCTTCTCGGCGACCACGCTCCCCGCCGTCTTGAGCTGCCTCCGCTCGCTGTGCTTGAGCTCCATGTAGCCCGCCATGAAGGGGCTGCAGGCGAAGCGGTAGGCCCTGTGCAGCCTCCAGACCCTGGCGCCCAGCACGTCCCGCAGGAACTTGAGCCGCTTGCCGTCCACGCCCTCCTCCACGTGCATGCCGAGGAAGGGCACGTGCTTCTCGCAGGGCGACGGGGAGAGGCCGAGGCGCTCCGCCATGTCCGCGGTGTGCGGCCCGTACAGGCCCTTCCCGACCTTCATGCGCGCGGGGGGAGCCCAGTCCAAGTGGTCGTGCAGCTCCGGGGGGATGTCGTAGTCCACGAGGAGCAGGTAGCTCACCTCCTCGGCGTCGGACTCCCAGTTCAGGCTCGAGAGGCACGTCTCGTGCAGCCAGCTCAGCCTCGCTGCGTTGTCTTCCGGCAGGGCGACCGCCACGCAGGGGCCGTTGGGCATGGGCAGCGTCATTGCGGCCGGGTACATGGCGTTGAAGTCCAAGTACGAGATCCAGCTGACGGGCTCCTCGGGGTTGTAGTCCTCCTCGCCCAGCTCGGGGGTGTTGGCTTGAGCGAAGGGCTGGAAGATGCAGCTCAGCCCGCCCATGACGGAGGCCCGCACGTCCCTGTAGGCCTGCTCGTCGGTGATGAGGTGAATGGGCGTCTCGCGGGCCGAGTGCCGCAGCATGGCGTCCCAGGCGGCCCCGGGCAGAGTGACGTAGTGGATGGGGTCGAGCCCCGACTGCGCCCGGAAGGAGTCCCGGTAGCTCTCCATCACGTCCGCCAGGGCCAGGACGTCGGTGTGGAGGTAGCAGTCGTGGAACTCACGGAAGGTCTCCCACCCCCATGACGTTGGCGGTGTTCACGGCCAGCCGGTGGTCCTCTGCGCTCACCGCCTTCCCCGCCAGCACGCTGTCGTAGCAGTGCTGCTCCCACACCGCGGGCATCTCCCACGCCTCGGCGCCGCAGAAGTGCTCGAAGGGCATGGGCAGCTTGCGCAGGATGCAGTCCCACGCCTGCTCCAGGTCGCAGTGCGTCAGCCGCTGTTTGAGAGGCCGTCTTTGGGGCGGAGAGTCGGTCGGCGTGCGCAGCTGCAGCTCGGGGTGAAGCGAGGCCATCAGCGGGAAGAGCTCTGGCAGCTGCTTGTGGGTGCAGGCCCTGAGGTCGTCAATCATGCTGGCCAGGCTCGTGGGGAAGACGTTCATGCTGTCCACGAACCTCAGCGGGCCCCAGCTCATCTGCAGGCACTTCTCGCCCGACTTGCAGTGGACTCGGAGGCAGAGGTGGCTGTAGTCGCCCTGCTTGATCGCGGCCTGCAGGGCGCACCAGCCGCTGAGGGGCTTTGGCGCGGCCTTGGCCTTGCCCTTGGGCGCGGCCTTTGGCGCAGCCTTGGCCATGGGCATGGGCCTCTCGGGCTCGCTGCCGCTTCCTTCTGCCTCGCTCTCGGTGCCCTCGTTGTCGCTGTCCTCGCCGAGCTCTTCGCGCGGCGCCCTGCAGACAGGAGAGCCCATCGTGGCGATGTAGCGCAGCAGGAAGTGGAAGTCGTAGCCGCCCCCGTTGTGAAAGACCACTGGGATGGTCTTGGGCGTCCGGGCCGCGATGTTGCAGGAGTGGCACAGCGCCCCGAGATACTGCCCGGTGCCGTGGCAGTGGTGGAGCTTCTTCTCGGCGGTCTCGAAGGACGCGAGGCACTCCCTGCAGTGAGTGGCGGCCCTGTGCTCCAGCTCCTCCCGCCGGGTCATGCTGACGGGCCTAGTTCTGCGTCTCCAGGTGAGGTAGTGGTCGGCCAGCTTGAGAAGGTCGTTCAGCATGGCGCGGACGGCGTGGTACTTGTCGCTGTCCCGCTCGTGGTGCGTAGCAGGAAGAAGCCGCGACGGTCTGGCGCGCCGGCTGCTGCTGCGCTATGTGGACCGTCGGGGCGGGCGTGCTGTAGACCTCGAGGTCCGCGTAGCACGTCAGGGGCGCAAGCTCTGCGGAGGCCTTGCCCCTGTAGCGCAGCAGGCTCCGCTCGGGCCCGGGCAGCGGCACTTTCCGAGTGCGCTCGGCTATCTCTCGATAGCGCTGGGAGGCGCGGTGGCGCTGCCACGAGGCCTTCTTGGCGAAGCGGGCCATGCACCTCGGGCACTTGTACTCCGCGCAGCCGCCGGTGTTGGTGGGCGTGGCTCCCAAGGTCAGCGGCGAGCCCGTCAGCTATCAGCCGCTCCAGCACGGGCGCTCCCCGAGCGAGCTCGTCGTGCAGGCGGCTCACCTCCTCCAGAGAGGCTCCCCGCTTCAGCGCCTCGGCATCAACGGCGGCCTTCAGCACAGGCCTCAGCTGCTCGCGGCGCTCCAGGACGTGGGTGGCCATAATTTTTTTACTGAGCAGAAAAAAGGCTGCGGCATCGGAAGAAACTACAGCGGGCACTCTCGAGAAGGTGGCTCCATGCGCAGATCTGTGACCTCAAGGCTCAACCCGCGCATGCCGCTCATCAGCCACAAGCCGCGCGCTCTCAGCCTAACGCGCGCGGCGCAGTGAGCCAGCTCGGCGGGGCGGTCCGCAAACGTGCCGCCGGCGTTCCAGAAGCGCGCGTGGGCCGGCAGCTTGGCTTTCAGCATCCAATCGCCGCCGCGCGATTGCCTCACAGAGGGCAGCAGCCGCTGGCGCACGGCCTCGGGCGTGAGCTTTGCGTCGAAGACGCGCTCGGATGCGGCCGCCAGCTGCTCGACCAGATCGGTCTCGGCCCGCTCCCAGAAGAGCCTCGAGCGCTCGTCGGTTGCGAAGCTCACGCTGGGGCGCTGCCCCTCGGAGAACGATTAAAAAAAGATTGGTCCGAGCATGCGAAACTGCTTGAGCCGCGCCCTTGCCTGTGCGTGCTTTGTTGTGCTGGTGGTTTTTGTTAAACATGCCGAGACTGCTGGAGCTGTTTTGCGGCACAAAGTCGATTGGCCGAGCCTTCGAGGCGGCTGGGTGGGAGGTCGTCTCCCTGGACATCGTGTCGAAATTTGAGCCCACGATCCTGTGCGACATCCGGAGCTGGGACTACGCGCTGTTTCCGACGGGGCACTTTGACATGGTCTGGGCCAGCCCGGTCTGCACGGAGTACAGCCGAGCTCTGACGATGCGCCCTCGACGACTCGAGGAGGGCGACGCGCTGGTGCTCAGAGCCCTTGAGATCATGGCGCACTTTGACCCGCTCATGTGGGGTCATAGAGAATCCGGCCACCGGGCTGCTGAAGACCCGCCCGTTCATGGCGCCTACCCTGGGTGGACGTTACCTACTGCAAGTACGGGACTCCGTACAGGAAGCAGACCCGACTGTGGACCAACATGCGCTGGAGAGCGAGCCGAGGGCTGTGCAGGAGCGGCAGCCGGCGCGACGCGTGGGAGGACGGGAGGCATCTGAGGGGCGCTCAAGGGGGGCCTCGACTCAGCGCGAGAGGGTCAGGGGGCAGTCGCGCGAGCTGCTTGACAGCATTCCTACGGCGCTGTGCGAGGAGATTGCGAGCGTGGCCACGGCAGAGCTTGCGGATCGGCTGAGCATCCCGGACTGAAGCGAGGGGCATTTCTTATAAGATGTTTTAATGACCCTAACGAGCTCATTTTTTTCTTAGCAGGCATGCGCTCCGACGGCGGCCAATAAGCCGCCCCACGTGGCATAGCGCCACTGCCCGAAGACTGCGCCTCCACACTTTGGGCAGGACTTGCAGCTGACGCGGCACCCATCTATCTCCCGCGTCACTCTCAGCAGGAGCGGGTTGCCCCACAGCTGCAGCTCCTCCAAAGTGCGCGCGGCATCTTTGATCAGCAGTTGCGCGGCGTGCAGGCAGCGCATCAGCGGCTCGCTGCAGGGCTTCTCAGCGCAATCCAGCACCTGCGCAGCCGCGGCCAGGGTCAGCTCCAGGAAATCGCCCTTGCTGTCGGCGTTGCCCAAGCGAGGGCTCGGGAGCCAGCCAGTCGAACGTCTGCGACCCAAGATCGTCTCCAGGATCTCTGGTCATCACGCGGCACCCGTCCTTCGTGAGGTAGGACTCCAAAGCGCCGTTAGGGGCAGGGGAACCCGAAGTCAAGTCCGCTGACTCGGATGCCCCCCGTGTAGGACAGGCTCTTCCTGTCTCTGCGAGGATGCAGCAGCAGCGCCGAGAACAAGCCGCTCAGATCCAGCAGCTCGGAGCTCCAGCGCATCCGGAAGGGCGGCAGGCCACGCCCAGACCTGGTCAAGCCTATTGGCGACCTTGCCTCATTTGTTCAGAAATGGTCTAGAAACTGCGATAAGCAGCTACATAGGCTTGTCTGCTACATAAACAGCACGGTCAACAGCACGCTAGTAGGCACAGTTCGGGATTCGACTGACGAGTTGCATCTCTCTCTCTATGTGGACGCCGACTTCGCTGGAGAACGAGACGCAAAATCCACGTCCGGAGGATTCTTGATTTTGAGTGGTCCGCGCACGCATTTTCCCCTTGCGTGGGTGTCCAAAAGGCAGACATCGGTCTCCCGATCGACAACCGAGGCGGAGATTGTATCTCTCGCACACTCCCTTTATCAGGAGGCGCTCCCTGCGCTTAGCTTGTGGGAGCTGATCTTGGACCGACCATTCCATCTCAAGATCCACGAGGACAATCAGGCGACTATCCTCGTAGCGAGAAAAGGTTTCTCATCCAAGCTACGCTGTGTCCAGCGAACGCACAAGGTGAACCTCGCGTGCATCGCAGAGCAGCTTGAAAGCGAACACATCTCGATAGAATACGTCCAAACCGACATGCAGTCAGCGGACATCTTCACGAAAGCACTTCCACCCAACAAGTGGGACCATGCCATCCGGTTGCTCGGCATTCGTGTTGACCTTCCAGAAAAGCTTGAAGACGTTCGTGAAAGTAGAGCCGCTAAAGCAGCTGCCTAGTGCGCTGCAGCATGTCCGCAAAATTTCCAAAAGTGTGCAAAGTGCCTGGGTGATGCTTGAATAACTTGTGTCAGTCGTTGTGATGTAAACTTGACTTCAAGTTGGCGTGGTAATGCGCCCAAGACACTCCCTCAGTGCCGTCAATGAGGGGGGAGTCAATTATCACGATGACATTTATGGCCCAGAGGTACATGAGGTAGGTTCTCATGTAGTCAGTTGCATGTTGTACATTCAAGTCAATGCCAGAGCATGATCCAATCACTGCTTTGGCTCAAGTGCTGAAAACAGCGCGTTGCTCGCGCTAACCCCAAGGTTAAGGGAGAGGTCGCAGTCACGGAGGGGTTCGTTCCTTTTAAGGTCCCGGGTTCCCCCGTTGTTGACAAAACTGTGTTTCCCTCTCCTTTGAGTGTCTTTACGCTGAAGCTGCGGACCTGCGTGATCGCGAATGGCCGCGTGGAGCAAAGAGCCGGACTGCCCTGGCTGAAGTCCGGGTTGTGTTGTTTTGTGCGGTTTCCTGTTTCTCCTGTTTCTCCTGTTTCTCCTGTTTCTCCTGTTTCTCCCTTTTCCCGGGTTTCAGGGGGAAAGTGGCACCTATGGTTGCCACGCTATCCCCGGCGTCGTAGTCGAGTCCGCGTGGAGCAAAAACAAATAATTTCACCGGTTATACTTTCATAGCGCTCAGTTGATTGCGCTATTTGCGCAGCGGTTGCCGTCGCAGCTCAGTGTTGGACAGTCTTGCTTGCACGGCGATACTTGCGCAGCGACTGCAGCCTGGCTCACACAGCCAAGCTGACGCAGCGTGACTTACGCAGACGACACAGATTAGCTCTCGCAGCCAAAATTGCCTGGCTTACGCAGCTTGCCTTACGTAGCTCAGCCTACGCAGAGCATCGCAACCGCACTCAGGAGGCCTGTGCTGGTTGCTCAGAGCTCTAAAGTGGGGGGGTGGATCCTCAGGCTTCGCATGCGATTCAGATGCATAAGTCGAACAGAGAGTCGAGCAGAGAGCCTGCACCTCTGAGCAACACCAGACAAGCTGAACGTTCTCTTTTTCTTGCATGCATGTCTTAGGATTGAAGCAGTGAACAGGTGTTTAACGCTTGGGGTTGTTGTTTCCCTTGTGTTTTAAGCCTGTTTGAATCTTCGGCCGCGCCTATACAACATGCGGTGAAACCGGGCTGGTCCAACAGGGGTACCCTTTTTTGAAGCCCACCCACTCACCCATTTGGTCACTCAGGCTGAACCTAGAGTGATCAGCGCAGGGGTGCAGCCACCCCAGGTGCACACGCGCGCTTGCAGACCTGTCTCGACCCAGCGTGTCACGCCGAACACGCATGTTGGTCGTGAGCAATACCAGAAAATAAACAGCGTGCTTCTGCATCGGTCGCTTCTGCGTGTTGCATGCGTGTCTTAGGCTTGCAGCAGTGGACAGGTGTCTAACAATGGATCAACATCTTCCACCCCGAGCCTTGGGTTTAACAAGATCCTGACCTTGACCCTGAACCGGTACCTCAAAATGCATGGAGTGGTGAACCGATGACAACTTGGTTTGTATCATGTATGTAATTGGTTGGACCGGGTGAAGATCATGCGCACTATTGTCGCTGGCACCCTCGCCGCGCTCGCCGGTGACCGTGGCACTGACACCGTTGTGTCGGGGATCGTGGGTTTTTCTGAGATGATGAAGTCTGACCCACCACCATGATTGACCAGTGCTTCTTCGATCCAGTTCTAGCTGGGGCGTTGTCTTCTTTGGGCAGTACTCCTTGGCCCACTGAGCTTGGTCGACCAGATCTACGAGGTGCAATCGATCTCGCCCTCGTGGAGGTTTGTACTCAGGAGCGTGAAGCCGACCTTAAAAAGTGTGTGTGTGTGCGGAGCATCAGTTCAACCCTGCTATGTCCAGCAGGGGGATGGAACAGGCCTGCAGAGCTCCATCAAACCAAGCTCTCCGCAGTGACATGAGCATATCCCCAAGGACGTTTTGTGACGCGTGCTTCATGTTGGACCTTGTAACGCTCTTGAACCTAGAGGGAAGCCACAGTTCGGCGCTCGATTTCGTTGACTACACCAAGATTCGCTTGAAAGCGAGATCGTCTCTCCTTCTGGAGGCATGGGTGAACGGAAGGACCGTCTGGAGAAGTCTTGCGCGCCTATTTGATGGCTAACGAAAAGTAGGAAACAAAGGATGCAAATGGAGGGACCCCCCATGGCAAAACAGTGTGTTGGGAACTGGGAATCAACATGAAACCCATTCTTGGGGCGACCATTTCTGGTCTCCGTCCGCTTCCATTCGCACTCCTCGATTTCTCTGGCTGGAAAGAGGGGCACCTGGCCAAACGCGAAGCGGAACCAGCGAACCGTTTCCTGAGATAACTTCTTTGTGCTGGTTGAAATGAGGTGACCCCAAGGACAGGCTCTTCGATGAAACCGCCACCTGTGTTTTTTTGGAGCTGACCAAATATTATACAATTTTGTGTCCATCAGCCTCCAGGTTACCCAGAATACCCCTCAACGTTTGTTGTTGTTTTTCTTTTTTATCCCAGTGCACCCGAGCATTTGACGCCCGAACTGTTACGAGAAGCATCATTTGATGTTTCTGTTTGAACATGTTCGCTCGGAAAATGTTCTCCGATGGATTTCGATGATTTCCTCATCGAGTACGCCGCAGCCTCAAAAAAAACCATGTTCGGGCCGAGGGTTGCCTGGCTTTTCGCTTCCATTCTTGGGCGTTCAACCCCCCAGCGAGCCGAAACCCCCAGCAACCCCCAGCAAACTCAAAATGATGGACTCTTTTCCACATGCGAAAGGAACCTTTATGATTGGACACCTTGCAACCGTCGACAGTGGACCGGGGATGTTCTGTCAGATTTTGCATCGGCCGACTTGCAGCCCAACCAAACCAAGTTCGTTGTTCTCGCCCAACCGAAGCACCCATCACACCCTGAGAACGGACCTTAAAAGCAGTGCAAACAAATCAAAAGGGAAGGCCAAAGAAGAAGAGCCCTTGAAATCGACCTGACAAATCTGACTGATTTTGCATTGGGGTTTAGGGCCGGTAAGCTGAATGAGGAAACCAGCTGGGAGTGTCCATCCACTTGGGACATAGATGTGGCTCAAAGTTCACGCGGGATCTCAGTTTTGAGTTCGGAGTGTAGTCCATTGAGGCTTTCCCTTGGGACACATGTTGCGACCATTGCAACACGGGGTTGGGAGCAGGGGAACCAAAGCAAATTGCGGGTTTCTCTTTGGTTTCCCAGACAAAGAGCACCACTATGTGCGCGAACTCAAATGCACAGGCCCATTTTGCATTTTGGGTTGGTCAGGTCTTTGGTTTCCCTTTGGGCCTGTCGACTCCGATCCTAGACATGGCAACATTCGGGTGGCACCACGTCAAAAGCCAAATGTGCCTTGCCGGTGTGCAAAGTAGCTCTGGTCCCCCCAAATGATTATGAATGCCTGTACCCCCCCCTCACCCCCCCCCCCCCCCTAACTCCCTAGGACGGTTAGGAAGTGGATGTATCAGCATTTTTTCTAAGACTTCCTAAGCTGAACCTAAGAGACCCCTTGATTTTGATCGGAGATTCGGGCTGCGTTACTTTGCGGCGTCCCCCTAACCTAGGGAAATCATAAGAGATTCGAATTGCTCTTTCTGAAAGTGCTGCGTTCCCATGCTTCCCCAAGGTTTTCTAAGGCTTCCCTAGGGCTTCCCTAGGCTTCCCTAGAGCTTCTCTAAGGTTTCCAGCTGCCCTAACGCTTTTCTCAAGGCTTCCCTAGGCTTCCCTAAGGCAGCCTTAAGGCTTCCCTAAGGCTTCCCTAAGGCTTCCCTAAGGCTTGCCTAAGGCTTCCCGAAGGCTTCCCTAAGGCTTCCGGTTTCCCTTAGTATTTCTTGTCCAATCAGCTTTTAACGGTTCCCCAAGAGGCTCCCTAGTGTTCCCGCCATGCGCAGGGCGAGTGTCAGGCCAAGCTTCCCCAAGGCTTCTGCAAGGCTTCAGGCAAGGCTTCCTAAGCCTCTGCAAGAGAAGCCCTTTAAGCTAGGGCTAAAGGGGGCGGGGGTACGGGCTCCACAAAATGAGAAGCTCCACGGCCAACTCGAGGGCCTCGGGGCCTCAACTGGCCCAGGATCTCACGCCGGCGCAGCTGCAGCTGGCCAACCGCCTCAAGGCGGAGGCCAACCTCAGGCAGGGAACCGAACGCGTCGCGTGGCCGCAAAAGGAGAGGAGGCTCGGTGAAAGGCGCAGGAATTGGTGTGAAATCAGAAAGCTGCAGCCCTTGAAAAAATGGGGACTTGAAATATGGAACTGTCCTTTTTGGAGGTTTTGAAAAAAGGAACTGGGGTCCCAGGATTGAGACGCATTTGATCTAGTCCAGGGGTGACTTTGGGTCTCCCATAAAAAGGGGGGGGGGGAATCACGGCACATATTCCAGAAATGGTGCCGTTGCCGACGTGACGAATGAAGACTCAGGGGGATTGCCACAGGGCGAAACCTTGCTCAGCTTGGTCACTCAACCCTTGCAGGGACCAGAGTGGGGTTGGCAGTTCTACTTGGCATGGGTTTTTCAAGTTTGGAACGGGTATTCTGGATTGGTGGGATGGCAACATTCACGCCCATGTGGTTCTTTGCGCTGGTCGGCCTGCTGCTCCAAGAATGTGGATTTCGAGTTGCACTCTGAAGCCGGACTGGCAGTTAGAAACATGTTCAGGAGAATGGGTTTTCTCTGTTGTTTCCAAAAGACAAACGGTAGCCCCCTGGAGGCAGCTTCTAAATGTGCTGGGCGACCATGCGCTCTTCTTCAGCCGAAGGCCGAGGCGCGGGCCGCATCTGATCTCGCAGCTTGGAGTCTGTCTGACCCGAGGGTGTAGCTAGCCGATGCCTTCTGGGCTCAGACGTGGAGCTTTGGAGGGATTCAGGAGTCAAGCCAAAGCAGGTGCGAGCTGGGGTGATGCTCAGGTGAGCCTGCGTCTGGTGCATGGTGTCGAACGCATAGCGACCTGTCTCCGAAGGATATCCATGTGACTCAAGCGAGTGCCACCAAGCAGGAACCTGCAGCATCGATCACGGCCTTGGAGATCCCATGAAGGCGAGGTGCAGAGACTGATGAGAGGATGTTTGTTTGGCGGGCTTTGGTCAAGGGTGGCTTGCACCTGGTATTCCGTCCATGGCCTTGGGCTTCTTGAGTGACTCCCTGCAATTCGACCTTATGGCCGACGGAATTGCTCACGCCCCTTCACCGGAGTGGCCACCAGCGAAGCGGTTTGATTCTTTTTTTTAAAATCAACAGCTGAACGCTGAACTGGCGAGCCACAGGCAACCGCCATCGAGTGCTCAACCTGTGAAATCCACCTTGAAGTTGTAAAGTAGCCATGGCTTTTCTACCGGCCTGTCGTATGGCTTTGGGGGGGGCCTGTCCGCTGGGTCTTGTTGGGCGCGGGGCCCCGAAGAGAAGGACGGCACGGCCGCTCACCGGCTATCTCCGATATCTGGCCGGGTCACTTTGAGGAGCTGCGCAAGACGGGAATCCCGGCTTGAGCTACTTCTTTGGCGGAGCAAGCCTTGAAGTCATTGGTGCAGGCAACCCTTACAACGACCGGGAGAAATCCGTATCAGAGAGGCACAGCGCACTCCACCAAGAATTGTTCCCTGTACTTGGGTCAGCCAGGATGATGTGAGCTGTCTGGACTCTAAATACCTTTTGGGCACATGCTGATGCCAAGCCCGGGCCGAACGGGGCTGATTAGTCACACACTGTCCTACTCTCATACTTCAAGCGCCAGCACTACGGAGGCTACGCGCACGACTTTCATCTACCTGGAATTCGACTTTAGCGTTAACGGAACCGTTGAGCTTGGTGGCACACAGATCATCATGCCTACTACTACCCGGATATTCCCAAGGAGTCCCACTACAACAACACACAGACACGGTCATCCTTCTGCCAAGTTCTGATACGCACAAACACTTGGGCTGTTCTCTTTTTTGAAGTACTGGTTTCCGTCCATTGTTCGTTTGGCATGACATGTGCCAGTCAGCATGTGGAAGCAACCAGTCAGCATTTGTGTCAGGCCTTCCATTATTTCGGCAAGCGCTGAATCTGATTGCCCTGAATTGGTTGTTTGGATTGGTTGGGGATTTGAGCTTCTTGTGGAGGATAAGTGGAACATCGCCTCAAACCGGGCTCCAAGCCAAGAGATGACCAAATGGAGCATGGGTTGAGCCACAGGCCTCCGGTGGACAACGCCAAGCGCCGGGAGGCGAGTTCGGGCTGGGAGATTCCCGGAGTCGAAAGGATCGGTTCGTTCCCCCCACTCCCCCCCCCGCCCGCCCACGAGGTGCGAGTGGAAAACCTGTGATGCTTGGCTTGTCGTTGGCTGAGTTTTGCATCCGCTGACACAAGGACTTAGCAAGCAATCAACCAACCAACCAAGCAACCAACCAGCTCAACCAACCAACCAACCAACCAACCCACCCACCCACCCACCCACCCACCCACCAACCAACCAACCAACCAACCAACCAACCAGCTCAACTAGCTAGCCATCCACCCAGCCAGCCAGCCAGCCAGCCAGCAAGGTAGCCAGCCCCAACCAACCTGACTAATCCAACCCAACCAACCCAACCAACCCAACCAACCCAACCAACCCAACCAACCCAACCAACCCAACCAACCCAACCAACCTAACACACCAACCAACACACCAACCAACACACCCAACCAACCACCCCAACCATCCCAACCAACCAACGATCCTCCATCTCATCCCAACCAAACCCAACCCAACCGCAACCCAGCCCAGCCCAGCCCAGCCCATCCCACCAACCAGCCAACCAACCAACCAGATGATCGCAACATATGTCTCCGCTTCAGTTTGTGGGGACATGAGCTTTTTCTCTGAAAAGCAGCTGGACTCTTCAATCAGAATCCAGGATTAGTAAACCCCTGATGGGTTACCCCAAGAATGCCCCTTCCAAAACCAGCCTTGAAGACCCACTTAAAATAAGGGTTTATATGGCCCTGGCAGGTTTGAGGGTAGTGAAAACCATCTTCGCCTCAGGTGATTGCCTGGTTTTCCTCGCTTTCTGCTCGGGAGCCAAGAACGGGGCCTTTTGGCTGCCACCTTCTGCAAGGATCCTCCGGCTTGTGAGGCCACTGTATTGGCAGAAGCACAAGTCAGCGGGTTTTGGGTCCGAAAGTTTCCTGGGATTGAAGATTGAGGTTGAACCCTGTCCATACGGTTCACAGGGCTAGACTGTTTTAGCTGCAAACAGCCATCAACTGAAACAAGCCAAGGTCCTCGTTCAAAGCATTTGATCTAGTGCCATGCTTGCCGGATGAACGTGAGTAGTTTGTGCATTTGCCAAGTTGAATATTATATATATATATATATACACATGTATCTGTATATTTGTTTCTAACCTCCGTAGGGCGCAATCCATCATTGCTCCTGGCAGTAGATAGATAGGTGCAAATGGATTCTGCAATATGGAGTGATGCACGGCCAGTCTTTGGTGAAAGGCATCTATGTATATATATACACACATAGATATATGTATATATAAACATATGTATATATATATATATAGTATATTTTTTCTTTCTGCCTTTGGCACTTTGTCAACCTGCCCACAAGTACTGTACTTTCCGCATCTCCACCAGCCTCATTGGCTTCTGAAAATGACCAGTCCTTGCAGCTTGAGCTCGCGGAACATGTGGCGCGGAGCGGCCGACCTCGAAGGGCCCAAGTTTGTTCGACACGTTACGGCTGGATCAATACATCGACAGAAATTGTAGACCGAGACAGACAGAATGCCAGGTTTGGCGGATCGAGTCAAACCTGGCAGCCATGTTGTACGGGTGAAATACCGTGGGGCGCGACCATTTGCGGGAGTTCCTAAGGACTTTCAGCGGACATGGACTACTAGCCTTTGGTCGGGTGCTTGAAGCCTTTGAACACTAACTCTTTGTTAGGTATGATATACAAGCATACCCATGCATGTGTGTACAAACACACGCCGTAATCTTCACACACACATGAGCGTACACACTAGGTATAGATCTCTCTCCCTCTCTTGTTTCTCTTCTCTCTCAATGTTACTTTATTTATATATACACATATGTTTATACACATGTATGCATACATATATATATATATGTTGAGATATGCATAATACAACTATATATATATATATATGTAGATATGTATGTATATATATATATATACACATGCATGCACGATCCCTCATATTTCAGTCACACTTGCGAGGTGGAGGAGCGCATGGCGACCCTCACCTGCCATGACGAGGGCCTGGGACTTGAAGCGCGCCATCGGCGGAATCGAAGCCGAAAGGCGAGGGACCTGCAGCACTGCAGGGCGGTCCCCGTGGTTTTTTGGGGCTACGAGTCATGGGGCGGTCCCCCGTTTTTTGGGGCGGTCCCCCGTTTTTTCGTTTTTGGGGGTATGAATCAGTTTTTTTTTTCCCCCAAGGGTTTTTGAAAGCATTCCATGGTGCAGTCCGAAGAATGGCCGTCAGTTTGCTTATTTTGCTTTACCAACATGGTGAATTAGTATACCGCAGTTGACATAGTTTTCCCCTCACTTGTAGTCAAGGAGCGTACATCATTGACTCTTCCAGAGGCATCCTGCGCAGCTCGATGCATTTGGCTTCGGGATATTCCATCGAAGCGTTTTCCCAATGAAGGCTCTTGAGCAGGACTTGGCTCTCCAAGTCTTGGAAGAGCGCCCAGAGCCAGAGGTAGAGGTGTTGGATCTGGAGGAGCCAGACAGGGTTCGGATGAGCTGGTACTCAGAACCCACACCTTTGCTCCTTTGAACGAAATTTTCATGTCTGGACATGGGTGTGAATTTCAATGGGAGACCCTCTGGTGGACATTACCGGGTAGGGGTTCATGTCTACCAATCACTTGTGGGGTGCTTCCTTGACAACAACAACCTTGGTGTTCAAGCCAGCCCAGAAAGGGGGCTAACAATGCAATATCCAGGGGGACACCGAAATCGGTAAGCGAAGGGGTCTCAACGACTCGCAATGCTTTCCAAAGGCTTCCTCTTCTGAAGCTCAAAGAATTGACTGGGATTTGTGAAAGCAGGGTTTCGGCAAGGAAAGCACTGCAATCTAAGGTGCAACTAGAACCTTGCGATTTCGATGTGAAGATTCCTGCCAGTGCGCAGAGACTGGAAGCCTTTGTTTTCTCTACGTGGCCGAAGGAGGGTTTGGCCCAACCCGGTTCCCCAGACCTTTCGAGTTCTGACTGAGGCTGGGTGCAGGCAGCGCTGAAGATGAGCCGCCAAGGTGCGCGGATGGGAGGCACATGGCGCTTGGTGAGGGACATCCAGATGCTTGGTGGACCGCCCAAAATCATGTCCGCTAAAAGGGTCACGTCAAGATTCGCACCCGCATGTTCCTGGGCTGAGGTTTGTTGGGTTTCTTTGGCGCTGGGAAAGGGGGTTCCTTGTTCCTTGGGAGTGGTGGGCATGGCGACCTTGAAGTCCAAAGTGTTATGGGCAAAGTTTTGTTTGAAGGAGGAATCTCGTGGTTTGAGAGACTAGGTCTCTCACGTGTCAGCGCCGTTCAACATGTTTTCTTAGACGGGAGCCCATCTTTCGATGCACCGAGATGGGCGCTGTACACGCTTGTGCAGTTTTCTCCATGCCAGGTTTCACATGTCTCTCACCAATAGCTGTGATGAGGCACACACACACACACCCACACACACACACACACTTACTTTTGGCATTGATTGTTTTGCTTTGCTTGGCAAAGGAATCCCTAATCGCCATTTGAGCAGACGATTCTGCTGCCTGGTTTCATGCTTTGTAACAATATTGGTCAAAGCGGCAGGTATTGGGCGCCGCTCAAATCTTGTGGTTTTAACATTCAATTTTGGTCCGGGATGATGAGCTCAACATCCACCGCTTTGAGGTGGGAAGGGCTGCGCCTACGGGACGGATCTGGGCAGACCTTCCCAGAGAGTTGCGCGGTACAAAACAACTGAGACACATTGTGACAAGCGACGAAGGAGCCCTAAGTGACACTCCCTCAATCTAACATGGAAGCTCCCGGAATCCGTGAAGGGAACCAAGCTCTTCCATTTCGGGGTGGGAGCTTCCATTAACAGTCACCGGGTAAGTGACACGACTCCGAAGCCGTCCGTCCAAAATTTGGCAGGCAACTCCAGTCCGCAATGTGCCGGGGGCCACTTCAAGGCGGGAGCGAGTCAGGTATTGGCGAGGCGAAGAAGCGAAGGTGTCGGTTGGTTGGAGGGAACCCATTGAGTTTGGAAAGGTTTACTGGGGAAACTGGGCTTCTTGGGCCACCCTGGAAGATTGATTTCCTCAAGCTTCCGTTTGGGTGACGCGCAGAATATGTTTTACACCGGTGGATTGAGCCCTGCAATTGGGGGTCCCCTTTCTCAAGCACGATAGGTCGCCTTCTGGACTTCCTGCCGTCCGCGTCGTCTCACACACGACATACGTTGCTCTGCTTGTCGCTGTTGAACTTCTTGCTTGTTCTCAGCAGGGAATGAAGGAATGCAGCAACCAATCAAACCGATGTTGTTCTGCTTGTTTTCAGCAGAGAATGATGGAGTGAACCAGCCAATCAAACCTATGTTGTTCTGCTTGTACTCAGCAGGAAATGAAGGAATGCAGCTACGTTGTTTTGCTTGTTCTCAGCAGGGAATGAAGGAATGCAGCAACCAATCAAACCTATGTTGTTCTGCTTGTTTTCAGCAGAGAATGATGGAGTGAACGAGCCAATCAAACCTATGTTGTTCTGCTTGTTCTCAGCAGGAAGTGAACGGATGCAGCAACCAATCAAACGAACGTTGTTTTGCTTGTTTTCAGCAGGGAAGGAAGGAGTGAACCAGCCAATCAAACCTATGTTGTTCTGCTTGTTCTCAGCAGGGAATGAAGGAATGCAGCAACCAATCAAACGTACGTTGTTTTGCTTGTTCTCAGCAGGGAATGAAGGAGTGAACCAGCGAATCAAACCTATGTTGTTCTGCTTGTTTTCAGCAGGGAATGAAGGAATGCAGCAACCAATCAAACGTACGTTGTTTTGCTTGTTTTCAGCAGGGAATGAAGGAGTGAACCAGCGAATCAAACCTATGTTGTTCTGCTTGTTCTCCGCAGGGAATGAAGGAATGCAGCAACCAATCAAACGTACGTTGTTTTGCTTGTTTTCAGCAGGGAAGGAAGGAGTGAACCAGCCAATCAAACCTATGTTGTTCTGCTTGTTCTCAGCAGGGAATGAAGGAATGCAGCAACCAATCAAACGTACGTTGTTTTGCTTGTTCTCAGCAGGGAATGAAGGAGTGAACCAGCCAATCAAACCTATGTTGTTCTGCTTGTTCTCAGCAGGGAATGAAGGAATGCAGCAACCAATCAAACGTACGTTGTTTTGCTTGTTTTCAGCAGGGAATGAAGGAGTGAACCAGCGAATCAAACCTATGTTGTTCTGCTTGTTCTCCGCAGGGAATGAAGGAATGCAGCAACCAATCAAACGTACGTTGTTTTGCTTGTTTTCAGCAGGGAAGGAAGGAGTGAACCAGCGAATCAAACCTATGTTGTTCTGCTTGTTTTCAGCAGGGAATGAAGGAATGCAGCAACCAATCAAACGTACGTTGTTTTGCTTGTTCTCAGCAGGGAATGAAGGAGTGAACCAGCCAATCAAACCTATGTTGTTCTGCTTGTTCTCAGCAGGGAATGAAGGAATGCAGCAACCAATCAAACGTACGTTGTTTTGCTTGTTTTCAGCAGGGAATGAAGGAGTGAACCAGCGAATCAAAATCAAACCTATGTTGTTCTGCTTGTTTTCAGCAGGGAATGAAGGAATGCAGCAACCAATCAAACGTACGTTGTTTTGCTTGTTTTCAGCAGGGAATGAAGGAGTGAACCAGCGAATCAAACCTATGTTGTTCTGCTTGTTCTCCGCAGGGAATGAAGGAATGCAGCAACCAATCAAACGTACGTTGTTCTGCCTGTTTTTGAGCAGGGAAGGAAGGAGTGAACCAGCGAATCAAACCTATGTTGTTCTGCTTGTTCTCCGCAGGGAATGAAGGAATGCAGCAACCAATCAAACGTACGTTGTTTTGCTTGTTCTCAGCAGGGAATGAAGGAGTGAACCAGCCAATCAAACCTATGTTGTTCTGCTTGTTCTCAGCAGGGAATGAAGGAATGCAGCAACCAATGAAACGTACGTTGTTTTGCTTGTTTTCAGCAGGGAATGAAGGAGTGAACCAGCGAATCAAACCTATGTTGTTCTGCTTGTTCTCCGCAGGGAATGAAGGAATGCAGCAACCAATCAAACGTACGTTGTTCTGCCTGTTTTCAGCAGGGAATGAAGGAGTGAACGAGCGAATCAAACCTAGGGTCTTCCAAGCAAGCCTAGGGTCTTCCCGGTGGAAGGTCATTTCGGGGTTGTGCACAATCTCCAGCAACCAGTAGTGGTTGACAGTTGAATTGACATTGGGACCAACAGTGGTTGCTGACATGTCAATCCGTTGAATCTCAATCCGTTGAATCTCCACCAATGTAAGTAGAAAAAGACACCCTTTTTCCATTTAATCCGTTGAATCTCCATGTGAATTGAAAAAACCCTTTTTCCAGGTTGCTACTGACATGTCAATCCGTTGAATCTCCACCAATTCATTTTTGTAAAAGAGAAACAAACACAGAAAAAAGCACAGTTTTTCCCATTCGTGGTGCGTTTTTTCTACTGGCATTCGCAACCAATTGGAATACAGTCCCCTTGGCCCGAAGGTGAGCCTGAAGCCCGCGAGCTCGAGTCCGGACCTCGCTTCAGTCAGGTTCTTTGTGTCGCTTAATAGGGATGACCCACAAAGAACCTGACAAACACACCCCACAAAAAAAAACGTGGCAAACACCATGACCCTACTAAGAGCTCAGTTTTTTTTGTTTTTAAATATCTTCCAGCGAAACGTGCTGGTGCGATATGCAGGGAATGTGGGAATGAAAGGTTTCGGGGTCCCTTAAAGGAACCGCCAGTTGGATGGTTCATACGGGTCATTCCCTCATTCACTGCTGAGGACCAGCAAGTGAAACCAACCTGCAAAAGGAGGTTGCCTTCAGCACACAGACACACACCTGCATCGGATTTTGCATCAGTCGAGGTCGGGCCACCCGTCGGCAGGCAAGGAGGGGGGCTTCGCATCTGGGTGATGGAAATAGCATGAACCTCAGCTCAATTTGCTGGTTGATTTCAAGGTCAAGGCGGTTTTCGGGTATGGGTTTTGGAGGTATGCGCAAAAAGCACTGCCGTACCTTCTCGTACCTACCTTCAAAACCCATGCTTGAGTGTCCCTAGGGTGCCTTTCAGTGGGAATCCTTCATGTGGTGACACCCCGTTTACCGGTAGGAGGAGTTTACCGGTGCGGCGTTCACAATACCCATCAACCAAAGTCCCTCAATTGCGTTCCAACTGCGGCGACGGCTTGCTCAAGAATTCCAACCAGGCTGTGTTTTTGTGGCCAGCACCCTTTTTGTTCGGGGCTCGCACCCCCCCCCCCGAATCTCAGCTCTAAAGCGGGCTGCGCTCATCAACATCAGGCAGGGGTTCTGCTGCATTGTCAACCCGTCAAATGTTTTACCACCAGACCCCTGGACCATACCCCCGGCAAGCCATACCTGCAGGAAACCAGACCTGGGTTCCTATGAGAAAAACTCTGCGGCGCTTTCCGCTCGAGAATCGGTGAGGCGAGGGAGGTGAAGGTGCAGTACCGGCGGCCACACAGGCAGATCCGGAAGTTTTTGCGACACCCGGGGTCTGTTTCTCGATGACTCACTCAAGTTCCGGACACTTAGATACTTTTTGGGAATTTGATTTTATAGGCAAACCCAAAGTAAGGACTGTTCAGGCCAATCCACTCAAGTGAGATTCCGACTTTGCGGGCTTTTCTCATCTACCGTCCCGGTGCCAGATCGGGGTTTCCTTTAGTGTCCCGCGGTATGATTGGCCGAGCGGTTATGAGTCCCTTCAATACTCCCCCAGAAAGGTTCAGGATCAGAACCCCGTGTAAGGCTGCTGAACCTTCCTGGGGAGTTGGGGGAGTTGGGGGGGGGGGGTGGTTTTCTCCCTGGAAGCTCGTCAGGTCTGTGTCTCCGGGGTTGCCCGGTGCAGCTTGAAGGGTTCGTGTCAGCGCAGAACTTTGGCTTTGATGGCCAGCATCCCAATTTCAGCCACGTGGAATGCACATGCGGCAGGTGCTACGTTTACGGACTAAAATTGTGCCACCTTTGAATCAGTGTCAGCCGCCTTCGGCAACCCCGTGCCTGAGCTTTAGCCACATGGTAGTACCTCAAGCGGGTTGGTACAGAGATGAGTCGAGAACCGTTGGTGTCACGGGGTCGGCTTAAGGCTATGTCTGGATGAAGACATCTCACGATATCAAAGTGATGGGCCTCGCGAATGCTATATGCCGCGGAGGTTGCCAGTTTCCAGGGTACATTCAAAGATGGGGGACCCCGAACAATGGTGACTTCCTTTCGATTCTGCGACGCCTCCGCTTTTGCGGATCGAACGCACAAGTTTTCAAGTATCGCAGGCTGCCGGATGGCGTTCAGCGCTCAGATGGGAAACGCCTCTAAGGATGTCTTTCTGGGTTCCTCGTCAATCTGCCGGTGAACGCGGGCGTTTCCTGATTCCGGAAGCTGCAAAAAGCAGTTGTTTATAGGAAGACAGATGCCCCCTGATCCTGGCAGTTGACCCAAGCATGAAGCAGTACCCCTGCACCGTGTTAAGGCGAATTCCTTTTCTGGAAGATGCAGCCAGGTCCACCAGCTTTTGGGAGGGAAAGAAAAGGTCTTGGCGGTTTGGATTGGTGGCTTGGGCATATGAACCCCCAACCCGGGTGCGTGCCTTTTTCGAGGGTACCCCTTCTTGGGTTGGGTTAGTCTCCCACCAATCCGTCTGGAAAAGTCGCTTTCCAAAAGGAACATGGTCTTCCAGGTGGTACCACCCAAGCGACAAAAAAGGGACCAATCATGGAAACAACAAACATAACAAGTCAAAACAAGAAAATCCAACAGCCAACACCGACCCCCCTGAGCGTCAGGTTCCGTGTTGATTGGGTGGGAGGGAAGCCAAGGAAA
>CAUJNA010003789.1:142500-195000 GCA_963377175.1 Effrenium voratum
CTTACCAGGTCATTTTGTTGGCTCCAATTTACCTCCCGTCACACGTCCAGTGCATTGCCTTGTTTCTTTCTTTTACACGTTTGTTCCGGATCCTCTGTCAGATGCCATTTTTCTCACTGGGTGTGAACACCCGGCAGCCAGTGGTTGGGTTCCGTTCTGTGAAGGTAGACAAAGGCGACCCGGCCTAACCCAGAACGCCCAATCCAAACAGTTCTTAAACAAAAGCCACCCTTCCGAAATCAAGCCTGCCCCGCGATGACTCAAACAAAGACCTCACGCACTCATAGTCAACACATCTATCAAATCACACTCTGATCCGACTCTGCTTGAGGTCCTCTCCCATTTCACAACCTACACTGTTCAATCATCCCCAGCCTTGGGGGGGGGGGGCATGCATTCAGATTCCTGGAGCAAGAGCCGGTGAAGTCTCTGACGCCCTGGCAGGAGGAGGGAGTGGGTGAGGTCCTTGTCTTGACACATACCCCAGAAGGCCCCATGCAAAATGCAAATAGACTCTGCCTGTTGGCCCCAGAACCGAAAATCGAGAGCAGTTCCCAGGCCGGGAAGCGAAATATGTAATTTGGATGGGGCTTGTGTTCCGATTGCGCAAGCACTGGATTCTACCTATGACATGGACTCCTGGACTTGACGTCAAGTAGGCAAGAGTTGCACTCATGCGGGAACCAGCTGAAACCGCACAAGAGGTTACGTGGCAACATCCTTTCGTGATCATAGTGGCGCCGGCATCAACTCTCCACAGAGTGAGTCTATAGCACCAAAGCATGGTGCGGCCTGGGTTTGTGTCAGAATAGGGATGTCGGGTACATGGGCGTTGCTCACATCCTGTAAAATGGTTGGTTTGCTTTGGTTTTCCCTTTCGGTACCAAAACGGGGTCCGAATCCCATTTTTGCTGGCATGCCCTCCCTTCTCCAGGCTGCCTGGCTGGGGCAGTGGGGCAGCCACTTCCCCCTGGGGGCCTTTCTAGCATCACGCCTAGAGGCTGGGAAATGCTGCAGGTTTTGCAGGGTTTCACATGGTTTTACAGTGTTCCTTGGTTGTTTGCAAGGGTTCGTCATGCCGGCGTCGCTTCAAAACTCCCACAGAATGTGGGGCAACTTGTAAACCTGCGCGCTCACCCGTGCGGTCACACGTGACACGAGTAGATTAGAATCGAATTCGGCGGAGCAGCGGGCGGCATGGTGCTGCCTTGGGAGCATTCGCAAAAGAGCCTTTTGTTGACTCGTTGACCTCTGACATGTCTCAAAAACAACACGCTCCACGCGCCAGGGATCCCGTGGCCCTTGGTGGGCCCGAAACCATTTCCCTGCATATCAGAGTAATCAAGTGACCATGGCCGAGGCACCTTGAGGAATGGTCGCCGGGAGGGATGCAGCATGGAGGTCCCCCCACCCCGCTCCACTCCCGACAGCTCCGAACCTCAAAGCAATGACCAAGCCGCTAGTCTTAAACAAATGGCATTGCGTCCACTTCTTTTTCCAGCGGCCCATCTTCTACCCAGTTCTTTGGAAAACCCTATTCGAGGTGACACACGCGGGAAGGGGGAATCGTTTGCGAAGCACATGCGTTACGCGACAGTTCTTCGGATTGGGACCACATTGACTGGTGGCGTCAACAGGTTCTTTCTGCATTTAGATGGGGTCTTGCCGTTTGCTCAATCCCCCTTGACCCCCGCTGTTTGGTGCCAACAGGCGTCCCCGTATTCAGGCCAATTTGAACATCACTGTTTAGACCAATTTCGGGTAGGTTTACTCGCAAAATGTTTGAAGCGAGCAGCTGGGCCTGTCAAACTGGGCAAGCCTTTTGGATGGTTTTGAAAGGAAGCCAAGATGACACTTGTCTCTTTGGAGGGTGCCCAATTATGAGCAACACCCACAAACCCTGGCAAAAGCAGAGAGAGAGAGAGAGAGAGAGAGAGAGAGAGAGGTAGGGGAGCTCCTTGCCTTTGTTGTTTGGTGTGACCTTTCACTTTTCACCTCTCTGTCCAACAATCGGGCTTCGCAAAAGGACCATCGTCGTCCAAAACCCTCCGACCTCAACTTCTATCTTTGGAGGGAGGCTCCCAATTATTTTCTTCACGGCGCTCACGCTCAGAAAGCCATCCCCTTGGACTCTTCGCTTGGATCTGAGAACGGACCGCCCCAGGCGCATAGGTGGCCTTTTCGGTTGTCTTGGTAGAAAGATAGATGGCGATTCCTGGTTTGCCTGGTGGTTTATTCAGCTACCAGGGATATCCATCTATTTGCCCCAAAAGGACACCTATGCCCAGGCGTGTCTCTCTCTCCCCCCCCTCCGCCTTGCCCGGTGAGCCACTTTGCGCCAGGTGCTGCTCCTGGAGGGCTTCGCCTCGCGCCAGGCGTCTCGTGCCGGTTGAGGGTTTCTGAGGGTTCCCGGGAGGTCTGACCGACTGACCGCCCCGATGTGGGTGGAGCGAGGAAAGAGCTGAGATCTGAAAGTGGGCTTCTTTCTTTTTTCTTTTTTCCTGGAACGCCATGTCTGCCGACTGCGTCGCTGTGAAGCGGGGGGCAAACTTCCAGGTCCTACGCCGCCCAAGTCCGAGGCTTCTCACCGGAACACAGTTATCGATGCTCAATAAAATGATCAGACCCAGGTGAGAGGAGGGGTCAAGAGGGTCCTTGGTCCACCAGGATGTAGCAGTCAAACTCATCTCCGGTTTTTTGCGTCTGCCACCTCCCAACTTTTCTCAAAGCCCAGCACCTGAATTGGCGTAGTCAAGCTGCAGAATTGTCCTAGGCAGCATGTAAGCCATGTGGCCATGGCTTCAGCTGAAGGATTTTCGCTCGGGTCCCGCCAGGTGGCGGATCCTCCGCCGATCCTTGCCAGGGCAGAGGCTGGGTTTTGTACGGATTGGCCAAATCCTCCGCGCAGCCGGGACGGATGAAACCTACCTGTAGGAAAACCAAAAAGCCAAACTCTTTACAACCTTGTCCATCCACATGTGCTATTGTGTCAAAGCCAAAACCCGCAATATTTTAAGTATGGAACAAGGAAGAACAACTGATTCACACTGGGTTAGTGGTTTCTTCAGTTGCAATATCTGGTGATTGATGTCATGATGGCCTGAAATCACAAACGCTTGACTCGATACGGATGGCTGCCAGTAAGACATGTGGATGGACAGAATCCTGCAGAAGTGGGTGGGGTTCCGGGGTTCCTACTTGTCAACTGGTCCAATCACAGTATCCTTTGCAAAATTACACCAGCCTCGACCCCAAACAGGAAAAAACATGACAGGTCTGTATAACCCAAAAAAGGCTTGTCTCCTTCATGCAAGGTGCGAAATTGAGTAGCTTCGGTGAGCAACACATAGTTACAATCCGTCCATGTATGTCCCCCTTTTTTGGGAAGAGGACACATCGGGTCCATCCATCTCCTTGACGCCGGGTAACAGCATCGATGTTGTTCATCGACTTCGAAGGGAAAAATGCCATGTCAATGCCATGTTCGAGAGTGAAGGCCCCGGGGATTCGGGGTGAATCAAGCATTTGGTGGCCGTCTCGCTACTCTGCTGAAACTTGCACATCAGTCTCAGCAGCTTGCGGCCGAGACTGGACACATGCCACTTCTGGTTGCTATCTTCTTCTCGAGCTCGGCTAAATGTCTTGCCACAAGCAAAGCAAGAGAGCACTTGCATAAACATGCAGACTGCGCCTTGTAGCGTTACGGCCGGGACGCGCGCCTTTGTCACCCGGCGCAGCTCCAGAAAATCCTCAGTGTTTGAGCCGGCAGTAGCTTGGTCATCCACGCCTTCATCTCTGTCGTGTCCAGCGCGCCGCATGCTCCCAAGATGGATGGCTTTGCTCCATGCGCCCAACGCCGCTCCATTCTGGAACAAGCTTGGCTTTGAACGTCAGCTCCAGCCCTGCTCCATCTCGGAAACGTATGTCAATGCTGGCTGCACAGTGGACACGGCCGTCATTCCAATGCACGCCGCTGACAACAACTTCTGGGCCTTGCGTTCACTCAGCTCCAGCAGCACTGTACTCAACTCGCCGGGTTGAACCGTTTCCAAGTTGTCAAGGTCAGCGAAGTAGGTTGCCAGGAAAAGGCTCCTATGCATCAACCAAGATTTTCGAGGAGAACTCGACAAGTGCAGGGACGATGCGAACAACTCTTACGAGCTAATGGTTTGGCTGGGGACCCGACTCACCCAGGCTTTACTTCCAGGACAATTCTTTCTGGAAACCGGTCAGGAAAAACCTTGGAGCTCGGGCCCCCTCCTTACGATGAAACAAGATGATAAGTACGCCTGCTACTGTGTGTTCGCTCGTCCCTCTCTGCGATAGGACCAGATCTCCAAGAGCAAGTAACCAGGAAACCACCAAGCCAGGAAGCCCCTCTGCCATTGGCGAAACAGCTCTTGTTGATGGGACCCAAAAAGAAACCATCAAACACGGCGGCGGCGTTAGCAACTCTTTTTGGATTATACAGCCACCGAACATGTGTCGAAACATGGCCATGACCTTGTGTCCTTGTTGCAATCACCACATTGAGCACCAGAGCTGCCATTCCGTAATGTTGCTGGGAGGTCGCCACGCACGCAGAGTGTCCAGCAGCACCGAAACCTTTTGCTTGAACGGGTCGGAATCGATGTTCAAGGCGTAGTGGTGTCGTCAAAGAAGAAACGGATGGGCCATGTCTGTAGCACGTGTTGAGCGATGGTCTTGATGCTATCAGCACATCCCTCCAGCTTGGTATCCCGACAAGCCACGTATGCTGCGAGCAAGTAAATCGGAATCTCGCCCGGAGCTGCAGAATTCAAGTCGAGATCTCGGAAAAGAACGTTGATTGCGAGAATGAAATGGAATTGCTCGGATTTCCAAAAATACTTACTGCGGGAGGCTAGCACAAGCGCCATGAAAGACAGCTCACGTTGAACCTCTTGGGTGTTCCTCAGAGAATGGCGCCTTACGACGTCCGCCATGAAAACCCTTGAGCCCTCGCACTTGCGCGCCCTGGGCAGTTTCGGACACGTGCAAAACATCAGCGTCCATATTGCGGAATATGTGGAAAACAAGGCTGGGAAATCTGTCTTCAACCCTTCTGTCAGGAGGCAACGAGATATGTCAAAGCTGCGACCTTGGCATCACGAAGGTGTGAAATGCTTCAGCAAAATGCGTTTGTCAGTGGGACTGGATTACATAGGTTGCAATGAGGAAAAAGCGTGACTAGCTAAACGAAATTCTGGATATGATTTTGGCCGAGCCAGCATAGTGGGAGAATCTGACCAGTGTCTGGCACACACAGGGAGACAAGCAGGAGACACGAATCGGAGACAGCGTCTCAGCATCTGGCATCCAAGCGCAGAGATGGGGGAGACGCAGAACTGACAAGCGGGAGCCACGACCCCGGAGCCAGCGTCACAGCGTCTGGCATCTGACCGCAGAGACTACAAGCAAGAAACACAACCCCGGAGCCAGCGTCACAGCATCTAGCATCTGGTCTCTGACCGCAAGACACAGCCGGCATCACAGCATCTGGTATGTCACAGCATCTTGCATCCACATACAGGGAGACAACTGGGAGGCATCTGACCGCAGGGACTGGGAGACAAAACAGATCTGGCATCTGACCAGGAGACAGGCGGGAGACACGACCCCGGAGCCGCAGAGACCATTCTCTATACCTCAAGTTAAAACCCCAATGCTTCGCTGTTGGGGGAACAAAGAGAAGAGACCACACAGCTTGGGTCGGGGGGTTCAGGTTGCTTCAATGACACCTGTTTTGGGGGGTCCCCATCACATGCTTGTTTGTTGGGACACATTTTCGAATTTTTGCTTATGGTGGTTTAGTCGTTAAAATCCAACCACTGAGCTGCTATTTAAAACATATAAATGAAAACAAAGAACTGCGAACATTTGAAAAAGAAGAAAACAACTGCTATTCTTTACATGTTTGCTCCCCTTCCAACGTCAAGCAGGAAATCAGTCCCCATGTCAGAGCATCCGTCGAGGTTTGGGCCTCCATGCCGGTGGAGCAGCAGCAGCTGTCCCTGGCCCGGCTAGGCGCGCCGAAGCGCTTCGGTGCTTCGGCGCTTCGGAGTCGTGGTGCTGCGTTCGGGTTGGTTTGGGGCTCCTTTCAGGGAAGCCAAAAAGAAAGCCACCGTTTTCTCGTTGGGGACTCTTTTTTTTTTGGGGGGGGGGGGAGCATAAAAGGGAGTCATCTTGTCGGGGAAAGAGAAGGATGGTTTTTCCAACATCGGTTTACCCTTTTAGCTCGTTCAGTGGGATGACAGTATATAGCCACTATATATATATATATTAGGGGGAGAGTTGGTCTGCGGGGAAACCAAAAAGAAAGCCGCCCAGTTTGGGGTCTCTCTACCGGAGCCAACGAAACAGATGGAGGTTTCCAGTTGTGGCCCCATAAAAAGCAACCCCCACAAGGGTGCTCTCAAAAGAGTCGCGCGCATGCGGTTCCCTTAAATGAGAATAAAGCTATCACATCAATATGAGGCACGATTCCGATTTCTCAACTTGTCCCATACGGATCGATGAATCTTCAGGTATGAAGTACAGTTTTCTCGACCTATTTTAACGCCTCCGGCTCAGCCGCCGACATTAGGCCTGTTTTCCATTTTGCGTCCCTTTGGAATTGCCCCTCTAAGATCTTTGCCCCCCTCTCCCTGTTGAGATCCTTCCCCCCCGTTTCCCTCTAACGCCTTTCCCCCTGAAATCTTCTCCCTTTTTCCTCCCTAACAAATTGTCTCCCTTCCCTGTTGAGACCCTTTCCCCCTTTTCCCCCCTAAAGCCTTCTTTTTTTTCCCCTAAGGTCTTTCCCCCCCCGAGATCTTCTCCCTATTCCTTGAGATCCTTTTTCCCCTTTCCCCCCTTAAGGCCTTTTCCCCGCCAGACATTCTCCCTTTTCCTCCCTAAGATCTTTCGCCCCCTTTCCCTGTTGAGATCCTTTCCCCCCTTTCCCCCCCAAAGCCTTTCGCCCCTTTTCCTCTTTTGCGACCATTCCCTGTTGAGATCCTTTCCCCTTTCCCCCCTAATGCCTGAGATCTTCTCCCTTTTCCTCGCTAAGATCTTTCCCCCCTTGCCCTGTTGAGATCCTTTCCCCCCTTTTCCCCCTCAACCCTTTGCCCCCCCGAGATCTTCTCCTTTTTCCTCCCCAAGATCTTTTCCCCCCTTTCTCTGTTGAGATCCTTCCCCCCTTTCCCCCCTGAGGTCTTTTTCCCCCGAGATCTTCTCCCTATTCCTCTGAGATCTTTTCTCCCTTTCCCTGTTGCCTTTTCCCCCTAAGGCATTTTCAGATCTTCTTCCTTTTCCTCCCTAAGATCTTTTGCCCCCTTTCCCTGCTGAGATCCTTTCCCCCTTTCCCCTCTAAGGCCTTTCCCCCCCTGAGATCTTTCCCTTTTCCTCCCAAAGATCTTCTCCCACCTTCCCTGTTGAGACCCTTTCCCCCCTTTCCCCCCTAAGGTCTTTCCCCCTAAAATCTTCCCCTTCTTCCTCCTTAAGATCTTTCCCCTCTTTCCCGGTTGAGATCCTTTTCCCCCTTTCCCCCCTTGAGGCCTTTTCCCCGCCAGACATTCTCCCTTTTCCTCCCTAAGATCTTTCCCCCCCGATCCCTGTTGAGATCCTTTCCCCCCTTCCCCCCCCCAAAGCCTTTCCCCCCTTTTCCTCCCTAAGATCTTTTGCTGCCGTTCCCTGTTGAGATCCTTTCCCCCTTTTCCCCCTCAACCCTTTGCCCCCCTGAGATCTTCTCCCTTTTCCTCGCTAAGATATTTTCCCCCTTTCCCGGTTGAGATCCTTTCCCCCCTTTCCCCCCTCAGGCCTTTGTCCCCCAAGATCTCTCCGATACTCTCCCCCCCGCTAAGATCTTTCCCTTCCCTCTTTCACTTTCCTTCAATTTCCATCACCAGCATGTGCAACATCCCCAGCATTACTTGCATCGTCCGCATCCTTGGCAGGCGCTGATGCGGATGATGTAGGTGATGCTGGCGATGTTGCCCAGGGAAGCTAAGGATGCAAAAGCGGGGGGAATCGAACACCCCAATGTTTTTACACAACTGTTAGCAAGCCCCTTTCGCAATAGTCTGAAACGGGAGGGGGTAACAGGCAAAGAGGTAAGGAGCATTTCTTATGTCCAACGCGCCTGTTGTCGGCGGACTGTTTCCGGCGGATTTCCAGGGCGGCATGCCGACCATTTGGCCCCCATGATAGACAAGCCTCACTGAGGCCCAAAATTCTGTTCGACCCCCATAAGATTTTGATAGGATGGTCCTAATCTAAGTCTCATACGGGTTGACTTGAAGTGTTTTCTCAGCGTATTTTGCATGGTGGCTATTTGGGTAAGCCACGGGCCACGCTTCTGATGGGTGCCGGGGATTGAGGTCGCAAATAGCCCAAACACCATTCAAAAGGACTCTCAGGACGTATTCGACTTGAAATCATCCAGAGTACGCTTCCTGCGCCATGAAGGTGGATGTTCACTTGCCGAGCGGCGACAGTTGCTCCATACCAGTCTCACCGGAGATGCCGATCAGCGAGCTGAAGGCTGCAGCACAGCAGCATTTTCAGCGTCGCTTGAAGCTGGCTGCCAAAGGCCGGCCGCTTGATCCCATGGCCACACTGAGCCAAGCCGGCTTGCGAGATGGGGATGCAGTCGATGCGGTTGCGCAGTCTGTTGCACTGGTGGCCACGAGTTTGGCATTCGCTCTGTATGTCCAGGGGGGGGAGGTTGTGACATGGGGTCATCGAGCCCGTGGTGGAGACAGCAGGCAAGTACAGGAGCAGCTGAGGAATGTCCAGGAAATCCAGGCCTCTTGTTTGGGTGCTTTTGCAGCCATCCTGGAATCTGGGGCTGTTGTGACTTGGGGCCATCCACAGTACGGCGGAGACAGCAGCAAGGTGCAAGAGCAGCTGAAGAATGCTCGGCAAGTCAAAGCAACTAGTTGTGCTTTTGCTGCAATTTTGGACTCAGGCGCAGTGGTGACCTGGGGTGATCCTGATTTCGGTGCAGACAGCAGCCATGTGCAGGGGCAGCTGAGGAATGTCCATCAAATCCAATCAAATGGCGGCGCTTTTGCAGCCACTCTGGAATCTGGGGCTGTTGTGACTTGGGGTCATCCACAGTACGGCGGAGACAGCGGCCAGGTGCAAGAGCTGCTGAAGAATGTCCAGACAATTGCAGCAACTGGCACTGCTTTCGCAGCCATTCTGGAATCGGGAGCGGTTGTGGCTTGGGGCGATCCAGAATCTGGCGGAGAGAGCAGCCAGGTGCAGGAGCAGCTGAGGAACGTCCAGCAAGTCCAAGGGACTGTTGGTGCTTTTGCTGCCATTCTGGACTCAGGAGCGGTTGTGACCTGGGGTGATCCAGAATATGGCGGTGACACTCGCTGGATGCAAGATCAGTTGAGGAATGTGCAACAAATTGCAACAACTGGCGCCGGTGCTTGTGCTGCGATTCTGGACTCAGGAGCAGTCTTGACTTGGGGTGATCCAGAAAATGGTGGAGACAGCAGCCATGTGCAAGGGCAGCTGAGAGCTGTCAAGCAACTCCGAGCAACTGGTGGTGCTTTTGCTGCCATTTTGGAATCTGGGGCTGTTGTGACTTGGGGTGATCCTGATTACGGCGGAGACAGCAGCCAGGTGCAAGAGCAGCTGAAGAATGTTCAGCAAATCCAAGCTACCGACCAAGCTTTTGCGGCCATCCTGAAATCCGGCGCTTGTGTGTCTTGGGGTCATCCAGCCTGTGGCGGAGACAGCAGCCAAGTGCAAGAGCAGCTGAACTTGTGACAGATAGGGGCGGCCGTGATTTGGCCAAGGCGGAAACTGACGCTGGAGGGTATGATAGCAACACATGGGGAGTCTTAAGATACTGGAAGCGCTAACAAGAGGTGAGTTTTCTTTTGGCTCCCTTTTGGCCTGTACATTCCGAAAACTTCGCATCCGCGGAACGAGCAGGCGGGAAGCTGGAAGCGCTTGCCGCGAGGTGAGTTTGTGATGCAACGGCAACTCGCGGCGTCCAGCCTACCGAAAAATGAGGCCCCCAAATCTCTGCCCGCCGTTTCACTTTGCTTTTCCTTGGTGTGAAAGCCAGGGCTTCGTCCCCTGGCTTTTTCGAGAGGGTAGGGCGGGCCTCGCCTGGGGGTGGGGGATGTTTTGCAAGATACGGAGAATCAAAGAGTGCCTAAACAGGTCCGGGGTGCATGGAAGGAGCATTTTGAGGGATTCTGAAACATACTTTCTTGCGTTGTTTCCCGCTCTAAACTCATATTGAGGATGTCCAAAGATGGACTGCTCCTGCTCTACTGGAAATATTTGACCTCGAGCAGCGATTGTTAGCCTCTAAACCCCCCATTGCAAGACATCACTGTGAGGATGTCACTTTCCCACTTTGATCCCAACTCTCTATCGGCCCCGGAACATTAAACAAAAAAACCCACCGGCGGGTCCCGAGTTCCAGGCCGCCTGTGGGGTGGTCGCTTTTCCACACGCGCTCTGTCCGCCAGGCCGGCTTCTTTTCCGGCGCCTCCTGGCGGAGAGTGCCAAGGCGAGCCAGGACCCAGGCTGGCGGTTTTGGGGGGCTTCGGAGAGTTTTTTTTTGAGGTGTCAGGGGAGGGGGTCAGGGGGGTCAGGGGGGTCAGAGGGGTCAGGCGGGTCGGGGGAGTCGGGGGGGTTGGGGGGGTTAGGGGGGAAACATTGGACATATTTTTGCTTGTTGTGGTTTAGTGGTTGAAATCCAACCACTGAACTGTTTTTTTTAAAGTATATTTTTGCTCCCCTTCCAACGTCAACCAAGATGAAGGTGCTGTAACTGCACCGCTTCATGATGCGTGGATACCACAGAGAAGAAGCATAGTGGAAGACTTGGCTGCATTTCATGAAGTAGTGGGAATCAGCTTTGGTCTCACGGAAAGGGTGATTTTGCACGACCATCGGAAACGATCGCCCCCCAAGACAATTTTCTCATCCCCTTAATCAGCCAGATTCACCAATCCCGAGTTCCCATTGTGGACGGACCAGCTCCTCTGCAGGGTCTTTAGGGGGTCTGGTTGGCGTTTTGAAAAGCCGCAAAGCCCCGAAGCCCCCAACAAGTTGCCAAGCACTTTGGCAGGTCCTTGCCTCCAGAGCCCCGAATCCAACAGATAGTTTGCTTGCAACTTATCCTCTCAGGCTATTCCAAGCAAAGAAGCCGAACTGGATGAGGTTTCCAATGTTCAGATGTGGGCCAATGTCAATTTGACACACAGACACGTGTTTGGCGGTGCTTCACGTATGAAAACCATGGTCACTGTTGCTTCCAGGGGCATGTAGATTCTCTTGTCTCTGCATCGAAGCAAGTTCCCCAGTGTTGGGCCCAAGGAACACTTCCCCCCGGCGTGGGGGGGCGTTGCGACTTACGACACTTCCGCCTGCAAATCCACTCAACAAGTGAGAGAGACCATCGTAGCGTCAAGGTGTTTGGCATCTTGAGCTGTCGCTACACGACCGTTGGAGTCCCACTTGTTTTGATGGCTTCCATTTTTTTGTGGAAACCGTGTGAACCCTTTGTTGTGTGGTGGGTTTATTGCAGCATTTACGGACGCTGCGTTGTCTATAAAGGGACGGGGGGAAATCAGCTGCGCATTTTGCGGTGCTGGCACCTCAGCAATCTTTTGGCACCAGGACCTCCTGCAAATGCATAAGTGTCCTTTCAGGTTTTGAAAGAATGCCACAGGAGTGGAAGCCATCGATTCAAGCCCTGGCATCAGCCAGCCTATCGTCCGCACCGTCCCGCAACATCTTGGCTCAGCGCCGATTCTGAACCGAAAGATGAGGATGCTCCTGCGCCTTTCGGCCGCAAGTGGGGAGCTAGGCGAAAGAAGAGGTGCCGGGGTTGGGCCAAGTTTTTTGGAAGATTTGCAGAGCTTTACGTTGGCAGGGGAACAAAAAGGAGGTTGTTGAAGCAATAGGTGCTCAAACATGCTTAAACACTTGGCTGGCCCAATCCTGGAAGTTGCTGCAACTTGGGGGGGGGGGGTCAGCTTCAGCTTCGGAAATGGACACTTTTGTTTTTTGTTTCCCATTAAAACCGCCAAAAAAGGGGTACTCTCAAACAGAAGCACACCCAAGTGGGGCGGCTCCTTTTTGGAGGGCTAGCCAATCCGACGCAAGCAGGTTGGCGGGCCTATGGGATTCACAAGGAAACCTTCCCAACCTCCCCTTTTCACAGTTCCTCGATTTCCAAGGGTCCACAGAGTCCACACAACGTCAATTTCAGTGGACACCGCCAGACAATTTGCATTGCAAGTTTTGAGGGGAGGGGATTTCCTGTACGTGAAGAGTCGTGAATGTCTTCCAATGGTATCACCCAGCGCTTTGGCACGTAAGTGTCCTTTTGGGTCTCGGTTGACAATAAAGGCATTCCGCTGGTTTCAGTTTGGTTCTAATCATTTGGGTATGGCTCAGAATGAAAGAGCCAGGGTCACGCAGGTTTAGTCTTGGTTTCCATTTTCCAAGGTGCCATTCGGGTACCATTTTTTGATCAGACATTTGCAAGTGCTGTTTGTTCCAAAGGACACCTAGCAGGCTTTTCCAGACCACTTTCCTTTTGAAGGGATTGGCTCCGTTTTCCAGCACAAAAAAGCTTCTCCACGCAAAGTTGGATCACAAGGGACTTCTTTTTATTGGTTTTACAGATGCTTTTTATAGTGGTTGGACCAACAAAATATTCACCATTTAACATTTTGCAAACATAAGACTGACAGGAGCGCTGTTGCTGGTGGTGGTGGCTGCGGAAGAGGAGTGCGAGCTAGGCCGAGCCGCGCCGCGCGACTTTTTAGGGAGTTGTCAGCGACGGTTTTCCGAAGAAGGTGTTGATGCCAGGGGATCCGGCCATCTGAGCGAAACTTGGAAATGACGCCGAAACAGGCAAATCTTGGATGTGCTATGATTTCTTCCTCTTTCGGGACTTTTTCATGGCTTGGTTGGGTTCGGGGGCCTCAGTTTGCTAGAGGAAATGGGGGGTGCGTTTTCGGAGGGTAGCCCTCAAAAGGGGCCGTTTCAAAGGGACGCCGTCGCCCATTTGGGGTGGTCCAACATCTTAAGACAAACCCACTTGGGTTATTTCGATTTTGAGGGTCCCTGGTTTAAAGGAAAGCCAAAAGGACAGTCACCAGTTTTGGGGTCCAATGACTAATTTGGCCCAAAGCTGATGGAAAGGCAGAGCAGTGTGTTTTTTGAAACACTCCCGTTTCAGCTTGGTTCAAAGGTGGGAGAAGGGGTGTTTTGCCTATTTTCAACCTCTTTTTTGCATTCCAAAGTTGACGGAGTATGAAGGAGCCTCGGGACAGTGGTTTACTAAGTAAAGGTTTACGAAGTCTTCAGAAGTAGAAGTGGTGAATTCGGAAATGGCCATGGGTCATAACCTATGCCTCCATTTTGGGGCGGATGAACACAATTGTTACCACCTAGTTGATGTTTACCAGGGGTTTCCTGGGTTTTGACCCACAGCCCAATGAATCAGTACAGTGGTCTACTAAGTAAAGGTTGAAGTCTTCAGACGTATTCGGACATGACGTTTTTTTTGCCAGCGGACCAGAAACCGCGCTCAACGGCGTGCACTTTTTTGCTATAACCCTGCATAGCACGCCCGCTCGACTGCTTCAACCTGGCGCTGCGCGCACGCGTGACCATGGTAAGCAGACCCGCCCGACTGCTTCGTTATAACACTGCACGCACGCCTGACCATGGGAAGCACACCCTCTCGACTGCTTCGTAAAAGCACTGCGCGCACGCCTGACCATGGGAAGCACACCCGCTCGACTGCTTCGTGAAAGCACTGCGCGCACGCCTGACCATGGGAAGCACACCCGCTCGACTTCTTCGCTTCAGCACTGCGAGCACGCCTGACCATGGTAAGCGCACCCGCCCGACTGCTTCGTTTTAGAACTGCGCACACGCCTGAGCATGGTAAGCGCAGCCCTTTGACTGCTTTGTTATAGCACTGCGCGCACGCCTGACCATGGGAAGCACACGCGCTCGATTGCTTCTTTATAGCACTGCGCGCACGCCTGACCATGGGAAGCACACTCGCTCGACTGCTTGCGCTGCGCGCACGCGTCTCCATGGTAAGGACACCCGCCCGACGTCTTCGTTTTAACACTGCACGCACGCTGGACCATGGCAAGCACACCCGCTCGAGTGCTTTGTTATAGCGCTGCGCGCACGCCTGACCATGGGAAGCACACCCGCTCGATTGCTTCGTTATAGCACTGCGCGCACGCCTGACCATGGCAAGCGCACCCGCTCGACTGCTTCGTTTTAGCACCGCGGACACCTGACCATGGTCAGCGCGCCCGCCCGACTGCTTCGTTATAGCACTGCTTTCACGCCTGACCATGGGCAACACACCCGCTCGAGTGCTTTGTTATAGCACTGCGCGCGCGCCTGACCATGGGAAGCACGCCTGCTGGACTGCCTGACCAATGTAAGCATACCCTCTCGACTGCTTCGCTATAGCGCTGTGCGCACCCCTGACCAGGGTAACACCCGCTTGACTGCTTCGGTTTAGGACTGCGCGCGCGCCTGACCAGGGAAACACCCGCTCGACTGCTTCGTTACAACACGGCGCGCGACACAAGCACACCCGCTCGACTACTTCGTTATAGTAATGCGCGCGCCGAATCAGTTAATCGCAGGAAGGGAGAGTTTGTCGAAGATGTTTTCGCGGACGCGATCAGGTTGTCTGCCACACTGGCATGATAGACTCTATCTGGTCAAGCTGCAGAGCATATGTCCCGAATTCGCTGCCTTCATGCAGCCCACATGTCCTTTGGTATGTAAAGTCTTGGCGGTGGCGCTTTGCTTGCGCCAGCGAGATGTGGAGCAGCAGACTGTCGTTGCGATCGCAAAGATGTTAGAAAGGAGAAGGCAGGGAACGGGCTTACTCGAAACGCAAAGCGCAACTGAGCCCTTTGTTTTGGAGGTTTTTTGGGGACTCAATAATGAGCGATTCGCTGAGGTGAAACGCAAGTTCTTCAGAAAAGCGGCAAAACGCGAGCGCGGTTTTCGGTCCGCCGGGGTGTTTTTGCAGGTTTGCCAAGTATTCTTGGTGCATTTTTTCGCGTCCTTTTTCTCGGTTTGGCGACTCCCAGGCGACGCCTCGGTGCTGCTCGGCTGAGCTGGGCAGGTGGGTACCTCCTCCACCCCTTTTTGGGTGGCTTTAAACGTAAGAGGCTTGGCGTGGCTTGACTAGCCTGTCTGTTGTTTCCGTGCTTCTTCCGTTTTTTTTTCAGCATGCTTCCTTTTGACCAGGAAAAGTGAAGTTTTTTGGGGTCTGAGTCTGGCTCAGTAAAGATCACCATTTGATCCCCCCTGCCTTACTTGTCCCGAAGATACCTGGGCCCGGTAACCCCCCTCCCCCTTGGAAAATGGGACATTTGGGAGAATGATAACATGTGCACTTGGGCCAATAGATGTTCAAAGGGGAAATGCGGGGAGCCCACGTTCTAACGGAACCTATGGGGGCATTTTCCCTGCACCGTTTCTTTCCGACACATTTTGATTGAAGGACGTATGTGGTAATGTTTCTGGTTGACTTTGACAAGCTTTTCCAAGTGCCTCACAAAAGCACGACCGAGTCTGTAAAGGTTGTATTTTTTAGATTTTAGAACAGAATACGAGCTAGGTGATGGCGAAGGTTGACCATTGCGGTCGCATTGCTGTGCATGAAGAGTGGTTCGAGGTCGCCTGCGTTGTGCTTTTGATACATTCCGCTGCAAATTGCCCCCTGCACGCTCACTTGCATGAGTTCCTTTTGTGCAGGGGAGCTGGCCATGCTGACAACTTCAAGCAAGTGCTGTTCGCTGAACACCTCCAAAAAAGCGCAAAAGGTGAATCAACGAGCAACCTCGGGCTAAACGGCTTCCAGAATCTTTTCAAGGAGGTTTGTGCCGAAGAGTTCCCGACAACGGACCCTGTTTGAACGGGGAATTGCGTCGCTGGCCTTCCCGGCGCCTCGAGTTTTTTCGTGGCGATCAAGGCGCTTCCTTTTCAAAGTTGGTTTGTGGCCATGGAACAGGTGCTCAGGGCTTGCGTTCCTCACGCCTTTTGTTGGGTTTCAAAACGCTGGCAGAGCGGGCAAGCGGCTCCTCTGCAGCCTGACATGTCTCTCTCTCTCTCTCGGTGACTGAGTTGGCTGCCCATTTCTAAACCTGCACCGGAGGTTAGGTTTATCTTCGAAAACTGCGGCAGACTTCGTCCAACTGGCCTCCTACTGATCTAACCATATGTCAGACATGGGGGAACCCCAAAATCGGCAAGTAGTTTGCCATTGATTTTCCTGAACGCCGACCCCTGGAAAGGGTACCCGTGCAGAGTTAGTCATCTTCCAGGCGAACTGAACAAGATCCGTCCATTTCTATTGGGGGCCCTGCCATCTTGTACCTGCCACAGCTCAGAGGTTCGTCCAGCTTACCCGGGACCTGGTAGATCAGAAGTCGGCAGCTGCGGCCCAGCCCCCAAGGCGCGTGCGGGCGAGGGCCTGTTGGGGTCGGGCTGGGGCCATTCCTTTGAGCGACAGTGGGTGGTTCCATTTGGATATTTGGAGCGGGTCGGCCCTCTTCAGGAAGTGAGTGCTACAAGCGGATTGGGTTTGGAAAGGGGTGGGAAACCGGGCTCTCGCGCGAGCGCCCGAGTATGCTGATGTCGGCACGGGCAGCCGTGAGATTTCGCCTGAAGAGCCAGCCAGTTACGTCTCCAATCCCTTGGCTCCTGGAGCTTTAGCAAATTCATAAGGAGCTTGCAGCCAGATGTAGATGCCAGGTTGGCTTCGCGGCGCGCGAGCCGCACCGAAGAGTCTGGGTTCGCCTTTTTTGGGGTGTTTTATTTTTCGGAAGCTTCCGCCAACGGACACAGGCCGTCAGTGACTGTGGACCAGAGCTTGGGCAGGGCGCCCTAGACTTGAGTGCAGCTGCGAAGCTGAGCCACGTGCTCAAAACCCGGGTAGATGAACCTGGATAGCCAAGCTGCGATCGCTCTTGAGTCACAGTCGCGATCGGTTTTTGGGGCAAAGTGCATTGAAAAAACAGCAACTGGCGGTCCGGGACCATCCCCTTGCCATAAATAGCTGCGGATATCCGGCTTCTGAATTCTTGAAGCATGGTCCTGGGATTACGACCATTTTAATACCCGGTTTGATTATTACTCAGTTGAGCAGCTGGGAAGTCGAGCTTTGGCTTTTCTGGGAGTGACAAGCTTCCAGCAAAGAAGGTGACATGCTAGCAAAGCCACATTGAAGTTGTTCCATGATGACGGGTGCGGTTGAAGCCAAAAGCGGGCCACAACAAGACCCGTGGTTCCCGCAACATGAAGCAAGGGTCCCCCGCTCATAGTTTGGTGGAGCTTGAAGCAATGAACAAAGAGTATTGTGCAGGAACGCAACCAGATATGATGGGCTGGTGGCATGCCTGCTTGAGGTTACTCCAAAGAAGCCTGGTTGTAACGCACTTTGGGCGGGTGGCGGGCGGGGGGCAGACAAACATGACCAGGCTTGCCACCAACTTGCCACTTCAAGTAAAGGCCCTCTATCTCTCTTAAAGCCGCCTCTCTCCACAAGAGAAGTCCATACTGCTGCAGAGTCTGCAGGATGGGGACAGAAATTCTGAAGGTTGCGGGGCCAGCTTGCCATCGTGTTGATGCGCAAGGTGTCGAAGCTTGCGGCTTGTGTTGACTTGCCTCAACTGTTCACATGGCATTTTTGTACTTTGGCTGGGGCCGAAGTTGAGAGTGTTGGGCTCTTGTTTGGTCATGCATCCATGGCCAGTCCACCAACGGAGAGCCTAGCTTGAAATCTGAAGTCGCCGATTTGGGAGCAGTCATTTTCCACGCAGAATCAGAGGTCGGGTTGGGCGTTGGATGTGTTTCTTTCTGTTCTTGAGTTCTTTTTCCTTCAGGACTCATGGGCCTTCATCCCCGACATTGCTTGTGGTCCTGGCCCACCTAGTCCTGCAAATTGACACATGGAAGCCCAGCGTGTACGTGATGGGTGTTGCATGCCGTCCATCTCCCTGAAGCATGAGCGCCCAGGTCTTGGGTTCTCGAAAGGAAGGCGCATCATTTCAAGCTTGACATTCGTGGGACTTAGTGGGGTGTGTCTTTCAACAGGGGACTTCGTGGGGTGTGTCTTTAGACAGGGGGCTCCCAAAAACAACAATCCATGTAAAACTCCAAACATCAAAAATATGTGACTGTGGATCAAACCCAATGGTACCATTTTGGGGTAGGTGCACCACCCATTTTAGAACCTATTTTAGTGGTTGGATTGGGATGTGCACTGGGGGTACGATTTGGCTTTTGACCCTTGGCCATGTGGTTCTCCTTTTGGCCCTTGACAAAGCCACGTCCGAACCGGGGGGTAATGGCTCGGAGGCCTCCAAGAGGCCGGCGAAATGGCCGAGGCGAAAGGGCGAAGTCGGATGGCCCCTGAGAGTCTGACCCCGAGAGATCTAAACCATCCAACTGTGTTTTTTCTTTCTCGGCAATCCCCAGATCCATTTCTCCTTCCCTACAGATTTCGCAGCAAGCAAAGAGGACCCCCCAACAAGAATCAGAGGATAGTTGTGGGGACCTGGTTGAACTTGGTTCTGGGACCTGGACTTAAGTTGTTCGATCTCTTGGAATTTCCAACAAAACATATCAGCTGGGTTCCCCGTTTTTTGTTTCATGGACACTGGAGGCGCAAATTTCATATCGGAATTGGTAGCAAGAGTGTTCCCAAGAGACAAGTTGGCAGAGTTTGGCCGATGGTTTTGCTTCCTTGCAGATGGCCCCTTGGAACCATCGGCCCACTTGTCGAGGACGGCTTCGGCTTCGGGGAGCGCGCGTGCGGTCAAACCTTGGGATCGGATTGGATGCCTGGGGGTCTATGCGAACTTGCAGGCCTCAAAAGCGTACCCATGCCCACGATTCGGACCCAGGAATTGGACGCCTCAAACCCCGCCTGCGTTTGATAGGCGGCCGCCATTATGAAGGGGCTGGAGGCGACTGGCGGGGTGCGCACAGCCGGCTACCGAAGCCATTTGTTAGGTCCAAACTTGACACGTAAGGGCCCGGCACCAAACAAATCGGTGTCCTTCTGAACCATGGTGGAAAGGGTAAGTTAATTGCAATTCAAGCCCATTTTGGTTTCATCACATTTACAACGGAAGGTACTGTTTGGGCTGGGACTATCCCCAACAAACCTCCACTAGGGGGTTGACAGACCTCAGCTGAGACTTGTTTATTTGTGAAAGTGAATTAGTTCTGGCAAGTAGCTTCCAAGGACTGTGTTTCTGTGAAGATGGTGTAGGTGCAGGGTGCTTTGCCTTTGTTTCCAAACGAAATGTGTCGGAGGCAACACGGAAAAGGGAAGTAACGACAGCACCACTTGCAGAAAACAACAGCATGAGTCAAACGTGCAACGTGCCATTTCTTGCTTTGGGCTGTGGATGGTTGCGAAATCCCTACTTTGAAGCCATGGGGGGGAATCATCATTCCAGGGTTTCTTAGGTGGCGCAGGATTCCGTCCATCCACAGTATGTTGAAACTCCGTGAAGATTCTGTGGCTCAGGACTGCCGGGCTGGGCAAATTGGATTTGGGTGTTTCCTGGGACCGGGTGGCTCCCAAGTGTGTGAGATTTGCCGATTCGTCAGGCCCTGGGGCGCTACATCTATGAGAGCATGACGTACAGGCACCCGTTGAATCAGGTCGCTCACAAGGCTGGGGTCTGGGGGGAGGCAGTGGGGGGTGTGGGGGGAGAAGGGGTGACAGGGCCAATGATGCATCACTGAAGAACCAATCAAAATCAGCAGCATCAAGCCCCAGCAGCGGCGATACCGCAATCTCCGCAGTGGCAAAGGCCCTGACCTACCCGCTACGGCGGAAGTCATCGAACAGCAGGCCCCGCGCATGAGGAGAGCTGAGCAACGAAGGCGATGAAGTGCATATGTGGATGTTTCGATTTTTTTTGGGGGTGGGGCGGGAGATTTGGGTGTGGGTGAACTTTGGAGGTGCGAGGGAAAGATGGGCTGTGATTCTTGGAGCCTCCCATTGCAGACGAATTCGGCAATGTCTCCTGTCAGCTGCTTGATATCAAATGCTTCAAGCCAGTCCGGCAGCAAGTCTGACTGGTGGCCCGCGTGAGTGAGCCAGCTTGTGGGAAGGTTGAAGGGGCCAAGGGTTGCAGGGTTAAGGCACGGAGCCGACCCAACCTTTTTCGCATGGCAAATGCCAAATGGAGCACTGGCAGCTTGCACGTATGTTTCGAACGGCTGCACATTGACCTTGGGAAAATCAGTCAGCCGCAGCTTGTCTATGCCACCAGGCAAACTGTTACAAACGGCAAGTCTACAGCACCGGACGAAGCTGTTTGGCTTTAGTTTTTTTGGCCTCTTGGGTTTGACTGGCTTTGTTGGAGGCTGGCTTGGCTTTGTTGGCATATTATACCTGTATACATAGATGTATATAAATGTGGATACTTCAGTATCCACAAGTCGTGTATATACGTAGAATATGTGTATATATATAGACGTATATGCGGAATACCTGCATGCACATACCTGTAGTTGCACTAGTCAGTAAATAGGAAGCTGATTGCCCATCTATCCGAAGAGGCAAGGACATATTGTGAAGCGATGCCAGCCTTTTTGTGACATGTTTCATGTTTGCGAAGGGATGCCTGAGGTTCACACGGGGAAAGTTGGGCGGGCCGACCAATTTCCACTATGAGTTTGATACTGCTGGACAACTTTCAAATGGGTTGCACCTTGTTACGATGATGATGACGGCTGCTTTTCTTTTGGCTGCTTGTCGAGATCTTGCCGGCACACAAAAAAACACCTGAACCAGACCCACCCCTCGAGTCATTTGATGAGAGGAGAAAGCAAGCCATGGCAGCCTATTTGTGACTGGTGACCACCTGGGAATCATAGGGTCCCCTTCTTAGGGACTCATGGCTTTTGGAGGGACTATGGCGCCCAGAAAGGCTCCGAATCCCATATTGGATCGAGCAGTAAGCCGGGCCATAAGGAAACCCAGTATTTCACACGCAGGTGTTTCACAGAGTTGTTGAAGGGTCACGTACAAGCAGTTGATTGTCAACTTGTGAATGCTGGCATCCTCGAATGACGTATGGCTTAAAAACGGAACAGAGCAGAAGTCACTGAAATGTTACGCTGAAGCTAAAAACATCAGAACAGTCACAGCGTCCATTTTCACGTCCATGTTCATGTTACATGCCCAAATGTAAGTTTGTGAGAGCCCCTGAAATGTCACCCTCGCGCTTTTGGCTGAGGACCTGATCGCGCGAGACGTGGGAGAGCCCGGAGATGGACCTGGCTGTAAGGGGGGGAAGTTCGGCCAGATTCGGAGCCCAGCAATCATGATGCCATAATGGGGTTTCTATGGCACATGTCCAAACAAATGAAGGAAACTGTTGAAGCTGCCTTGCTCTCGATATCTGGCTAGGGTTTGCGGACTCCTTGTGCGCCCAGGGTTGCTTGCCCAGCGCCATTTGGCTCCTCCAACGTATGAGCCCGGAGCGAGTTTCTCTGCCTGACATGTGTGGAGGTGTCAGGCTGACAGCTGTGACAGACCAGACGCTTCCGCCAGTGGCACTTTGACAGCTGTGACGGACGAGGCTGCTGCCAGTGGCGCGGCGTTTGACCGCTGTGACAGACCAGACCCGGGGTGGCCGTGATGCAGCAGGGGCACTGCAAGGTGCCGGGCGCTTTCGCTGCTTGGCAAGAAAGACGCAGACGCTCGCAACTGGCCTGCTTCCTGCCTCCTTCCTGCGGCAAGGGCTCTTCCTAAGTGCGCTGACGGCGTTTTCCATTGCGCTTTTGTCGGGACCTGGAATGTATCAGATTCTAGTGAAAAGTGGCAGCTGATAAATGTGGAACGCATTTCAGCCCTTTGCTGCCGTCCGGGGATGATGGCGCTGTGGTGACGTCAGGCGGGCAGCCCAGTACATGGTACAAGTGCCCAACACTGCTGGGTCGCTTTGGAACAACTTTGGCGATTGCGCTGAGCACTACAAGCTGGGCCAGCAAGCGGCAAAGAAAGCAGGAAAGTGGAAGACACGTCTCTTTCATCTTGCTCTGCCATTGCGCAACGTGCAGCAAACGCGCGTTTCCGTCTCTGCTGCCAACTGGTGCGCAACTGTAAGTATATATATATATATATACACAAGCGCGCAAACCAGCAAATCGACAGTTCACACATGTATTTGGAAAACGGCCCCCTCGGCCGCTTGCCTATCGCCCAGTCCTCCCGGGTGAGCGTCCTGGAGCTGGAGGCCCAGGTGGGCGCGTCCGTGCGGTGAAAGGCGCTAGGGGCGGGCGAGCCGGATTCAGCTGGCTGGGCAAAAGAGACTCAATGGGATGGAGATTTCAGATGTTTACAAGGTTTGGGCAACTAAAATTTACATGGTGTTGAACTTCCAGAGTGCTGGAAAGCCCTGCGTTTACTTCCCCTGTTGGTAGTATCAAGGGTCTGGATGGAGGGGGATGGTTTGATTCGGTTTTTTGGTTGCATGGGGGGATGTGGATGGGTGTATTCCCTAATCATCCCGCTCTCCGGCTTTGCTTGTGAGATGCTCATGTGCATTTCGACTGCGCAGGCTCGCGCAAAGTGGTGGGACGTGTCTTTCGAGGGTGTGCTCTTGCTGTGGTGCCGTGCGATTTCTGAAAATGGTTGATTGGTGAACCCTCTGCGGACTTTGCGTGGGTCGGATCAACCCTCTGCAGACTTTAGATGGGTCGAATCGCTCGCGTTGTGGCGACGAGCACACCGTGCTGCTTTTCCTGCACAGCGGCCACTTCAGCCTGATCCACAACTTCCAAGCGCTGGCCAGCAGACAGGGGCTGACCTTGGGAGCCACGCCCAGCAACACTGGCGGCTGCATGGAGTACAAGTGCCCGAGGTGCATGGCCCGCTTCGCTGTGAAGGCGCTGTGGCGCAGTGCGAATTTTGAACATCAAAATCAACCCTCTGAGGACTGTAGGCGGGTCGGATCGCTCTCGTTGTGGCGCGGTGTGAACTAGGTGGTAACATCAAAAGTGAGCCCCTGCGTGGTGCGAATTTTGAACATTGAAATCAACCCACTGCGGACTGTAGGTGGGTCGGATCGCTCTCGTTGTGGCACGGTGCGAATTTTGAACATCGAAAGTGAACCCTCTGCGGACCTGGGGTGGGTTGGAGTGTGGCGTGGTGCGATGAAAGTGAGGGCTTTTGCGGACTTTGGGTGGGTCAGATCCTCTCGTTGTGGCATGGTTCAAAATACAAACATCAAAGTGCAAGAGCTGCAAAAATATCTTGAAAGAGATCTTGTAGATCATGACCAAGAACTTCAATATATACAGGGTTCTGTCATGGATTCTGCCCGCAAATCTTGCCAAGAGATCCTATGAAGAGATTTTATCCCCAGATAGGACCGAATATCTTCTAGAGCAGCTTCAGAAGGCTTCTGTTTGAAGAGTGTGCGAGACCTTCTATACTTGTCTCACTTTTTGACCACTGCTTGGGGTCTCTTGCCGGTGTAGTAATTTCTTGTATCCCCATGCCGGCCTCACTGGTCGGTGGGCTGCTTTGATCTGAGCGTCTCTCTGCTCCAGAAGTTTGGCTGAGATAGTCTTTTCTTTGCATTTTATGCCAAAGTGATCTAGTTCAGCAACACCTCTGGACTGGTGGGTTGTTTTCCCACGGCTGATGGAGCTAGACGCACGACATTGTGCAACACATGTTTCGCGAATGCCAGTTACAAAGGAGGAGCCAAAAAAACTTCAATGATTTGACTGACAAGGCACGGCTCCCTAGCCACCGCAAGGAAGCTTTTCACGAAAGCGGAGGTTGAAATGATTCACTGGGCCCAGTTGGCCATAGACAATAGATCTTGCCCAACTCGAAGAGGCAGATGCTTCGGAAGGTGGAGGGTCCCAGGGTCCATATAAGTCACTGACAATCTCAGCAGTCCATGATGGAGAGGGCATGGTTCCGGCGGCCACGGGCTCCAATCTTCCCTTGTCCTTATTGGGGAGACATGACGGAAGCGTGTCATTCCCTTGGAGTTTCTCGAGCCCTTGTGCTTTGCGTACAGTTTAAAAGGCTCAACCCTTTGGTCATCCCAACCACTGAAATAGGTTCTAAAATGGGTGGTGAATTCACCTACCCCAAAATGGTATCATTGGTTTTGACCCAGGGCCATATATCCTACTCACACGGACGTGTTCCTTAACTCCGGCCCTCGCAGGCGCGGACGCGCGAGCGGCCAGCGGCTGGCCCAGGGCCCGTACGGGGCACCTGGCTGTTCAGCCGAAGACCAAAGCAGATAGCGTTGGCAGAAAGCGTCAGAAAATCGGCGTCCGGTGCGCTCAGGGCGATTGGTTCTTGGATCCAAGGTAGACAAGGCACTGCGAGAAGGAGGGATTAGATATTTTTGGCATAGGGGGTTGGCCAGAAAGCAGTGGTCCGGTGGATGGAAGGAAGCCTTCGGGTTGCTGAGATATTTCTGGCAAATGTTGAATCGACCCTGGTGGATTCGTCATATTCACCCTAAATGTGATGCATATCCACTCTAAGCTGGGACATATCTTGGCGGTGTTGTTTGGAGGTCAGCTGCCTTGCCATGCAGAAGCAAACACCAGGAAATCAAACTCCCAGACTCCCCCCCGTTTCTCCTCGAGCAGCCGAGTTGCTTTCCCCATCTCCAACCTGCCAGACGCGCTGCCGCTGTGCCTTTCCGGACTGTTGGATGTGAAGGACCAAGAAGGGGGCCGCCGGATTTGTATTGGTTTTGGATGCATGGTCGTAGAAAGCTTGGTTGTGGGCCACCTTCTGTGATATCAAGAAAACAGGCCTTTTGAAGTGACAACTGCATCACAGAACGGGTGATTCTCCGCAGCCGTGCTGGGATGGGCGCATTGCTCACCCATGTTGTAACCCCAGCTTAGGTAGTCCATGGTCCATGAAAGACTCTCTAAACTGTTTACAGGTGCGTAGAGGGCATCGCAATTTTGGGAGTGGAAGAAGAACTCAAAAGCTTTTCTTGGCTGCTGTGAAGGGAATGACAGGGCACACTCACCAAATTGAAAGAAGCCAGCAGAACACATTCTTCCACCAAACACACCGTGAATATTCACCGCGGCGTTTTCCCTCTTCTTCTTTTTGCAGGAAAGCGGTCGGTGCAGATTCACAGGCTGAGACTTTTCAACACGTCACGTAGACTCCGGTGCTGGGATCCGACTCACCCGTGCCTGCCTCTTGGATCAGATGCAGCTAGCTGGTCTTAGGTTCCTCCAACTGGGTCTTCTTTTGAGGGCGCCCTTTTTCACGGTTTCAATTGGGGAGTTGAAAGGGACATTGGAGCCATTTGCCACTCCGACTCGTATGGCACCTGACAGGGGGTCCCCACAAGAGGAGGTACCCTCCCACAGGCACCTCCTGTTAGTGGAAGGGAGGACTCGCCCATTTTTTCCGGTTTCTCTTTCAGTGTTTTCGAAAGAACACATTTATCTATATATATATATATATGTATTTATTTACAAGATAGAACTGGGCGGTTTGAATGTTCTCTTCCCCTCCCCCCAAACGGCCATGGGTCAAAATCCCGATTATCCCCCAGTGAACATCCCAATCCAACCACTAAATTCCCTGTTCTAAAATGGGTGGTGAATTCACCTACCAACCACAATGGGATCCCATTGATTTTTGACAACCACAGCCAAACAAATCCAATACATATCTATACAAATATATGCAAAATTGAACTGGGCGGTTTGAACATTTTCTCTTCCCCTCCCCCCAAGCAAAAATTCCGCCCCGAGCCGCTCGCCACGTATCTCCGCTCCGAGTCCTCAGGAGGCCCTCGAGTGGCCGAAGGCCAAGCCTTTGGAGCTGATCTACGCGGCGCCTCGGCCGGGCCAAGGGGAGGGAAGGGGGGGTTTTCGAGGAGAAGCCAAAAGCACACCCCAAGAGTGTTGGGATTTGGGGCCGCAGAAGGGGCCGTTTTCCGTTTTTTTTGCCCAGTTTTTAGAGCTTGGTGGGATTTTTTGGAGGCTCGTTCGGTGGTTTGTCACGTTTGTCCTTGAAGCCTTACTTCGAACAGGTTGAATGTGGCAAGGAAGCCCTATGCAACCCGAACACAGGGTTCTCCTGACGAAAGCAAGGCCGGCAAATTGAGGAGCGCATGTAAGCGTTGACCATATGTTCCGCGAGGTGTACAAGCTGCGAATCGGCGTGTCCTGGGAGAGCACATCAAAGTTTGACGGGAGGCTAACTCCCTCGTCCAATCAAGGAGTCTTGACCAGGACAATCAGGGCTCCCCATATTTTCTGCTTTGGATTCAAACATCACATTTGGGCCCATTTCGCCATGGGTCAAAATGCCGTACCCCCAGTGAACATCCCAATCCTCACTAAGCCAGACTAAAATGGGTGGTGAATTCACCTACCATTTCCAAAACGGGATCCCAAAACGGTTTTGACCACCACAGCCATTTGAACTTTCGGCTGGTGAAAACAGAAGCGACACCTGGGGAACTCTCACGGTCTGAGTTCTCCAAGGCGAAGGACGCACTCCGCGCCTTCCGGCCTTGCGCCCCGAGGCTTCGACTGCCCCGTTGCACGAGGATCTGGAGGCTGAGGCCGCGAACGTGGCCTCGCTTGGGTAGGTGTCAATATCCGGGGACCCCAAAACGGTTTTTGCTTTTGGTTCCCTTTTTCTTTTGGTTTCCCTTTGAAACACTTGAGAGCACTCCAACAAGGGTCAACCACCGGTAAAGATTGAACCCAGGATGAATAAGCCCTTGGTTGCTTCACGGGGTCGTCGGTGGCTTTCGGGCTCTGCTCAATGGTTTTGGCTCTGGGTCTCTGAGTCCCTGGTTGGCACCAAGTGGGCCCGAGCAACCCTCCAACCCTCCAAGCAGCTTGCTTCGCCCCTTTTGGTCGCCAGTTTCAAGGAAGTTTCCCCCAAAGGCGCGGTAAGAGTACTGCAAAGTTGTGTCTTTTGAGCTGGGGCTGCCGATCACTTGCTACTTGTGGATAAGATTCAAGATTCAAGATCTGGAAAACAAGTGCCTGGGGAATCTTAAATCCCATTTACCTCAAAGTGGCTTTACAGTCACCAATTCTAAAAAGATTCTGAAGAAAGATTTCCGGGGAATCTTCAATCTCAAAACACTGAAAATAACATTTTGGTAGATGTACATATATATATATATATATACGTAGGGACTTCTGGTTGGACTTTATTTATGTATAATAAATATACACAAAATTGGGGGTCGTATATCCCTGGGCCGCCGAACGAAGCGACAGCGAAGTCGCAGGTCACTTCACCGAAGGCCTGGCTCCACCAGCAGCTCGCGGCGGAGCTGGCGGTGCTGCCGGGGCTCCAAAGCACCGCAGTGGGACTTGACGCGTCTCCTGCGGTTCGGGCAGGCCTGGGGTTCAGACTGTTTTAGGGGTTGACTCCCCGTTCCGGTCAGGAACAAGCTTTGGTGATTTTTGCTTGGATGTTCGGACTTTTTAACTTTTTGCCAACTAATGGGTTGTCCATGAAACCACTAAAAGTCAAGCTTTTAGCAGGGGGGCAGAAAGTGTTCTAGGGGTTGCTTCCTTGTCCATTCTTTTCAACCATCGTTGTTTCCAAAAACCGGATCTGTTTTTGTTGGGTTTCCGGAGGTTTTCTAGAAAGATTCGGATCCCTGGAAAGAATGGGGAAGGTACTCGTTGAACTGTGGATGGTTGCGAAGACCATTTCGCACCACTCTGAAACTGCGGTTTCTGATGATTCCCCTGTAGCTACCAACAAACAATAGTTTCAACCATGTTTTCAAAGTGGTGCAGAATCTCGTCCACAGTATTTCACTGCCATGGCTCCTTTATCTTGCTGGTGCGATATCCGGGTGTTGGGAATGAACAGTTTTGGGCTTCCCTTAGCAGAAACCATAGGGGATGATTTCTTTTGGGGTCATTCCATTTCTCATTCCCTGCTGAGAACCAGCAAGTGTTTTTGGGTATTCTTTTTTGTGGTCCTTGGCTGAAAAAAAACAAAAAACGCCAAGTGTCCATAGTAGTCATGTCCGGATTTGGTATCACGCAGGCTTATTCAGGTCCCTTGTTAGTAGGGGTTCCTTTCTTCTCGGGGGACCCTCTGGTGGAGAATGGCGGGTTTGTTAGTCAAGGGTGAACCACTACGCAAAGCCCGTTTACATAGGGTTGCCCTTAGCATTGTCGGCTCTATTAAAGGGGGACAAGGATCGTTTGCAACGTCTTGGACATGAACAAGGGCCGCCAAAGATGCTTGTTTGTTTTCCCTTTGTTTCCTATGAAACCTGTCAGACTTTTCGCGAGAGAGACCCGTTTGTTTCTCTTCCATCTCATGCTGGAGAGTAGTTGGAGCAGCAAATCACATAATAGTGGATGGTGACGCCAATCACACGCATTGCCGCATGGGACTTGTTGTGAGAGCGAGTCAAAGCCAGGGTTACCATCCACGCTTCAACGAGCTCCCTGCGGCCTCTGAATTGTCACTTTTTTTCCCTTCCGGAGGACCCCGTGGCCAACAGGAAATTTTGGGATTCCCCTTGGTTCTTGTCGAGTCCCTTCTCCGACTGCAAGGTCTCCCACAAACATACCGTGGATGGACATCGAAACCACGAGAAACCATTTTTGGCTGGTGTTTGCATGCGGTTCTTGGTGAAGGTAAATGGCAAACCACCCTTTGTCTCCGATCCAGCAATCCGAACTGCCATATAAGGGGAAGCTGAGAACAAACTTTCAGGCAGGTTCATACAGCCCCGTGAAATGCCCAACGATGGTGTCAGACGTTCGTCACGTTCAATGAGAGATTTCGTGGGCAAATGGCCGGAGTTAGGCACCGAGATGTTATCTGAATTTTCGCACCGCAACATTGATGCGTAGTCATCAATCTCTAGGGAGTTTGCGACGGCACAAATCCAATCTATTGAGAGAGCCTTCTGACCATAACCATGGAGCTTAACCATACTGTGGGTGGACGAAATCCTGCACCACCCAACAAAGCTTGGGATGATGATTCCCCTGTAAATACCAACAACTAGTTGTTTCCCGTTGTTTCAAGGTGGTTCGAAGTGGATTCCGTCCATCCAGTATTCAACCTCTTTGTCATTTGCTGAATGTCAATCAGCCTGTTGGATCAAAGGGGGAGCGAAAGCCCTGTATCAATCAACCATCATTTGCCCAAAGCGAATCGATCTTTGTCCTTTGGGTTTTCCGTGGTCCATATTTAGTCATCACGAAAGGTTACCCGCTCTCTGAAGGAACCCCCCTCTATGAGGTTGCATGCTTGTGGATGGGAGGTTAACCTTTTAATTTCAGATGAGCCACAGTCAAAACCCGGGTAGATGAAGGTTAGGGGACGATCCCAACCACAACTAGCTGCGGATATCCGCCTTCTTCATTCTTGAAGCATGGTTCTGGGTGGACCATTCTACCGGGTTTTGACTATGACTCAGGTCCTTCGGGCTGGGGTTTCGAAGATCGTCCGTTCCCATGCACTCCCGAGGTGCAGCGAATGGAGCGCCGCGCTGCTGTCCAAAAACCTGGAGCAAGATGCCTTGAGGTGCCCGGAGTTGCCGAATTCGATGGTGGACACCGTGGCTGTGCTGGTTGCGTGGGGTGTCTTTGTTTGGGGGGTAGCCACAAAATGGTGGAATGGTCCCTTTCGTATTTCCCTTTCACTCCCCCCCCAAAGAAAAACAAATAGAAGAAGAAGAATAAACAAACAACAAATGGGTAAACAACACAGCCATGTTGTGGTGTGTTGTGGTTGGTGGGGCCGAAGTAAGAGGAAACCCATTGGCTTTCCCCGTCAAGTTCAGGCGCCCGTTACCAATCCAGTGACTGCACTTGGATCGGCGTGTTTTTTGAGGGTCTGTCAACAAAATGGCCACTGCAGCCGCCAGACCAGAAATTTGGCTGAACGCTAGGCACTAGCGAACGGCAGCGTATGGGCTTAAACCGCTTTCGCGAATCAAGGGTGGACCAGCTGGCACTCCATCGAGCTTGGCATTGCCAGCCAGCGCTGGCCCACTGACCCGGCGCACACGAATGAGTCAAAGAAAATTGGATGTGCAGTTTCCCCAAAGCTTGGTGGTTTCCCTTCAACGGGTTCTCAAAAGGTTCAGCAACCAGAAGGGTCATAACACAAGTCGTGGCAGGTCAACTTCAGGACTTTGGGCTGGGGCTCCACCATGTCCCATGGCTCCACACCCACAACCGAACCTTTTGCAGGGCTCGTGTGTTTCAACCTGTCCGTGTTGCAGGCTTTTTTGGCGGCCTTTCGATCTCTGAAGTGACACCATTGGACTTTTAGCAAAGGCGGAACCAGTGGTTTTTTCGTCGAATCTTATGGTTAGGGTGGTGCATGTCTTGATTGTGTGCATTTTGTTGCATGCAGTTTTGACTTCTACAAGACTGCACATTTTGATTTTGTCTTCATGATGAACATGCAGCAATGAATCAGCGATGCTGGTGGCAGCTTGTCAGTGATGCTGATGGCAACACTCTCAGATAGTTTGTCACATGTTTCTGTCCTTTTTTGACCCTTTTGGGTTGGTTTGTAAGGACACCAAGACGAGTACATTCATTTTTGGGGGGTCCAACCTTAAAAACGACACCCATTTGTCAGGAGCCAGCCCCGGCTGTCCAAGAAGCAGAAGCAGAAGCTGCGGCGCCGGCGCGCGGCCCGGGTGAGATGTTCAGCCGGTCTGTGGTCAAGGGAGGGGCTTTGGTGGACATACTGTGGATGGACGAAATCCTGCACCACCCAACAAAGCTTGGGATGATGATTGTAAATAGGGCCCTTTGTTCCTTGAGAGGGGCTTGCGGTGAAATTTCGGAGATGGCTTGTGACCATGGCTCCTTTCCCCTCTGATTCGCGGTGTTTCTGGAGAGGTACTGAAGAAGAAGCAAAACTCAGAGGGACCCTTTGCTGGACATGTACGTGGGGACCACCATTTTGGAGGGCGCATGTTTCATACAAAGAACAAGAGCTAGAGGCAAGCCTCGAGCTGTTGGGACCTTCCACAGGTCGAGACTTGGAGGTTTTTGCATCCAGTGGGGCAGGTGCAGTGGATTGGCAGGGTTTCATCCGTGTCAAGTGCCGGTCTTTGTCCATCAGGGCGGACTCGGAAGTGGGAGATCTGCTTGCATTCAAAGAGGATCGCGGCAAGAAGGCCCAATTGGCCCAAGAGGCTCTGTGCAAAAGAGGCTCCAAGGAGCCCCACTTGAGGGGACAAGGCAGGGTACTTGGGTCACTTCCTGAGTGGCATCGTCAGGCGAGTGGCTGGTAACAACCTACCATGGGTGCAAGTGCCCTAAGGATATGCAGACACCTGGGATGCTAACCACTTCCCAGAGGATTCCTTTTTTGGGGTTCCATGTTGAGTTGCAGTGGCGCTCCAACAAGCAGAGTTTGAGGTTTCTTCGGATTCTGGGTCAACGAGCGTGCCTCGCCATCCCGGGCCGGCTCGAAGGGCAAAGGGCCCGTGAAGGAAACCGCTGGTTGCAGACGGGGTATCAAAGCAGGACATTCTCCCCCGCGATATTTTTTGTGTGGTCTGTCTTTTTTCGTCTTCTTTTTTGCGGAACTCGGGTGGCGCGGAAGCCTCGGCGGCGCTGGGTTTCTTGGAGAGGATGGAGGCTGGGCCTCGGTTTGAAACTCGGGGGGACCAACCGTGGGTGAGGGGGAAAGCTGAGACTGGAGTGATGCCCACTTTGGAATGCGGGAAGACCAGAAGAGCTGGTGCATCACTTCACCGAAACAGAGGGTGAACCCCCACCCGTCAAAGCACCCCAAAGGAGACGTCGTGCCCGGTGACTCAAAAGGGACGCCAAGCATACTTCCTTTGGGGCCGCCAGCCCGGCCAAAAAGGGTGCGAGTCTATTTCACGACTTACCTCTTTCATATTATTTGGGTGTGGAAACCTATGGACCCCCCCCCCCCCACGGCAAAAAAAAAGAGACACACTATGCGTTTTCCCTGTGTGGTGTTCCTCAACCCGAAACGGGTTCCCCCCAAAAAAAGAAAGGAGGCGAGCCACCCATCTCTTTCGGAGCATTCGCCAGGCTGAGCTGAACGGAATGGACGAGCCTACCACCCAGGCGCAACTTCTCGGGGTTCGAAGGGAACCCAAGGTCTTCTTTTTGGGGTCCTGTATCTTAAGAGGCACCCGTATTGCACCCAGGGAACCTTTTTTTTTCCTAACATATATGCAGTGTGACCATCTTGCCTGGATCTTTCTGTAAACATTCTTAACGGTTCACGGTTCAGGATGGGCGAGAATCAAGCTTATCATGTTTCGTGGGCAACCGAAGGCCCCAAAACACCGCACGGGGTCCGAAATGGATCTCTCCGCCGGTTTCTCCAACCAGAAAAAGTGGTAAAAATGCCTAAAACGGAACCAGACCCATTTTGAGTGCCGAAGTATCCAAAGGAATGACAAACATGTTTCCCCACTAGTTTCCACGCAAGCTTCCAGTTTCTATCCGGAGGTGCGTTTGTTTGTGCCTTTTCACCTCGGGAAAAAGGAGAACCCAGTTTGACACGTGCCCGAATGTGCCATGGTCAAATCTCGGCAAACACCCCTGGTTTTGGACCATTTAGGGAACATTGGGGCGCTGAGGTTGGGCTTGGACATTGACCTCTTGGACCCCTGTGTGTTTCACCCAAAAGGTCGCACCCGTTGGTAGAAGCCACCCTCGAAGTCACCTACTGACCTGGTTTTCCAGAAAATCACCCCTTGTGGGAGTCGACGATGCCCTCCCACCAACTAACATGGAACCTGACTTTCGTGGGATGCTGGAGCACCAAAAATATTCCTTTTAACGGTACCACTTCCCGAATGTCAGGTTAGGTGAACCTTTCGGTTCGAACTTGTTTGGACCACCCAGTGGTTCGGTCCACGGTTCTTAAAACCGAGGTTCCCAGCGGCAGGGTTCCGCTTTTGTACTCGAGTAGACTTCAACCCAGATATAGTTCATTACTCCCCCAAACAAAAAAATACTTAAGCCCAGGGGTGGTTCATTGCCCAACACAAGAAAAAACAACACCCTTGTTCTTTTGTTGTATCTATCTGAAGTCAAAACATGGAGCCCCGCCCCGTGGTATCCTGCCCGCATCCGCCCCACCGGAATCGGTTAGCTCCAGGTTGTCCTCATGGAGCTTCGGGCCTTGATCCAGGAGGAGTTCCTGAAGCAGTCCGAGCGCTTCGGCGGAAGACATGTTTTCTCGTTTCAACCGGCTGGGCGTCTTGTTTTTTTTTTTTTTTTTTGGGGGGGGGGGGGCCGGTTTGGCATGGTTTGGTTTTTGTTTGTTTGCTTGTTTGTTTGGTTTAGTTTGGTTTGGTTCGGTTTGTTTGTTTGCTTGTTTGTTTGTTGATTTTGTTTTGTTTGGCCCATGGTGCTTGTTAGACTAAGTCAGAAGCCGCTCCGGCATGACAGAACGCCTGCACGTGGTATTTGCGGCAGCTTCAAGGAGATACGTCGGGTTTTCTTCCTTCCGCTCATTCCAAGAGTTGGCTCTTGGATCTTTTTTTAACCATGCTAAAGTTGTTGTTTTTGCTGTTTGTGTGTTTGTTTGGCCCAGTGTCCGTAGACATTGGAGAATACGGGCCGCAGCTGTCGGGCTCTCATCCCAAACTCCACGAGCTGCGCCTTTTAGGGCAAGACGCTAGGGATTCCAGAAACTTTCCGTTGGAACTCTATGAAGCTCCCAACGGATGGCGAGTTCCTGGATAGCCAAGTTGCAATCGTTCTTTTCAGTCACGGTTGCGGGTTTTGGGGTTAAAGTGGATGGAGATCATTTCGGGGTTCAGTCACTGGCGATCCAGGTTGCAACCACTTTTTGATTCGCTCCGATCTTTTGAAGCGAAAGGGGGCCTCCCTGTGTTCGGTTTTCCTCTCCGAGGAGTCTTCCCTAAGCGCCGGTTTGGGCGGTTTGGTTTTCGGAGCCAAGCAGCCGCTTTGCCAGAAGCAAAGTACACAACATCCTGCGAATCTAGTCTAAGTCATTCTATCATGAGGGGACTGGGGCACTCTTTTTCTTTGTTTGCCTTTCCAAGCCTCTATTATTTTTCTTTCTCTCTCTCTCTCTCTCACCTCGCTGTCTTTGCTCCCGCTTTGCCTCTTCCCACGACTTTGTCAGGGCAACATGCCTGCCGCAGGAAAAATGGATACTTGGGCGGTTCGACTTTTCTGACTTGGACGGATTCATGACATATGGGTGTTTGTTTTTTTAGGAGACCCCCGCAAATGGTGGTTTTCCTTTCTGTTTCCGGTTTATGCCAAGCCAAAAAGGGGCACAAACCCGAAAACGAAGACCCATATCCCAGTAGAAGAAGTCAGTTGAACCACCAAGGATATTGTGTCCCACATCCCTTAGGTCAGCAGCTTCTTGTGCTGTGCTATTTCACATGAGCGAAAAGGACCATGGCAGTTGATTCTTTGTGAACCAGCCACACCATGTTTGAAATGATCTAAATGGCAGGGTTTCGCAACAACAACGGGCGCGGGCCTTACGTCGCCGCGGGCCTTACATCGCCAGCAGTGCCGTGAAAGAGCGGAATTGGTCCGTCAGTTGGAGCTTTGTTGTTCCCAGCAAAAGTGGGCCAGTCGGTTGAGAGCAGATCTTTTTGCGACCCTTCCTCGGGCAGCGCCCGAGGATCCTGTTGGAGCTCACAGCGGACATGCGAATGCATTTGGCCTTCCCGCCGCAGACCGCGGTCAAGGCAGCCGGATTGGATGTGGGACGCGGCTGGGTGGGAAATTCGGACAAACCTGTCCAGTCCATGCCCTTTCAAGGCCGACATTGGGGGAGTCGAGCTTTCAACTTCAACCACGTCTCGCTAACTTTCCTATGTTCAGGTGAAGGCTACCACAGGAGCCCCAATAGAAATTCTCAGTAGTTTCATGCACTGGGGGGGGAATATTTCTTCCATCCCTGACAATCAGGCCACACCATTGAAACGGACCACACACCGTCATATAAGCTCAAAAGTTCACTTGAACAAAAAATCAAGACCCCTTAGAGATCCGCAGGTCCTTGCAGGTTGACCTTCAAGAATACAGCAATGAGGTTATGACCCTTGCTCAATCAATCAGTGAGGGACATGAACCGCACAGCATGGATCAAATGAAGAGCGTACGTCTGGAGGATGCAAAAGAAACACATACCGAGATAAAGTGGGACTCTATAGCAGCGCAAGGTCAGGAGTCAGCAGATGCCTTTGGTAGAGAGACCCTAGAAAAGTGCGGGAAGACAAAGAACGCCATTTGGTGCAGCAGTTGGAACACATAGAAGCAGTAGGCCACCAATAGGAAGGGCTAAAGAGGCTTAGGGCAAAAGTCACCCCCTCCTTTACCAAGTTCAAAGACTCGGCAGGTAAACATGTACCTTTCAGCGAATAGTCTCACAAAGCTGCAGACTGTTTGGAAAGCACGCAATGGGAAAACCCGGAGGATGGCTCTACAAGATGGAAGGTTTGTGGTTTCCGATGGCCCATTTTCCCTTCAAGAACTGGACTTTGTCTGGAGAAGACAGCGCCCCTTCAGAACTGTTTAAACTAGCGCTGTGAGTATTTTGTTGCATGAGCTTAGCATGAAAATGGATCGGTAGTTTGCAAGCGAGGATGAATCTCCTTTCTTATAAATCGCTACTGCTTGTGTTGTTGCATTTTCCATATATTTCTCATTGAAGGCATGCGATCGCATCCTGTAGGACGAAAGAAAGGCTGGAAGCTGACTTAGATGAATGCCACTCAGTTTGGGTTGAGAAAAAGAAGTGCCTCCCAGGCAGTTTGGATGGAACCTCAATGAGCACACTGAAACTGTTAGATTGAGAAAGGGCTTTCGACAGGACGTTACAGAGTACGATGATTTGAAACCCTTTTCAGGCTAGAGCTCCCCAATTCAAGATCAGCGTGGGAGACACTGAGTCGAGGAGCCCGCAATCCACTAGACGAGGGCCCATTGTCTCGGCATTTACTTACTTTGGCTATGGGTGCCCCAATGGCTGAGGTTCAGCCAGCGCAACCCTCGTCAAAACTAGCCACTTGGAGTTTTCTTCAGTAACATGCTGCACGCTGATGACACACTACCAATTATTTGGCGCACACACACACACACACACACACACAATGCTTTCACGGTTCTCCACACTATCGAACGCCATTCACGCTATTTTGGAATCAGCTTGAGCTACGAGACATGCGTGAATGAACGGCAAACCAGAGGCAGTCGGAGGTCCACGTTGTGCCGAGATGGTTCTTGTTGCGAGGAGGAAGTCAGCGACGTAATTGGGGACCCTAGTGACAAGAGCACTTTGACAACTCTGCTGAAAGTGAGTGTGTCGCCGCCTGCGAAAGCTTTTCTGGAACAGAGCCAACATCGGTTAAATGGAAGGTCCAGGTTGTTCACGTACAGTCCAACTTGCTTTATGGCCGAGAGCTGCAAATTACACAGACGGAAGTGTGGAGGCTTAACGCATGTCAAAGCAAACCATGGTGTATTTGGGAAAACCACCCTTGTTCATTGACAGCTAGCAAGCCAATCAAAGGATGGATGGGGAGATGCGAAACAATTGTGGCTGGACTTTTCAACATTTCGGAGATACTTGGAGAAAAACACAAGTAAGGTAATTATGGCATTTATTAAGATAAACATAAGCAATCCACCAAACCAAGTCACGTTTGCAAATGACGGGCCGCCCATGAATAATGCACATGTTCAACAAATAAAGCAACGGGCCACAGACAGGGCAGATCCCTTCAAACAGCTGGGTGCAAGCGCCAAGGCCGCGGGGCATTCGTTGTACTACTAAGGTAACTCGCCTTGTTCGAAGCGTTATAGAAGGCAAGGGGTGGTGCCAGAGTGCGTTGCGTAAGGCTTTGGTTGGGAGCTCGCATTTGGTCTCTTGAAAAAAGTGACGACTCAAGCCTGGGTCAATGCTTTGCTATTCCATGCTATTCAATCACACATTCATCCGCGGCGGTCCTCGGGAAGCATGTTCAGTTTTCGTGCTCTGGTTGGTATCGAATTCCCAAGGCTCAGCCATCAGCTGCACGCCCAACTCTGCTCCCCTTTTGGCGCTCTGGGGCGGGTCTGGCGCTCTGGGCGGTGCGCTTGTTGAGAAGACGCTTTTGCTGGCATGGGCGCAGGAGTCGGGAGCCACACTGCGGCCAGAATCCCAGAAGGCAAGCGGACGTTTCACCTCCATCGCATTGCTTGTGGAGTTGGGGCTTCCTGATCCAAGAAAAGGTTAAAAAGGAGTCATCGAGGTGTTGGTTTTGGAGGTATGGAGCGCATAAGGAGTGTATACTGTGGTACGAGCTTGTACTGGTGGCATATCCATCTCCAAGATCCATACCTGAAGAAGCCTCTGATCATAGGTCCCTGCCAAACCTTTGCGGGGATTGGGGGGCCTTTGATTTTCTCCCTAATGCCGAACCATGGGGAGTGTCCCTTTCAAGGCTTTGTAGGGTAACCATGCAGTGATCCATTAGGTCCCACCTGGATCTGAAATTCCCGGTTCTTTTGGGCCCAACACGTCCAAGCTTATAGCTTGTAGCTTCCCACGAAGCTATTTGCCACAATAGGTGAAATGTTGGTTTCCCACTGCAACGACGAATCGGTCCATTTCCGAGTTTCTTAGATCGGTTGGCTTCCTTTAGAAGGGCATTCAAATCTCATGAAACCTTTCGTCTGGCAGGCCATGCGGTCTCAGCCCTTCCACCTCAAGCCCGAAAACTACCGGCCGGAGGAGAAGGTCTTGCAGGCGACGAGTCAAGGCTAAGGAAGGCTCAAATATTCCCCTGCGCAACGGTCCTTTTCGGGGGTGTCTCAAAATGCGTTCTTTCAAGGTGGCGCAAGCGGAGCTCGGCTCTCAAAAGAGGCCATATGTTGACGCCGCTCTTTTTTCCTGTCATTTTCCGCAGAAAAAGCTGAATATTCTTTGGTGCATTTTGCTTGGATGCTAGGACTATGACTTTTTGCAAACTAGTGGGTTTTCCATTAAAGCACAACAAGTTAAAGTTTGAGCAGGGGAGCAGAAAGCAACCGAGTACTGACCCTGTCCCACGTGAGGTTTGGTGAATTGGGAGCGACATGGGGGACTCATAATCAGTTTCTCGCAAAACCCAACCTCCCTAAGTTTATCCCGGGGAAAGCTGAAGGAATTGCCGGCTTTGTCCCCCACGGATCAAGAATGCTCTAAATCTTTCGCAAGCAAACCAACCATGGGGATGTTCAGGATTTTCCTTGTTCCCTACTTGCAAGATGGAGGGCGTCCACCGCAGCTGAAACTTCACCCCTCAAACTTCGAAGCATGTTGACCCTGATAGCACCAGGGGTTCAAGCCGAGGGCACTGCGGATCCCGACGATCAGGCAAATTGGGGGAAGAAAGGCGGAAAGAGCTTGCATCTTGTATATCACCCTACCCCCTCCTGCCAGAAGCGAGATCGACTAGGAGCAAGGTGCTGGTCCCATTCTGCTGAGTATCGGACAGAGCATACACCCCCCCAATGCGACAAACCATGCAAAACATTGTGGGCGAGCAAGCTTTCATGATGGAAACCTGGGAACATGTCTATCAGTCCTGGAAGTTCCACAAATATCTCACTGGCCGAACAGACAGCAGTGAAGTCAAGCGCTTGCTGAGCTCCATCAGGCGAGGGGGGACATCGCCGCCGTTTCTCTCAAGCAGGTCGCCTACACACAATTGGCCAAAGCCGCAGCAACTATTCGAAGTCAGACGGACGGCTCTGGAGGAGTTACGCCGCCTGAATGTGCCTTCGGAAGAAGATCCGCTGAACGTGTCAGCCACGACCAGCTCGGCTGGCTATCGGCAGGCCACAGGAAAAGGTTTCTGCAATCCAAGTCGTGCAGCTTGCAGAACGAGGCCTTCAGGAAGCTGGGCAATCAGCGAGGTCTTGCGCAACATCTTTGGTATGAGGTCAAAGCCACGCCATATTGGTGAACTGGCGAGAAGACAAATCCAAGATTTGGTTGATGGGCAAGCTCACTTTCTTAGAAGGAGCCATGGTAGGACTTGATCTCGGAAGCTGAATGATCAAGGGCAGTTCCACAAAGGTCAGAAAGGACCAGACGATTCTTCCTGGCAAACCAGGTATTGATTTGCTCCCACCAGATGAAAGGGACGCGCTCCAACGACGACAAGAAGCATCATCATCCGACTGCAAGGGCCATCCAAACCCATCACTTGGCACAAGAAATTGCGAGGAAGACACTTTTGCAGTTAAAACCATGACCTTCGTCAGACCGAGGTGCTCTTCCCTTGGAACTCGTGTTGGCATCAGAACTGGATTCGATGAGATGACCTCCAAGGGCAGACCCAGTGGTCATGGAGAATATCAAGGAGTACGCGGAGATGCACTCCTGACTGGCGCCGGAGTGCAGACCGCGGCTAAACATCCAGAACAACAGAAGGTATATAGAATATGAAAAGCGGAAACGAAAATCTCCCCAGGCTTGAATTCGTGGCATCCATTGCCAGGCTCCAATCCAAGCATTTCAGATTCTTTATCATGGCGAACCCAACGACATCGCGACTCTGGAGTCTGAACTGAGATGTTGAGGGACTACCCGTACCACTCTCCAAGGTCAGGAGGCCTTTCCGACCGGGCTCCAAATACAGGGTCGCAGGATTGTTGACGAGAACAGCAAGCTCACTGGTGTTCATGTGGTGCCTCTTCGCAATGGTGTTATTGTTGGCACGAGGACAAATCCAAGATTCGTTCTGATGGGAGCAAAAGAGGCTTATGGTTGAAGGACAAGATCATTCCATGGACTTGATCTAGGAACAGCAAGGTCAACGCCGCAGAAGAAGAGCAGATTCCGGAAGGTGTCAAGAAGATCGCCAAGGACGACAGTTTCATCCTGGGCATAATGCTGCACATTCTCTGCCCAACCAGGCTGCCTACTTCTTCCAGACTGTTGCAGAGCTGAGACAGAAAGAGAAGTCTCCAACGCAGATTTTCGTGGAATCAAGTTTTTTCAGCAGAGAGCGCAAGCCATATCACAAAAAGGACTCCTGGAGCAAAATGCCAAGAACATAGCATTGCTTCCTTCTGAGTAGAGATATGAAAGGTCAGAGTATTGAATTACCATCAAGTCGATTGATGAGTCAGTGCTGATGAGTTGAGCAAAACTACAAGATACGATCCGATGCTGAAGGTCCAAAGAAATTTGCGTCTGTTTTGTTCTCAGTTTTGCGTTTTGCTCACAGCTGACCTTCATGCAATCAATCATATGTCCCACGGAAACATTTTGACCCAAGGCCCTGCTTCCTTACACAAAAGAGCCATAGCTGTTTGTGCTTGCAGGTTGATTTCCTTTTGGTTTCCTTGAAAAGGAATGGATGCAGCTTTCCAAGCGCATTCCAATCCAATTGACAGTGGTCACCAAAGCGCAAACCGTGCACCAAAACTCAGACTTCAAATGGTGTTGCCCGGTTTCTTTTTGAAGGGGCTTCGCCTTAAATCACCAACAACGGGTTGCCCGCTTATTCCGCATGGACATCCATTGGATGTCACTGTCGGTTTTCCCATGCCGACGCCCAAACAAGTCGATAGACCGACGATTCTACGATTCATTTTTTCCGCCAAATTGTTCCAGGAGACTTCCATTTGCTCAAGAATAGATATTTTTTATTTCCCCCTGTTGGTTTTTAAGGGAATCTATCACTACTGGAAATATGTTGGGTCTTAACCACGTGGAAGGAGACCAGCATCGAGCTGATGAGCCACGAGCCCTTGGTGACCTACTCCCCTGCGGCCACCACGCCCGTGCCGGAAACGACGGAGCGGATCACTTCGAAGAGCAGGCGATGCGAGAGATGGTGCGAAACCATGGCACTTTGGACAGACCCCATGATTCTACCATGATCAAAGTCACCGGGAAGCCGGGAAACGGCCCCAGTTCCTGACCTTGACAACCCCGAGAAAGAGTCAAAATCATGACCCCTGTTTGATGCCCAAAATGGTTGGGAACCCTAAGGGGAACCCCAAACATGGCTTGGTTCAGAAGTGGTTATTCAACAAGTGGCCATTCGAGAATGGGTCAGCGCCGGAATCAGGCAATGGGACTCCGTGGTAAACCACTTCTCCGAGCACCATGAAAAGGCCGGGAGTGCTCAGGTGATTTTTTTGGTTATTTGGTTAGATACAGATGGTTCCACCGGGTTTTACCCTCCATTTACCGGTGCCATCTATTTTTCTAGAAGGTTACCATAGCGCCAGTTGGTTGCTGGTAGCTGGTTCATCCAAATATGGTAGGCTTTGTCTATTGTAGGTGAAGGAAGGGAGAGAGCGGGGTGTTGCTGGGGTCATTGATGGGCTAGCCAAAGAAGCGTGCCTCAATTGGTCATGCTTGGTTTTTTAGGGAAGTGCTTGTTTTCCCACTAACCAACAAACAAGCCAGACTTCTTGCGGGGCAAGTAAGCTGCGATCGCTTCAAGGTTGCAGTGAAAACTGTGGGGGGGATATGCGCTTGGAACCCTGACATTTTCGGATCACCAAGTCTCAAGTAGGGATACCTTGCGGTTCATAAGATACGCCCGCGATTGCTTTGTCCTCAGGAAAGATGACAGCTTATTGTGATGTACCCTCCAATGGTCTTTTTCGAGACCCTATCCGCAGCCCCCTTGTTGGATAGTTTTATTCAATGTGCGTAGCCGACCAACCTCACCGTGAGGCACAAAAGTACAAGGGGGCAGGGTCGGGCAAACATGCGTTGCAATCAGATCCATGGTCAAACTCGGGGGTTGGGAACTGAGGGGCTTTAAGTGTCACTCTGGTTTCATGAAAAATCCCCTCAGGGGGTTGGGAACAGGGGGGGGATCTGAAGGGGTTGGGAACAGGAGCAGCTTCAGTAAGATAATCAATCTTGTTTCAAGACAGGCTTGGGCCCACCCCGAGAGGCGACCTTTCCATTTCGATTTGTGTTTTTTTTGAGGCTCGGCAGTGGGCACTTTGCTTTGGGGGTGTCCTCTAGGAAAACTGAAGGACACACAAAGGAGTTGAATCTGTTGACTTTCACTTGTTGGTTGAGTCAGTGGAGGTTCCATTAAACCCACGAAAAGTGATTCACGAGGACTCGTTGTAGCCGCCAGTTGCCACTTGGACCGTTTCGGCACGTCGGCTCCGAGGCTCAGAATGCCGGGTACCAAGCCCGCGCAGGCGGGGTGCGAGCAAGCCGGCGGTTTGGTTCGTCTCAAGGGCCGTGGGGTATGTACCCCCCCGAAAATGGTGCAGTTGTCCTGTTGGCTTCCCCCAAAAACGGCAAGCCTTGGGGGTGCCACAAAGCAATGGCACACCCACGCGGAGCAGAGAATTTGAAGCCCTTCAAAGAAGGCGGGTTCGGCTTATTCCCAGTGAGTTTCTGAAGCGTGCGGCACTCAGCTCACTGCGCTCTTCTGATGGCCACGAGCCCAGTTTGGCTTTCGGCCAAGTGGTTTTGCTTAATATGATGGCACGGAGTAGACTCATAGACACTTCTGTATACCTTGGAATCACGGAATTCTCTTGTGGGAAGCCCACACCCATTTTCACTCACTCTTGAACCGTGTGGGTTGTTCTTCGGCTTCAGCTTTGTCCGTGTTTGCCCTGTAAGCCTCGGGCCCACTGAGTTTGGCGAAGGTGGACAATACGAGAAAATCCGCACGGAAAGGCATGGAAACCTGAAGGACGACGAAGGTTCCTGCAGATTGAAACGGGATGGCATTCATTTAAACACCTCGGCCCGGCTCAGGGTGACTCTCTTTTTTCCTTCCAATAGGCGGAGCCGAGGAGATGCATTTCTGTTTGCTCGTTTTGGACAGAAACCAGAGGGAAGTTGTGCTGGGCCTTATTGCCTCGCTTTGGTTCTTGTGTTGCAAAGACATAAGCTTACATGTGGATTTTAGTTTACATTTTCGGAGGGTGTTTCGAACATTAAACTTCAAGCAGTCTGGGACTGAGTAACATCAGCGACTCATCCCCGACCATCTCTCCTGGCTGCCAGAAGCACACTTTGTTTTTGGGTGAGAGAAGGCCATGACTCCGTTTTGTGAGATTTGACAATCTTGTGTTATGATATCCGTGAAGCATCGCCGGGGGTTGAGTTGGTGTGCATGGGACAATTCAACAATATTGTGAAAGTGTAAGGGGAATTGTCCATGAATAGTCCCAAATCTTGTGTATAAACCATCCCTTAGTTGGTGTGAATGTGTTTTTTGGGTCCCCTATGAATCTACAAGGGACGGTTTAGACAATCAGTACCTCATTCCCTACTCAGGACCAGCGGTTGAATCTGGCTTTGTTGGATGCATGTGGCTGTGGTTGTCAAAACCGTTTTGGGATCCCGTTTGGAAATGGTAGGTGAATTCACCACCCATTTTAGAACCTATTTTAGTGGGGATTGGTTGATGTTCACTGGGGGCACGATTTGGATTTTGACCCATGGCCATGTGACTTTGTTGCAGGCAGCAGCCAAAGCAGCCAGCCACTTCAGAGCCCTTCCTGTGTGATGCGGATTGTCTCCGCACCGTTCTTTCACCACGCTACTCGGGATGCACAAAAAAGTGAAAGAGTGGGGAGCGAGAAGGCGCGGCATGAGAAAACTACGACCCGCAAAACCGGAATTCCAGTACCTCTCTTTGGAGCCAGCTTATATACATATATATATATATACGCATCACTTTGTGACTTCTGTAGCTAATTGTGGCAAGGTACACAAGTTCCCGAAAATCCATAAAGCCTCAGCCTCTCGTCAGATGCATTTGCCCAGCATCTGCACCGGAGCTCAGACAGCCATGAACTTGTTGCCGTTCCCCCGCCCCCCCCCCCCCCCCCCTTTTGCCATGTCTTCCCTGCCGCTCGGTGCACCCCTCTTTGCGGTCCGTCATGTCAAATCCTGGCTGTTTTCAGGTCCCTTCGCCTGGTCCCTTTCTTTTCCTTAGTTCCTGTTTCGCTTTCCCTCTTTCCTCTTCCCTTGTCCCCGTTGAAGATTTAGGTTTTGAGGCTGGGTTGTGGTTGCCCGGGCTCTTGGCTTTTGAGATCGTATCTCTGTTCGGGATTGTCTGAACTCGGAGCTCAGAAGAATGCGAGACGAAAGCACTGCCAGAGCCCAGGAATCGAAAGGCACCGGGTCTATTTTGGAAGCGTGCATTTGGAGGGATCTTTTTGAAAGGACCCAAAGGAATACCATCCATCTGGAGGGAGTTCCCTTCTAAACCCGCCATGGGCGGGGGCGGGGGGCGATCTACGGCACGCGGAGCGTTGCGTGTTTTCAACCCACGAGATCCGAGCCAGTTTTAGTCCACGCCTTCCTTGCAGTCTTTATCTATTCGCACAGTGGGTGAGCATCTGCTGTTGCAAGGTCTTTGCTTCGTGGGCATGGCATGTGAATCCACTGCCCACAGCAGCGCTTGCTGAACACATGCCTGCCAGAACCTTGTCCGGGGCAGCTTTCAGAACATGAGCAGAGCAGCATGCATCCGCAACACACTGGCGTTTTGCAGCAGGTTTGCCCCTCTTCATGCTCGATTTGTGTTGCGGCCTGTGTTTTGGAGGGTTTTCGGTTCGCCCGTCCCTCAGATGGTTTGGGTATGTGTCTAAAGCAGCCCACCCTTGACTCGCCCCCCCAACCAACCCACAAAAAGTCGCCGTAGCCACAAAAAAAGAGACGTTGTGCGATTCCGCGCCGCATTCCAACGAATCGCTGGGCGATTTGTCATAGCCACAAACAAAGAGAGTTGCGATCCCGCGCCGCATTCCGACGAATCGAATCGGGGGCGATCGATTTGTTTTTCTCGCTCAGGGCATCATGGCCATCATCCTGGTGAACCTGGTCCTTCTGGGCATCGAGGTGGACGTGGCGGCCTCCCTGGCCTACGGCGAGGCGCGCGGATCCCGGAGCTTCGGAGCCGCGAAGAGAGGTGAGAGCCGCCCGGCTTCTCCTACGTGTTTTTGGTGGGCCCAGTTGGTCGGGGTTCCCACCTTTTTAAACCCAGGGCTTCTTTCTGCTTTTGGGGGCAATGAACCATCCCTGGGTTTGAGCCTAGTCAAAAAGTGGAACCCTGCCCCTAGTTGGCTAAAAAGAAAGCAGGATGCCAACAGGAATCAAGGCCCCAGATGGATCGTCGGGTCCTTGCAGAGCTTTTTTCGTTTTCGCCGTCATGCGCAAGGTTGGGCAACAAATAATTTCAATCCACCAGACCTTGGCCCTTTAAAGGGGAAGCCAAAAGGTTCTGGTGGTTGTTGAAGCCATGATCACTCGCTTAAACTAAACCATGCTGGCCCGGCCCACCGGGATCATCCCGCAGACACCCGTGTACTTCAACGAGATCAACATGCTGGTGGTGGGCATCTTCATGATGGAGGCGGCGTTGTTTTTTTCTTTTTTTGGGGGGGGGGGGTGGATTTTTGGGGGGATTTGTGGATTTTGTGATTTTGTGGATTTTTGAGGATTTTGGAGATTTGTGGATTTGGGGGATTTTGGGTTTTGTGTCCGGGGTTCTAATTTTGGAGGAAACCACAGAGAGAAGCTCGTGGCTATGGCCTGGGATTTTGTGTCTTGTTTCGGGGGTTCTATTTTTGCGGGAAACCACAGAGAGCAGCTCGTGGCTGTTGCGTGGCTGGAGTGGCACTCTGTGAGTCCGGCAGAACCACGGGAACGCCACTGGACTTCAGCTACCGCGGGCGAGGTCAGCGAACGCGGCCGGCGCTCATTGCACTCCACCCGGCCGGCGAACGCTTAACCCATGCTCAACCCACTCGAACGACAGAGCTCAAGCCAACCCTCGAAAGCAGTTCGAGCCGGCAGCAACCCTACGCAAGAGCCTGAAGAAGTCCGAATCCCCACCCAAAACCACCATCCCTGAAAATGGAAAACCTGAAGTCCAGAAGCTCACCAACCCGACAGTCAAAGCGAAGCCCATTTGCGCCACAGACTCTCAAGTTCGAGTTGAGCCCTCGCGCCCGAACTCCAAGCCTCCGTAAGCCTGGCTGTGGCTCAAAGAAAGTGCCCAAATGGCCCCCTTTGGAAAATGGAACCAAAGACTAACACCTACGTAACCCTAGCTCTTGAATTTTGAGCCGCACCCACCAAAGTGTGAGGACAGAAGCCTGCCAAACCTGACCAAAGCTTGCCTCACGCCTCAGGTTCTGCTGAAACTGATCGCCCTTGGTGTCCGCGGATACTTCTGCGCCAAAGAGAGGCTCGGCACGGAGAACGGAGCTCACCGCTCGCACCTGGGTGCCCCTGGAACAAAGCAGAGGTCAGTGCCTTTTTTGCATCGGGATGACAGGGACCAAACAGATAAGTGAACTCAGCATTCCATGCGATACGCGGAGTCTCAAGGCAATCCTCCCAGACAAAATGCGCACACACACTCACACATGTTTTATTGTGCAAAGTTGCCCACAGCTGAAATCCAGCCTAGATACTGAGCTAGCTAGCCTGAGCACCAGCCAAAAAGAATCACCCGCCGTGGGCTTTTTTTGGAGCCGAGGAAGTGGTGGAACATCTTCGACTTCGCCATCGTCTCGCTCTCCGTGCCTTGGAGCCTGGCCGTTGAAAAAGCCAAATGGCCACAAGCTATCGTTGAGGGGCCCGCTAGGTCCCCCAGCTAGGTGCCCTTCTCTTCCCTTTTTTCGGGGAGGGTTCCCCTTTTTTGGGGGAGGGTTTTCTAACCTCTCTACTGCAGGACCTGGGGAGGCTTGGCCCGCCAATGACCCTCGATTCAGCGACGGCCTTTCTCTATGTTTTTAAGGAGGCAGTAGATTTTTGTTAAGCGAGGAACACGAGGTGCTGGACTCAAAACCAAAGGGGTTTGTCTTGGCTCGGCTCAGGTTTTGAGTAGTCTTGTTCTTGTGTAGGCCAGTTCTTGCTTGATGCAAGGGATGAGCTGATACTGATACAGCCCGTGCGTCTTTTGCGCAAATCTTCGCTTTCAGTCCATGGGTTCGGGGTTTCGATCTTTGATGCCGCCAGGTTTGGGCTACACAGGTGCCACATTTTTTTTTTCTGAGGTGCGATTGTGAACTGGTGGCTTGGATTGGGATTTGAAGGTTTGCGGAGCATCTAATCACCAACCTGGGTGTTGTGGTGTCCCTTTAAGCCAAGGTCGGTGTGTCTCAAAAGTAGGGCCCCCCTAAAATGCTTGGTTTCGTCTGGGCAGCAAAAAAAATAAATCAGGTGAAACGGGTACCGAGTCTTAAAAGCACAGCCCCATTTTACTGAAACTCAGATGGTTTACTGAGGATAAGGCCCAGCCGTGTCGGTAGGTAGAACCAACCGATATTTGGTGTTGGGCGCGCAGCTACCCTCCGAACCAATCCAAATCTTCATTTGGGTGGTTTTCCACATGTTTTGCTTTTAGCATGAGCCGGACATACCCACCACCCTATTCAGATTGGTGGCTTGGGGATTGGACCCCCATCTCTATTTTGAAGCCATATCACATGGGGAAGGAGCCCTCTAACGTAACCAAACCAAGGCAAGGGAAAGTGATTCCTGAGCTGGTGTCCCTTTAGACCTTGCGATGTTCAAATCACCACAATACTTTTATGTGCCATTCCCTACTCAATCCATTTTTTCCTTTTTTCCTGCTTGGTTTCCTTTGGGTTTCACCACGAACTCAAGCCACCCCCCTTTTGTCTTCCTTGGGTTCCCCCCTTTTTCCCCCGCTCAAACCAAAAAATGCGTCGCCGAGTCAGCCTTCTCAAGCGCGGGTCTTTATTTTGTTCCCCTCAAAAATGAGTCGCCGAGCTTTCTCGCGTCAGGTGGTGGAGCTGATTTTGGAGTTCTTGGTGATGACAATCTCCGGGAACATGGACTCCTCGCACCTCCGCATCCTGCGCTTCGCGCGCTTCGCGCGGACGCTGCGCGGGGTGCGGGTGGTCAGGCTGTTGCGGTACATCGGCTCGCTGAGGACGGGGGTGGTTTTGGGGTGTGGTTCTGGGGGGTGGTTTTGGGGGGTGGTGTTGGAGGGTGGTTGGGGGGTGGTGTTGGGGGGTGGTGTTGGGGGGTGGGTGGGGGGTGGGTGGGGGGTGGTTTGGGGGTGGTTTGGGGGCGGGGGCGCGAAGGGCGGCGGTTGAAATTGCACAGGATGAGTCAGTCACGGAGCCGCATATTCGCGGCTTCAGGTTCCCATCTGGCCCTCAGCTGAGCGCCGGTTTTATCTTGGAATGGGGGCTGGTTCTCCCGATCGAACAGGAACCCAGCGGAAAAAATGACACAAAGAATTCGTTCGCACAAAGGTAGTTGGCTAGAATCCAGTTGGCAAGGCATCTGGCAAGCGCTACGGACCGTTATACAATCGGAAGCTAATGTCCAAGGCATTTGTGATGCAGACCCGAATTCTAGCCCTCGTTCTCCCTACTCGTTCGGTTCGTTTAACCAGGAAAGTTACCAGGAGCTATTTCTTGCTTGGCAAGTGATAGATGTGGCATTGAGTGGAGTCCAAAAACAAGTTCGATCTTCTGCCACTTTCCAGTCATTCCAGGCGATTTGGGATGCTTAGTTGGAAGGTTTTCTGCCTGGATCTGCCTGGCTTTGTTTCCCGATTTGCTTCGGGACAAGCTTCGAATCCTGGATCCTGCAACTCTCCTTTGGGGTTTCCATTGAAAACTTGGAAACCGAAGTGAAGCATCGCGAAACAACGGATCAGCCTAGACTTCCGACTGCTCCGAACAGCTGCAACTACAGCATGTTGATCAGATGGCTAGCAAGAACTAAAGACCCAGAGATGTGGCAAAACCCGAAACAACTCGTATCAATGCGAGGACCTTTGCGGAACGGACACAAAAGCAAGACAAATCCGCAATTACCACTGTTTGGACCAGTTCTACTATTCGTGCACCTTCCATCCTTACGTGGTACTCTTGTGGATGAGGAGCGAGGTTTCTCAAGCCAATGGTTCAAGGTGTTTGACAGGGTGGCGCAACTCTACCTAGGAAATTCAATCACCAAGCAGTCCATTTCAATCCGACAGTCCAAACATTGAGGGTCAATGTGATTGGTCTCCTTTTGCTTCCACAAGTTCCCTGATTGAGTGGACTTCCAACTACTACGTGCCCTCTTTTCAGCCGCTTGCGGATCGATGAATCTTTGATTTCCAGATTTCCCGAAAAGGGTGGGTCACAAGACAAACAAGCGGTGGCCATGAGCAGTGGCCACACCATGTCCGTGACCCAAGTCCAGGGTTTGGGGCCTGAGCCAATGGCGTGCATGAGAGCCGTGCAGGACCATAGGTGTTCTTTTTTCGTTGTTTTGCCAGACAAGTAGATGGCGATTCCTGGTTTATCTGGTGGTTTTTCTCATCTACCAGGGATATCCATCTATTTCCCCTAAAAGGACACCTATGTGCAGGACGATCGTCTTCTCCATCATCAGCACCATGGGATCTCTCTTCTGGACCCTTGTGTGCCATGGCAGAGTCGGCTTGCCTCGGGGGTTCCCGAAGACTCGGAGATCCGGCGCGAGTGGGAAGGAACAGCCGGTCATACACCAAGAGGTTTAAGGCAGGTTGACTTGCTTTGTTGGGAATTTATACAGTAGAACACTGTAGGCTCCTCAAAGTACATGTTTGCTAGCCATCGCTTCGTAGGGCATCGATTGTCCACACACCTTCCCGTGGTTGTAAGCTTTCTATCAAGGAATTCATGCAAGCACATGCCAAGTTCTATCCACATTCACAATTCAATACCAACCTGCCAAGGCTCTCCAGACTTGGGAAGTCGATCTGATCTGAGGCTCTTGCTGATGATCTTCTACTGCTTCTCCGTGATCATCACCCAAAGCGTCACAGACTTCTGTCGCCTCAGCGCGGAGTTGGGGGAGCCCCACAACTGCCAGGAGCTCACGATGTATTGGGCCACCGTGCCCGAGAGCAGCTGCGATGCAAGCGAGAGAATGGGGCTCCATGGGGCTCTAGATGTTTTTTGTTTGTTTGGGGGGGATTTTACGTGTATAATATATATATATATATGTATATATATATATACACATGTATATTAGAGGTTTGTTTTGTTTGAGGTTTTGTTAGAGGTGGACTTTGTTTGAGGCGGATATCAGCAGTCAGCCGTCTATGGTTGATTCCGTGGAGGGCTTGGTTTCACGCTGCTTGGAACCGGTTGGTCCCAATCGGTGCGGCGCCTGCCACCCAGTGAACATAAAACTAGCCATATCTTCTGGATGCTGAGGGATGCTGGATACAAGTGGCTGGTGTCACGTTGTATTCCCTTCAAAATCCAACGAGTTCAAGCTCATTTTGCGAACTGAGGGAAGCAAAGGGCAAACCATCGGAAAAAGCGCCCTGAGAAATGATGGAGATAGAAAGGTCATGCCAGCAAGAAAATGAGTGATGGCCCATCTTTTACTTTCCCCTATCACTCATGAACCAAGTCATTTTTCGCTTCTTGGCTGACTGGAAAAGGGAACACAGCCAAGAGTCCGAGGTCCGAGTGGAAGTCTATGATCTATGCTTCTAGTTGAGAGAATCACTCAGGGAAACTTGGGAAGGGTTCACGCCGCCAAGCGGGAAAGAGTGAGAGCTAGAAAGGTGAGGCCACACGATGGTGAGCATAGTTCTGTCACCCATCCCTTCCTTACCTCACATTCATCTCCCCATTCCACCTTCACATCCTAAAGCCGTTCATTTTGGGCACATTATGATGAAGCTGAACAACTGTAAGGAATGGATTTGTGGTAAGTGAGATGAAAACGAGAGACATATGATTACCCCTGCTCGCCGGGTCTTTCCAGCGGTTACACTTTCTCAAGAGAAGCCGGCAAAAGTTTCGGCATGGGAAGAAGGGACGTACATCTTCTTTGGAGAAACCGCTCTTGGTTTGCAATACAAGGAAACCAAAAGGAAGCCACGCGCCTTTCGTGAATTTCAGACCAGCGACTTTTTAGGGCCCCCAATTTTTTTGAGGCCACCGCCAATCGGCATCTGATTCACTCGATTCACTCCCCGGAGCTGAGGCATGCTCACCCTCTTTCTGGCCATCTCTGGGGGGCTCAGCTGGAAGGAGGCCCGGAAAAGCGAAGCTACGCTGATGGTTGCGAAGTCTCTCAGTTGTTCAGTGGCACCAAGCCTTTTTTTTCTTCCCTGTTTTTTGGCGGCTGCCCGGCTGCCCCACTAAAAATGGTCTTCCCCAGAAAGGGTTCTCTTTTGTTCCAGGGTCACTGAACAACTGAGCTCCATGTCGCACTTTTCAGCCCCGCCCTGGGTTCCTGATTCGATTCCCCAACGCAAGTACCAACAATTTCTTTCAAGCGTGGTTTCAGAGTGGTGCGGACGGATTTCGCAACCATCCGCAGTAGGGCGAAAGTAGATGGCAAGTAAGGGGGATGCCCAGAATGGAGGACGCTACCAGGGTTTTGGAGGACTGCTTCCTTTTGACGCCCCAAAACGAAAGTCCACTTCTATGGACAGAGAGTCTTGTAGCCAGAAGTAGCTTCGAGCAGCTCCTTTTGGGTACGTCATTCTTCCGTGTACCCCCTTTTACGTGTTTTTGTTTTTTAGGGAAACGAAGAGGAACACCGAAATCCCATCGTCCGACTCCCAACCAAAGAAAGCCGACGTTCCTCTTCGCTTCGGTGGCCGCGGTGTGGGGTCGATGCGATGCGCGAGGCCTTGAACCCGCTGCGCCGCGTGGGCGTGATCGCCTTCGCCTCGGTGATCTTGTACGTGGCGCCTCGGAGGTTGTTGGACCGGGAGGCGCCGGAACGTCGGAGACCGGCGCCCTCCTGTCCGCCTGAGGCGAGCCAGGAATCGGCCCCCACCCAAACCTGGCTGGGGACGATCTCCCGTACCAGAGGGTAGTTTGCGTCTCCCCTTCCCCCTTGCTTGGGGGGGGAAGGTGGAATGGGAGACGAGAACGCTCGCTTGGGGATTCCACTAGTTTCGCATGATTCTTCTTGCCATCCACTTCGTGATTCCTAATTTTGCAATGTCCTTTGCTGGCATTCCAGCCCACGGCTCAAACATGCAAACGCAAACCCCCCAAAATGAAGAAGCTTCCCCTCTCTGTGGGTGTACCTTGCACCGAATTATTTTTTGGTCAACTCTGATAGATTTCTCTATGAGTATGTCCAACTGAGTTGAACCCCCTTTCATGGTCGGTTTTTGTTGGCATTCGTTTCAAGCCGTTCCGCAAGTGGTCCCTCGTAGTGGTTGACCTTTGATCAAGCTAACAAACTCACTCACTCACTCACTCACTCACTCACTCACTCACTCACTCACTCACCCACCCACCCACCCACCCACCCACCCACCCACCCACCCACCCCCTACCCACCCACAACCAGACGGTTTAGATTTGGGTTAGGGTTCAGGGTTTAGGTTTGGCGGCTGGGCGGGCGGGCGGGCGGGCGGGCGGGCGGGCGGGCGGGCGGGCGGGCCGTTTTGTGGAGTCTTTGGGCAGGCGGCTTGTGGCTTTACTGGTGTCTAG
>CAUJNA010003789.1:200000-205000 GCA_963377175.1 Effrenium voratum
CACCCACCCACCCACCCACCCAAGTCAAATCAATCCAGCCGAACAGCCAAGCAAGCAGGTAAGCAAGTATGCAAGCAGCCAGGCAAGGTTGCCAGCTTTGGTTGAGTTGCAGAACACGTCAGACGGCGGAACAAATGATGGGGTGAGGGACACAGAACAGGGAGTTCTACTCTACCGTTCAGTTGGCCCGGTTTTGTTCGTCCATTGCATCAGACAAGTCCGGGCAGATTCTACAGATTTTGGGCGACCATGTGGAACAAGACTCTTTTCCATTTGACACTAGAGATGTTACCATTGGCACCAATCGGTTCCATGGAATCCTATTTTCCAGCTATTCCTCGTGGAAGCCTGAAACAAAAGGCAAACATGTTTGGAGGAAGCTGCCATTGGCAGTACACACTCTTGGGTTTGCATGCTGCCAACCATTTTCCCAACGGCTGCACGAAGGGTTCTTGATAGGGGTTGGTCATGGTTGATTTCGAAGAATGCAGCCCGATTCAGCCGGCATTTGTATAGAGGGCAATTTGTCTTGCGAGTCGTTGAACAAAGCCCGCAGCGCCCTGTCTCTGAAGACTTTTTTGTGGCCTTGCATTTACTTAGGTCACCCGGGTAAAGGTCGTCGTTTCCACACATGTTTTTCTGAAACAGACGTCTGTTGGGAATGATGGTTTCAATACTGCGGACTTAATGCGTGCACATCCGACGCACATCCGACTGAACAGCATCATCCGTTGAATGTCAGAGAGCCCCGTTTATTTCAGGACGCACGCAGAAACTTATTGTGGAGTGTGCTGCAAACACTTGTGGGGGTCTAATGCGAAACACAACCACATTTGCCGCCGAGCGCCTTTTCGCTTCCCTCGCCAAGGTGATTACAATCTTTGCCATTCTAAATGTGGCAGCTTGGCATTTGACGTGGCAGATCATGAAGTGCAGGGGGTTGGATGCCCTCGCGATTGCAAGTAGGAACGCAAGACAACACCCGAGTTCACCCTAAGATTCTTGGCTTTGTGGGTGGCCAGCTGGACCCTGAAAAATCCAACTAAGAACTGGGTTGTTGCCCCAAAGTGTTGCTTGGTGAATTCCCGTGTGGTCGGTTTACTTTCAAGGTTTCAGGGCTCTAGGGGTTGATTGCCCATTCTTTTCAACCACTGTTCTTTCATAAAACCGGTCGTTTTTTCTGGCTTTCCGGAGGTTTCCTAGAAAGAAGGATCCCTGGAAAGAATGGGGAAGGTAATCCTAGAAGGGCATCCGTATCTGTTTTTGCAACACCTTCTTCTTGGTCGACAGTGCAGCCCGCTGCGCCCTGGCCGGGACCAACTTATTTCTCCAGTCAGGACTCTGAAGCCAGACACCGGGATGGGGGTTCGACAGGGCCGCTGGGACCAGACAGCTCCTGGCCCCGTCTTCATAACAACTTCTTTTATGTATATATACATAAATATGTGCATATATACACATGTACATGTATGTGTATGTATTATATGAATTTATGGGTGTTTCTCAAAGTTGGGGACCACTCCAGATAGCTGATTTTATTTTGATTTCCCTTCAACACCAATCCAACAAGGGGTCCCTTATTGTGAGAAACCTCTACATATGTATATATGTGCGGCCGAGGTTAACGCAGTAAAGCACAGTACTACCACCCCACCAAAGCGCGCAGAACCGTTCTGCAACAAAAATGGAGTAAGCCCTGATAAAATCACTGACAGTATCAGGGTCCTTGGTTACAGCTTTGCGGGAGCCAAAGCCAGAAAGGCTGATGCGCATGAATCTCAACAACTCCATCAGGCCACGATGAAAGCCGAAAAGTGTAAATGCTTTCCAGGTGGATTGGCCCGCAGGATTAGGATCGCAGCAGCGGTCGTGGCACCCAAAATGATTGCAGGCTGGCTTTTCAGGTTCCCTTCGCTCGAAAATGTTAAGCCTCTCAATGCTGCCACACGAACGCTCTTACGGATGGCCCAGCAATCTGACCCGTCTTTGTTCCGCATTCGGCAGGGGCGTCGACATTTCCACAGCAAGGAAGCGATGCCGCGCATGTTGCGCGAAAGTTGGCAAGTAGTGCTCTACAACAAGTGGCGGGATAGTGCTAGGCGTGATGCTCACTCAGACACGCGGCGGCGGCCTGCAAGATGGGCCCTGTACTCGGCGCATCACATCGCCGCATTAACTGGAGCCGCAGTGAGCCCTCTTGTTATTGCCGAATGGCGCAAGGAAAACTTGAAAGTGAGCCTTTCCACATTGTGGCCTCTCTGCCGACCGCGCACATTGGTTGCACATCACGTGGCAATGCGGACGCGCTAATCGTGTCTCCAGTCTGAGAGAAGGAGACTGCTTTGATATTCTACAAAAGCGGCTTAGCTGGCCCACTGGCCATAGCCGGCATTCGCTCGACACGAAGATCCTTGATTGGCTTGCCCAATGTAGGGAACGGATACCCAACCAACGGCGTCCAAGAAGTGAGTAAATGGCTTGCTAACCCTTTACGCATGGCGTGTGCAATTTTGACTTGCTTAGCTCACGTGCGTGTGGTACATTGCAACTAGCAGGGTGCACCTTGCGTGCCTCTTGTTTCTGCAGGTGTGCCAGCATGGCGGCTGTTTGGTCCCGCTTTGGTGAGTGGCTGCTGCCGCGATCTGTGCGCTGTGTTTTTTGGCGCGACCGAGGTTACTGGCGTGTTCTGCAACACCGCCATAGAATCCGCGGGGGCAGACAAGGCCAGAAGAGCGTCGAAGTGTGACGTGTCAACCTTCCTCGTTTTGGTTTTCAAGAAGCGACTGTGGCGGCCAGCTTCAAGCAAATGTTTGGGCCGCCATGTCGCGCAGGAGATTGCGATCATGAAGCAAATGAAAAAGCAGGACGCCCAGATGGAGACGCTCAGAGATGCTCGCCAGCATTGCAAGCGCCTGTCCAAAATCGACAACGGGGTTTTGTCAGAATACAGGTTGTTCTTCACGTTGTAATTATTCCTTTTGTTTCCTCTTGATATGAGTTTGCAGATGAACAAACTTTCTTCCCGTTTCATGACTCACTTGGTTCTCGCCTGCCATGTGTTGCTTGTTTTCTTTTTCAACATGATGTTTTACATGTATATCATCTATGTGTGTTCTAATTGTCTTACGGACTTGTAATGATACGACTAACCAATATTTTGTTTTCTCATTAAGCTTGTCATTTTTTGATAACCATCCCTTGATTACTCGCATTGTTATGAGATACCTTGTGTGTATCGTGTCGAGTTGCGCGCATTCTGCCCAGGAGATTTTCACAGAGATCGACATCGACTGCTCAAATCAGATCAGCCTGGCTGAACTTAAGGCAGGTCATCTCAGAACGGCTTGGCCCATTGGCTTGCCAGTGTTGGAGGGGAAGCGCAGCCCAAATTCCAGCGAAAATTGCCAGGCACTGGCCAGGGTCACTATTTTGACTTGTTGTGTGTGTGTGTGTTATCAAAGTCAGAAAATTGGGCTGTTTCCCTTATCCACCAGTTAGGGGGTGACTTTGATCGTGGTACAATAATGGGGCCAACTGGCTGTTGAAGTTTCAAGTCCAAATCGACCTGTCAGGCGCCCTTTGCCATTCTTTTGCATCAGTCAGAAGATGGGCTGCAAGTGGGGGGCGCCGCTTCCCCCGACAGAAGTGGCCGAGGTAGCATCCTTTTTAGAAGATGGCGCGTTTACTTCCATCTATTTTTCCACGCGAACATGGGTATGGGCCAAAATTCGTCACCAGGAGTTGAACCACTACTTTGCACGTCCTTTCCATTTCGGGCAAGTTCCATTCCCCCTCAATAAACAACTGGGAGGCTTCCATGTTAGTTTCCCAACGATTTTTGACCACAGCTCAGTTCGTCGATCTGGAGCCGCCCGAACCCTTTACCGAGCAAATAGGAACCACCGCCTAATCAATGCGCCCAAGAGAGGCCCAGCCACACATCCTCGGCCCAGCGCCCGCCCTCCGCCGCTTCGATCCGACGCTTCCGCGTCAGGAGGCGCTGAAGGCCCCGAAGCTGCGGAGCTTCATGAGCTCTCTGCAGATCTCCACCGAGGCGCTTGGCGCGTTCGGATTTCTTGGAGGTGTCGGAGGTTGGGGCTTTTTTTTTTCCCTCGGTTGGAGGATCACCGGCTTCTCTTTTTATGGCAAACATAGGGGGGTAAAACAAGCTATGGATATTTACATGCTTTACATGGAGAGTCATTTTTTTCTCTCGGGTTTTGGTCAGATAGTAAAACTTGCAGATGTGATTGTTCCCGTGGCTTTTGTTGCTTTTGAGGCCCCTTCCAGGGTTCCTTGCCCCCATAGGAAGAATGGCAAGGACCCATTTGGATGACAAAGGTCGACAATGGTGGTTATTGGTGGTTGTATGAACCACTTTTTTTGATGGTGGTTCGAACCCTAGGGTTAAACGGATGCCAGCAAAAGTTGGAAGCAGTTGGACAAATTGCGGCCATGTTTCGGACCCGAGCGAAGGGGTGAGCACCTGCGTTGGAAGTTTTGGATCTGGGTGTCTGTTTTTGTTTTTGGCTTGTTTTGCCTAATAGCGGAAAGCTTTGGGTCTCTGCCCAAACAAGTTCTGTGGTGTTGAGGGAGGTTCGAGGGGGTTACGAGAGTTGCTGTCGGGGATGCCAGCTGAACTTGTTTTTTGGCTTACAAGCTGGGGGAAACAAAAAGCAGATGTCAAGTTGTGCCTTTGTCTTGCAAGAATCAGGGGGGTGGGGGGAGGTGTTGAGCCACGGGCATGTCATGGAGACAGGGGACCTGCTTCCCAGCAGACTTAGGGGTGCGGGGTGGGGGGCTTTGGGTGGTTGGTTCAAGGCAGGGCATGAGCAACTCTTGTATATACATGTGAAAAGTCTTGTAAACTGGTTGTTGTTCGGGACCCCTCTCTGTGCACTCTTTATTTGGTTGGGCCTTCTCAGGGCTCCTTTCTGACGTGTGAGGGGCTGAAGTAGGGGTGTTGCAGTTGGTGCGCTTCGTGGTAGTTGTAATCCTAG
>CAUJNA010003789.1:210000-232665 GCA_963377175.1 Effrenium voratum
CGACTTAGGTAAGCAATCCAATTTACCTCCCTTTGCCAAAAAACACTTACACCCACTTTGACAGGAGATCGCGCAACTCATGATTACGGGCCTTCGGATTTATCCGAAGTTGACAATACAGTCAGAACCCCCGACAAGCACTCAGATTGGCAGAAACATAAATGATGGCCATAGCAACGATGTCAGCCGGGAGACAGAGTTGTTGCCAAGTCTGTTTCAGTCAGATCGAGGTAAGAGGTGGTTTGGACACGCTGCCCGGTCTCTCATTTGCAGAAAGCTGCCGAGGAACCAAAGGCAAACAAATCCCACCAAGACGAGTGGAAGAGTTCTTTGCTCCTGGGAGGGGCCCGCATGAACTTTTCGGCGCACACCCTGCAGCTCCAGAACCTACGAACAAAAATGCCAGATCTTTGTGTTCCTCCTAAGGGTATGATTGGCAAAATAGGGACTTGCGGAAGGACGCACGGATGCACACACAGATTGGAAACATGTACGGACTACCAAAATGTGATGTTGGTTTCCGCCTGGAGGTATCTGAGCTAAAGGGTCACAAGGAACCCCGCAATTTCATGGAAGATCCCACGCAAATCCCCGCGTTTTGTGCCACTCAGTGCTGTGGCTGCGTCTGAAGGTCAAGTCAGACACTGGTTGCGTGCCTTCTGCCTACCTTGGGTGGTGACTCCGAGAATTGTGAATGGGGCCAGGTTGCTGATCCGCAACGCCGAAGGGGCAACAAAAACCCGTTTGTTTGGGTAAATGGCTGCGCGGGGTGCAGTCCATACATAGTTCACTTCTTTAAGCTCAAGTGCAAGATTGGCAGGCAGGACCTCTTGAAAAAGTGCACACATAGCCCACAACAACGCGTGGGTTGCCTGGCGCAAGCTGAGAGATCATGTTTCTGCGCAGAGGCGAACACAATTGTCCGGGATTTGGGCAACTTCAGCGCCGGGATTTGGGCAACTTCATTCAGCTGACTCAACTACGGAGATGGAACGACCCACTGACGCCGGCAGCCATCCGGATGACCTATCCCCACTTGTGGGGACCCAATATGAATCAACCACTTGATTAATCAGGGCTCCTGAAAAGATACATTTTGCCCATTTGAAACATGGCTTTTTCCACCAAAATAAGGGGAGCCCACCATTTACAAGGCAATGCTCAGGTGTATAGTGTAAGGTGCTAATCAATCCAGGGTTCCCATCAAGCGTATTGATGGCAGGTGGCACGCATGAGCTACGAGAACATGGCGCCTCCTCTGCAAAACGGAAAATGCGAATCTCCCGGCACAGCGAAATTGCAAGCTGGTGAATCTTTGCAGCCGCGCAAAAACCTGAGACCCGTGCTGGCTCAAGAATCGTTCGCGGCTTCGGTCGCTGGCCAATCCATTTTTCAATTGTCTCTGCGGTCATTTTCACCTTGTGGCTGTCTGAAGTGGATGGTTTGGTGAGGTTTCCAGGAGGTACAGGGGTGTCCATTTTTGAGGGTACCCCTTTTGGCTTTGGAAGGGACCCAAAAGGAACACCTGCATTATGGGGGTCCCGTATTTTTTTACAAAACAAAACAAAAACACACGACACACCAAGAGGAGTGCTATGTCTGGATGACACTTCTGCTCAGGACCTATAGGTCCCCCTTTGTGCCAAGAGCTTCGCATACCATCGACGCGCTTTTCTTCCCGAGGTTGGGCAAAGCATTTTCTGAAACAGAACTTGTTTCAACAAGTTTTGCTTTAATCCATGATTCCATCCAGCTGGCCCATCTTGTTTTTTTGGGCGACATGCGACATATTTAAGGTCCACAACCCAGCTTTCCATGAACTTGCCTGGCCATCTCCTGCCAACCCTGCCAGCTGTCCTTGTTTGGTCTCAAGGCCTGTGAAGTCCAACTTTTCCATCGGGTTTCATCCATTCCAACTGGTGCCTTCAGGCAGTACCTCGCCTCAGTTTGCTTCTCAAGGGGTAGAACCCTCATTGGTTATGAGGTTGTGTGTCATTTTTCATAAAGAACTCGGACGATTGCGAGGTCATGCGCGCGGAAATCCGGAAGATGCGGGAAGACCTAGTGCACATGCACCCCCTTGGTCTCGAACACGAAAAGACGTCGCGGTCCTCCAGGCGGAAAAGGGTTGCAAACAGACCCAAGGGGTGTGTCGTTTTGTTTGGAGGGACGCCCCGGTGGTTTCACTTTTGGATCGCTTTCAAACCACACAGCACAGGACCCCCCGGAAAAGACAGCCCTGCGTGGTAGGGATGGTCACCAACCTCCTAGGCGTTTGCGACAACCAATGAGGGGATTCCCGTCAAGGGGACCATTGCAATGACCCATGTTTTGACTATGGCACGACATGGAAACAAGCAGTTGGAGGGTGCTCGCTGCGCCCTTGTCCATTTTTCAGCTTTTTTCGAGCACCTCCAAAGATGGTCCTTGCATGGATCTATGTTTTGTGGTTTCAACTTTGTGGAGGAAACACCCTGATTGAACTCAACCGACTCGGTCTTGGCTTGTGTAAGGGTGCTGTTTCAAGCATGGTTTAACTGGGCCCCTTAGTGAAAAGTTTCGCAAAAGGTGGACTTTCAACGACCATGAGGGTGATGTTTCGAAAGTCACCGGAGTTATACTGGCCCCAGTTTCTTCAATTGTTTGAACGACCTTCTTTTGGTTTCCAAGGGGCGTGTCTTTTTCTGTTGCTTTCGACTGGATTTTTGCGGAAACCGAAAGGACGCCAACTTTTTGTTTCGGAGTCGCCTAAAAACAGACACCTCCATGTTGCCAAGGTGCGAAGACGTTTGAACAATCTGCCAGGCACTCCCGCGAAGGTCGCTCCATTGAAGCATTATGAGAGCCTTGCTCCGCTTGTCGTTTTCACCGACGCCTTTGGCTCTGCTCCCCTGCTGTTCTGAGCCGGGGCCGACCAGCATATTCTTTCTCTGCAGATCATGTCAAGGTACCTTCGGCTAACGTTCTTGCGCGAATTTCACGAACACAAGAGGCTTCGGCCTGGTGCTGGCCCTGACTGGTTTCTCGTGGCAAAGTCGCACGAAGCCCCGCAGCTGTCTGGTCATGGGGGGGTCTTGGCACACAGTTTGAGAAGGTGGGGATGAATCCGGCAACAAGGATCATTCGTTCTTTTTTCCAGGCTTCGCTGAACATGGACCAGGACCAAACATATCATTTGTGGTAGTGAGCGAACGCTGAATTAGGCAACCCTCAGAATCTCTCGCACACCTGGCTGCGGGTCAAAACCAATGGTACCATTTTGGGGTAGGTGAATTCACCACCCATGTTAGTCTGTAGTGGGGATTGAATCGGATGTTCACTCAAAATGGATTCGCACGGCCACCTCAGAGTCCAAGACCTCAACCAAATCGAGGCCCTGGCCAGGCAGTTGAAGCTGAACATCAGCATTGACTCGCGGCATGTGTTGCGAGTGCAGCACTGGTGCTGCCAACAGGGCGAAGTACCGCGCAGCATCATTCTCCTCACCCGGTTGCCCAGTGATGCCTTCCCTTTTTTTGGGAAGAGGTCCCCTTTAAAGTCAACCAACCAAAAAAGAGGATGCCTTTCTTTCCCATGGCCACTGGGCATCTGAGCATATGATGACATCATGACTTAAGTTGGTTTTGCAGCACCCCAGCACCATGTTTGAATCATTGCCTTGAAAAGGAAAAGCAGGTCCGACGTGTTCGCATCTGCAAGAGGCTGGACGTCTGGTCCGCCCATGCCAACGGAGATGTCAGGGATGTTGCAGGCACAGGCTCTGGGAGTTAGAACAGGGATGGCTGTACTTCCAATATGCATGGAATATGCCATGTCAACAGTATATATATATATACATAAATGCATACATACACATACACATAGACATCTGACATGAGTATATTATACATGAATATGTATATACATATACATATATACACACATGTTACCCCCCTCCAAAACCTAGGTTTCAGCAGTCTTCAGATGGAATGGCACCTATGGATTGGTGCAAGCACAGATATAAACAGAAGTGAAGACAGACAATGCCTTCACAAATGATAGCATGTATTAAAAGAATTATGGACATATCCACTGCTCCAGGGACAAATTTTCTTCTTCATGACCAAACCCTTGGAACTGTAGATACGAATCTTCATACACTGGAGTTACACCTGATGTAGTCATCACAGGTAGCGCGTATCCTGCAAAATATATGGCAGGGCATTATGAAATATCAGCAAATGGCGAAGCAGTTGTGCATAGGAGCGCTGGCTGAAGTGGGCTCAAGCGTTCTTGTCTAATAGACACGACGATCTATTCCACCATCTGGAAGAGAAGGGCGTAGCTAAATATATAAATAACTATATACATATATGTACTTTTGTAGAGTGTATTGATGCAAACACGGGTTTAAGTGAGTCAAAAGTAGTCAGTGGCATTTCATATTATCTAAAGCTACGGCATGTAGCAGAAGAACAAGTACATATGCGTTCAACTGGATGCATCAACTTTAACGAACGGAGCTAAAACTCGCAGAAATGGCAAGATATTGTATTGTCGCATGTGGGGCGTCAGACTTAATTTACTTATTATCCATCCAATTGTTTTAGCTATTTAGACGACGAGACAAATCAACAATCATGGAACAATTAGAACACAGGCATCGCAACTTTCTGGAAACCAAGCCTCCAATTAATTAGACAAATTAGGAAGAGAACACATGCCTGAGTTTCCAGCTATTGTTCAATTATAAAAGCTGAATAACTGAACGAAGAAGCCAACCAGATTCCGAAAGAATGGACTGGTTGTCCAGCTTGTTGTTCCAACGGTCCACCCTAGATCAAACACATATTCACGTTCTCGGAATTGGAATGGGCTGGTCATGATCATGATCAACACTCTCCGCAAATAAGCTTCTTTTTCGTCCGCAACACCTTTGGCGGCCGAATCTTCGAGGTCGGGGCCCCGCAGAGGGACCCTAAATCACAGCCAAAGTAAACAAAACAGGACACACACCAGAAAACAAGAACAAACAAAGCACCAGGGTCCTCCAGAAGGGTAGCCACGTCCATCATTAGTTTCATAGACCTTTTTGGTTTCTTCCCCGTTTTTTTTCCCCTTTCGGGTCTTTCTTTTTTCATTTAGGACCTTTCTTCTGGAGGACCCCGGTTTTTTGTTTGTCTCGCTCTCCTGTGTTTTTCCATTGCCCCCTCCCCCAAAAAATAGAAGAAGTAGGGGGCCTGGGGGGAAGTCTGTTGAGGGTTGCCTGTTATGGTTTTTATGTTCATCTCAAATCTATGTTCCCCCTTATTCGTTTTTAAAAGAGGGTTTTTAGGGAGCTTATTTATCGTTTTCGTTAAGGTAATCATTTGGGTAAATTGTCGCCTTGTTCATTGTTGGGCTGGGGGCAAACATTTTTTTCATTTGAAAGAGGTAGCCCTTTTAGTAGTTATCAAGTTCTGGGGTGTTGGTGGGTCGTTTGTTTCTTTGACGTTTATCTCTACAATTATTTATTTTTGTTCTACACTCTTGACAATATTTATATCTTCTTCCACTTTTTACATTTCCAAATTCATCAATTGTTTTATCATAAAGACATCTGTTGCATTTGAAGAATTCACCATAGTCTTCTGTTGCTTTTTCTTCTGTCATTCCATAATTATTCATTATAGTTTGCTTCACAACCATTTCTTAATATATCTTAACAACTTCTTTTTATGTGATTTTTATGTGATTGTCTAGCTATGTTTTATAGGTTAAAAGTTCGCTATAATTATAACATATAAGATTTTACATGTTATAATTATGGTTTAGTTATGAATTACACAGGTTCATCAACAATTAGTTTAAACCTTATGTTTTGTACTCCTCCAAAATTCATTCTACTTCTTTCATCATCAATACATCTGTATATTGTTTGATGTGCCTCCATCATTACTTCTGTTATATTATCTATGGTTATATTATCTACAAAATCATCACTACGAAAATAAAAACTAAAAGTGTTAAAATGGTTGTCTTCATAATTGAAATGATGAAACCTTACAAACATATTTACCTCAACTATTATCACTGTTTCATAACCGTTATCGGTTTCAATGCCATCTAACAAGCAATCTAAGTTTTCATTTTCATTAAAAACTATATCTTTGATGCTTTTTATGCTTAAAGGTATATTTCTTGAAATGTAATACTCAATTACGTGTCTCTTTATATCATCGCCATCTTCAACAGTATAGCGCTTTGTCTTTCTTTTTGTTTCTGTTCTGTCTATTTTATATCGTTGTTGTATTCTCTTTAATGTCTTAATATGATTATGTTTTATTTTCAAATACTCAGGTTCTCCTAATTTATATGAAATGATACCTTTTAATACATCAACAGGTAAGCTAGCACAATTCTTAACCATAAAATTATTATCTGATATTTTACCCCCACTCATTTTTCTCTTAATATGTTATGCTATTTTTTCTTTAAGTAGTTTTGACTAGGGGGTTGCTGGTCAGCTGGTCTGGGTTTCAGGTTTAATTTAAATGTCTGTGTGAGCCAGACCTTGCTGTGCGAGCCAGACCTTACTGTGTGAGCCAAACCTTGCTGTGTGAGCCTGACTGTGTTGTGTGAGCCTGACTGTGTTGTGTGAGCCAGACCTTGTTACTTGAGCCATTCTCCCCTTAATTGGGGAGTTCGCCCCCCTTAATTGGGGAGTTCGCCCCCCTTAATTGGGGAGTTCGCCCCCCTTAATTGGGGAGTTCGCCCCCCTTAATTGGGGAGTTCGCCCCCCTTAATTGGGGAGTTCGCCCCCCTTAATTGGGGAGTTTACCCACCGTTTTCAAATCCAATGATATAACATTATAACCGAGCGACTTTGCTACTTTACCAACTGAAGAAGTACCACTAAATAGTTCTAATAAGTGCATATATTATTAGAACTATTTAGATATTAATATTTTCACATACATATCGTTGATGTTTTTCAGTTCTCTCGTGTCTTCTTATATCACATTTCCTGAAAACACCACCACATTCACATTCAATAGGTTCTTTTCGTTTTTCCAATATTGTTTCTTTGTTTTGGTGGTAGTGCTCCCTACTTTTATTACATATATGTTCTTTGTTGTTTTCTGCGTATTCCTTCCTCATATTTTGATAGTGTTCCTTATTGTCTTCCTTCCACTCATTAATTGTTCTACCTACCACACATCTATTCACACAATCATTATTTTGAATGTAATAACCTTCTCTTTTCATTAACTGTTCTCTGTTTTCACATGGGTAGTCTTCTAATAATTCAATCTTACAGTTGTCCATTCCATATTCATCAAACAACAAACGACAGTTTGTTTTATTATTCCATTGTTCTGCCTTGTTATAATTTTGTCTATGTCTTGCCATTCTTTGGCTCAAGCTTTCACAGGTGCTTCCGATGTAGCACTTATTATAACCAACATCTGTTATTTTGTAAATCTTTGCGTTTTTATATTTACTGCTATCCATTAATAACCTTAGTTATCTTTTCTTTAACGCAGTTTATAATGTCCATAAGGCAGTGAATTGAAAGCATCAATGTAAAACCTTTTATTTTCATAATTACTGAGTGATTGCTTGACTTGAGACATTGAAAATAATTGATGGTTGCGACTACGAATAAAATTATATGTTATTTCATGCTTTTTGTTTTGAAATAATGCTTCGTGGTAGTTTTGGTAAGTCAGTTCTTTCTTCACCTTGTGTTTCACTACACCTTTTGATTTCTTTTGTTCTTCTTCTTCACCGTGTATTGTAAAAGCATACGATTTAGGCTTTAACCCTATGAATTGTGTTATTGTTTGACCGTTGCACTCATCCTTGAAATAACCGAGTTTTTTCTTATTTGTTTTGTCATGGCAGGGGTGTTCAGGTGGATAATCGCTAAAGTCCATATATTGGTTTAATTCTTTGAAGTCCTTGTAGATGTCCTCAGTGAATGTTTGAATTACATAACTGTCAGTATCAGTATAAACCAGTTTGATGTTTTCATTGTATTTCTTCTTAAGAACATCATAGTAGAACTGATACATATGTAATTTACTGATGTCAAGGATTGTCATTCCTAAGAAAATCGGTTTGTCCAGTTTCAGCTTCGCTTTAGTTTTTTCAACTCCTACAAGGTTTTCATTAATAATAAATCTATTTTTGAATGTTGGATTATTAACACATTTTTCGTATCTAACTTCATTATCAACTAATTCAAAGTCCATATGATTTCGTTTGTCTTCCATAGTTTTTCCATACACAGAATTATTCATTAATTTGAATAAATCTTTCTCAAAATCGCTTTTGGCTTCTTTCCTTTTACCTGTGTTAAAATCAATCCACGGTTTCAACCATGCCCTCTGTTGAAATTTTATTATCCTATGGACTTTTGTCATTTTCATTCCCATTTTCAAATAATACTGTAAAGTCTTGATATGAACCACATATTTTTCTTTATCCTTTAGATTTAATATTAACTTACTTGTTTTCTCATCCTTGGGATTTTTGCCATCATAATATATTTTGTAGACTTGCTTTTGATAATCAGAAAGCATACTAACATTTACATTCATTATTTCAGGCGCTAGTGGATAGTCAGAGTGGAAGTCGTGCAATGTTTCGGGATATTCCAAATCAACTTCCATAATATAACCGAACTCATCGTTTTCATTCCATTTTCAACACTGGGCGTTTTCTTTGCCCACTTGATATTTTTTAGCGGTAATTTCTGGGACATTGCTAAACCATACAAGTTATTAGCATCCAAGTAGCTAATATAATTTGATGGCTTGTTCTCATCATATGCTTCCCCCATATACTTATTATTTGCCACCGCTAATTTATGACTGACCTGACACATTCCTCCTCTCATTCCCTTTTCAACCATCTCAAACATTTCTTGGTCATGCAATTGTTCTATTTCAACACCAGTTTTTAGAAGCATCGCGTCCCATGCGAAATTTGGCAATGTGTAATAATGAGCGGGGTCTAAACCGTAGTATTCCATACACAAGTCTCTAAAGTTTTCAAATACATCGGTCAGTAGTAAAACATCAGTTCTTAAATACAAGTCGTGATACTGCCCGAGTGTTCTAATCCCGAAGTGCTTCCATACTTTCAGTGCCCTTTCATAATCTTTATCACTTACATGTTCCTCACTTAATTTACTGTAAAACGCTTCTTTCGGTGGTAAAGCCCTTTCCTTAAATCTTTCAAAATCATCAAAGTAGTCATAGGGATAAATACCCTTATCAGTCAATAAATCCAAATCTTCATCGGTTTTAACATACGGGTTTCTAACGCTGTATCTGAAATTGTTCTTCCAATTCTCACGCTTTTTATCATCCTCATATTTACTCAACCTGACCAACTTATCCAACGAAGACGATAAGAAACTGAAACTGTCCTTGAAACAAAGATTTTTAAAACCAAAGGTTATAAACTTTTCGCTGTTCTGAGCGATACATTCTATTTTAGAATTCTTGTTCAATTCGTGAGCCTTGTTGATGATTAAGTGGGCATCATAGTTTTTAAGGTTATGAAGAAACACAGGGATTTTATAATATCTCATACTAAATCGTAGATTGCAGTCCTCGTGGGCGCATCCTCTATACTGTCCCGTAAAGTGGCAATGGTCCCAACACTTCTTTTCTCCTTCCTCAAATTTGTTTCCACAAATGAAGCAGTTAGTGGCATTATTGAAGTCCTCCCAGTCCTTCTCGGTTTCAATACGGTCTTTGTCCTCCTTCATTTTCTCCAAAACTTCCTCTCTGACTTTATTGATTTTCTCAACAAATTTATCCATACAATCCTGACCTCTGTATAAGTAAGGCTCACTACTTCCGGTTATAGCATTGACTACATTAATCATAAAACCACACGGACGATGATTTTGATATGATGTAGTTTTAGCTTTTGCCGATTTGCTTTTAACATCAATTGGCACAGTTAAACATTCAAAGTCGGCATAGATTACGAATGGAGCTTTAAGTTTCTTGAAATGGTTTTTGAATTCTATTGTTTCACCTGCTTTTGGCATTTCTATTTTTTGACCCTCAACTGCTAGACATCCTTGTTCTTCGTGTTTCTTTAAAAGTTCTTCGGTCTTGAAACCATGTGAGCAGGTTCTACAGTGATACTTCTTCGCCTTCATCTTGTTAGTCTGACTACTCATTAACTTATCATAATTTTTGATATAAGCGTAATGGGATTTAACATCATCAGTCAATTTAATCAAATCGATTTTGTGTTGTGCTTGTGGGTTGTTGCTTCTTTTGTATAATAAAATAGTTTTACTATTCGTATCGGGGTTTATGTAATAAACATTGACCGATATGTGTTTGTTCTGTTCTTCAAATAGTTCAATCTCATCATTACCTACTGGAAAGTCAATATTATCCCATTTGATAAATTTGTCATCTACATATTTCTTATAATGATACATCTCGCAGGGATGGTCTTTTTTGAATAACTCATAAAATCCACATTGAACGGAATATTTAAAACATAACTCGTCCTCATTTTTAATGTTAATACAAGCCTTTTTGTTTGCCACCCAGTCGGGCAATGGAATAAAGGATGAACCACGGGTAGGATTGTACCTATCATAACTGATGACTAACTTTTCAACTTGACCAAGAACCAATCCCGACTGAATGTATTCGGTTATTTCAATTTGTGTCTCAATGTCGTGCCCAATGTTGTTTAAGACGGTGTTCAACTCGTCGGGATTATGAATATTGTATCTTCTGCTTCTTAACCGCCTTTGAATAAGTTCGTTGGCGGGATTTTTGAATGATAAATCGGTTTCCACGATTATTTTCATGTTCGGGTTTCTGTTCAGGAATTCGGCCAGTCGTTGCTTCTGGTATTTTAAGTAGGATAAACCTTTCATTCCTTTTAACCTTATATCACTTACCGAGTAGGTGTTGGCGTATCCCTTGAACGCTTGTTGCTCGTCTGTGATTTTGGACTTGAATCGCTTGACATAATCCTGTAAGGGTCTGCCTCTCGTTAGTTTTAGATAATTAGCACCTTTCATTAAAAGGCCATGCTTTCTATATCCTTCACTCCTCGCCACTTCCTTGAGTTTCGTGTTCAATACGTTTGAAACTGGTTTGTTCTTATCATATCTGTAGGTCTTATCACCTATTTTGAGTTTTTGTGTTTGCCTCCCTTCTTTTTGTATTAGTTCGCCTTGTTGGCTGTTTAAAATGAAATCTATAATTTTTCCTTCTGTCATGGAAACCATAATACTATACTCTATATAATATAAGGTATTTTCTCTTTAAGTAGTTTTTCGGGTAGGGGGTCAGTGTTGGAGAAAATGGGTTTCGGGTTGAGAATGAACGCATTAATCTCATTAAGTGTTTTTAATAAGATGAATGATTATTATTTTTTTCATAATGCGCATTGTCGCGAAGCTTGCAAACAAATTTTAGATTTCTTGTGTTTAGATAAATTTGATTTGCTTGATATCGTCCTTCCACAGTCCTCGCAAGTGTAAGACTGTTTTAGGTTATTGTTGTAGTAATTCTGGTGGTAGTTCTTCTGGTCGTCCCTCCACCTCACGGGTTGCTCACTGTCATCGCTCGAAGTCTGTTTCTGTTCGCTTATCATCTGTAAGACTAAGTCGTTTTCTGCTTTCATCAGTTCAACCATCATATCAAATTCGTCATTCGTTATTCTATGCCGACTTTTACCGTTAATAAAAATTCCTGTCATTTTACTATATTAGGGCGTTTTGTCTTTAAGTAGTTTTTATTTTTTCTTCTTGCCTCGGCTACTTTTTGTATTTGTGCTTTCTGGGCTTCTACTCCTGCTTCTTGTTTCCATTTGTTCCCTCGTCCATTCACTACCTCTTGCTATTTCTTGGGGTGAGTTGCTCCTGCTTCTTGTTTCTAATTGTCTTCTGTTCATTTGATTATCTCTTGCTCTTTCTTCTGGTGAGTGGCTTCTGCTTCTTGCTTCTACCTGTCGTCTTGACCAGAATGATGCCCTTGGTTGTTCTTCTTCCTGTTCCCTTGATTGTTCTGATGGTGTGGATGTCTTCTTGTCACGTTTGAATAGTTCAAATACGCTCTTGTCTTCTCCACCTAAAAATATGTTTCTTAACGATTTTATTTCTCGGCTTTCCTCTTTCTTATCTTTTTCGGTTGATGCTGATGACGATGATGATGTTAAATGAAGACTTTGTAAATCTTCCTGCTTTTCATCTTTTGGTTCATCTTTTGGTTCATCTTTTGGTTCATCTTTTGGTTCATCTTTTGGTCCTGAAATTGCATTACTATAAATTTCATCAGCAAAATCTTTTGCTATATATCGTGTTGTTTGTGCGTCTGCCTCGTTGTTTTCATATAACTGTGATGTTGGCGCTACTTCATCAAACATATCAGGGAACAATTCATGATGAAGAACTTGTTCATCAGTTTGAACCTTAGCATTCAACCGTAGTCTCCTATCGTATTTTGAAAGGTCAAAATCGTCAAAATCTATATTGTTGATTGACAAGTCAATTACCTGTCTTTCGGGGATGATTTCAATTTTTAATCTGTGCGTCATCGCTTCCTTTAGCATTTCTTCAAAAGTAGGACGTCGGCGTAATCCATAATATTTAACAGTCATATTAAATATTATATATTTTATTAAACTTCCGCGGGTATTTCTTTAACTGAACCATCCATCACGGTTGGTCTATCTTCTTTTTCCTTAGGTCGTGGGTGGAAAACTGTGTAATACACTTTATCATTGTAAAACCTTACTAATTTCAATCTGTGTTCCTTCTTGATAAAATCACCATCGCTATTAATTAAAGCATTATATAACTCAGTGAATTCTTCATGAACACTGTCTTTAATCTTTTTAAATCCTTTCAGTTTGTCCATGACATCTTTCATCTCTTCTGGTCTGCTTGCAAGATAAGCAGGTGTTAATTCAGACGCTCTTTTCTTAAACTCGTTGTAGCCATAAGCGTCTTCTGCTTTTGGTTCTACTTCAACAACTGGGTCGTCTTCTCGTTCATCTTCTTCTTCGCCTTCCTCTAATGGTTCTAATTCTGGCATTTCATCAGCGGACACCATTGAATGAACTTCTACACCGGCAGGATATGAACTCTTCGAAACAGCGCTTGCCATTTCTTCGTGTTGTTGTCTCCAAAGTCTCATTCTTTCAGCAAGTTCTTCTTTCTGTTTCTGTGCTTCCGTTAGTCCTTCTTGAATGAAAGACTGGTGTTGTTTCAGTGTGTCAGCAAGTTTCAACTCGTCATTAAGTTTATCTCTTACTCTGTCAGAGTCCGACATTGCTCCTTTCATAACTTCTCCTCTCCGGTCTAGTTCTTGTTTCTTTTGAATGTCTAAGGCTTCCTTATTATCAAACTGACTACCGTATTGGTTTAATCTGTATCTTGTCGCTTTTCTGTCTATCACATTTTCAATTGATGGACGGTTCTCATCTCCTACCAACGTTTCTTTCAATAATTCATCATAAGAAGGTCTCAAATGTAGTTGTGATTTCAATGACCCTACTTTTACCGGTCCTACTGTATTCAATCTACTAATTGATTTAATCATAGTATATTAATTATTTAGAAAAATAAATTAATCAGAGATATTCTTAATCATTTCTTCTAAATGCTTCTTTCTTACAGTTAGTTGTTCCTTCGTTTGTATTCCATCTGGTGTCCGTGTGTTGTCTAATATGTTTCTTATTCTGTCTAACTCTTTTCTATAACTTTCGGTTCTGTTGCTTTCAACTAAATCGTTTCTATACTTTATTAATGCTCCTTGTGATTGTTTCGCTTCCAGTGTGTCCTTCAACTGTTTAAAGTAATTCATACGCGAGGCAACTCCCCATAAATCTGAAACGTCATAATGACGTTCTACTTGTGGCGCCCTTTTAAATTCTACATTTCTATGACTTCTCATAAGCATGATTAATATATATTATAATTAGATTATTATTTAAAACATTGATGAAGATAATTTGTTTATTTTTTCTTGTTTATCTTGTTTTTTCTTCTGTTTAAGTTCTTCATAATGTTGGTTTAATAGTTCTGTTGCCGTGGGTTTCTTAATAGTTTCTTTAATCACTTCTTGTTTAATCTCATTCTTAATCTCTGAAATAACTTCAGGTTGTATCTTTCTAATATTCTTTTGTGGATTGACTGGTAATAACTCAGTAGGTGCTCCCTTACAATTTTTGGGATGTGAGTGTCTCAAACTTTTCAATGTCATCTTTTTAGAGCATTGTTCACATTCTACTAATTCAACTTCTTTTTTAGTTCTTGGTAATGCTTTTGCTTTCGCTTTTGGTTCAGGAATAACTTCTTCTGACGTTGGTTCTTCATTAACTGTTTCATTTTGTTCAACGACTTCATTATTAACAGGTGCTTCTTCTGTTTTAGTTTCATTATTAACATCTACTACCTCAATACTTGACATATAATATATATAGATTTTCCATATGGAAAATCTATATATTATTTAAATAATATCGCTTTTTACGAAAAGTAGACTCAGACTAACATTTACACCGTTTAAATTAATTTCATTTCCTAATGAATTAGACAACCAAAAGTCTAACTGTTTAAAGCTTCTATTTGATACATCCAAGTAGTCGAGAGGGTTCATTTCATTATCAAAGACAATTCCCGCGTGTGGTGCTGAGACTGGCACTTTCTTAACAACTGTGCTATCGCCTGTCCTTAAATTTACTTGATTATAATTAGACAATTGAGAAGAATGAATATAAATATTTCTAATGGGTTGAAGATTAACGAAACCAGAAACATAAGGATTATTATATTGATAAACTGCCATTTGATAATTTCCTAAAACTTCATTAACAGATTGTAAGTTATTAACATTAAAACTTCCATTCCATATATAATCTGCATATGTTAGTTTCATTTGTTCATCAGTTAATACAGCGAACTTTCTATCAGCATAGTTTGAATAAATTGTTATTTTATTAGTTTTTACACTGTAAGAAATTTCATAAGTATTTGAGAAATTAGCATTATCAACAATACCATTTATTTTTGCCTTTAATTCTGTCGCTAGTTCTGTGCCAGTATATACTCCTTCGTCCAATTGTAACGCTAAATAATGGACATTAGTATTATCTTCATCTGGAACTAACGGAGAAGAATAAAAGTATAGTATATTATTTAATCCTGACTGTATTGAATACCACGAGTTAGGTAATGTTATTTCGTGAATGTAGCAATGTACTCCGTTGTCTGTTTGTAATGTTTCCGGCAATTCAACTTTGAAATTTGATGATGTACCACTAATTCTATGAGCGCTGTCAATATAGACCTTCTTGTAAGTCAACATAATATGTTTGATTAGAAAATAAATTTTCTAATCAAAAAATATTATGTTGCTTAGGACTACGTCGTAAGTCAACTTTTCTATATGAAAAGTTGCTTAGAGCAAAGCTGTAAGTCAGCATTATTAATTAATTGAGAAATTAATTTATAACTTTAATTATATGATTAATAATAAAAAGTTAATTTATGAAATGAAGCATGGGACAATTAAACATTATCAACCTTATAAGAAAACAGCTAAAATAACTGATGTTATGAAACAAACTGACAAAATATTAAATAGTTATTATCCTAATTCAAATTTAACTGATGCACACAATGGGTTGAGTAGAGCATATGGCAATGGTCAGGTTTTTATATTGATGGTGATAAAATGTATGTAAGCGGAACATTTGGAAAAGGAACTTTTGGAGGTGCTATTAATGACATTCTGGCAGATGTAGGACTTCCCTTTAAAATGACAAAATATTCACAACGATATAAAGACACATCAACAGCATTGGATGAAAACAATGAAGTTAAACATCTTATAACACATAGTCTCGGTTCAAGTGTAGGGGCACTGATAACAAAAGATTACCCTGAAAGAGAATTAACTTTAACCACTTATGGAGCGCCGTTTATATCACGAAGGTCTAAAATTACCGATGATTACATTAATTTTAGAAGTATCTTAGACCCTGTCAGTATTGCTGACCGTGGCGCTATAACTGTTTATACTGGTTCATTAAATCCATTTACTAACCACGATTACATAACTGGATATGGAGACCAAGGCAAAGATGTTTCAAGAAGCATTGAACCGGTCAGGGAGATAATATAGTTAAATAAGTACTTAAATATATAGCTATATAATATTATATATGTATAATCAGTTAAAAGAAAACTTGACAGAAAGTGAAACAAACTTTAAACCATTAACACTTGTAGAAAGATTAAGGGATTTAAATAGAGATAATAAACGAACACATGTAAAATGTCTGTGTGGATGTTTCATTATTAGGAGTGTCAGAGTTAGACCTGACTATATTGATTATAACTGGATTACTTCAATTTATAATATGATTGTACCAAAATATATAAATGGTTATGTCCTCATCAATGACAACACTAACAATTGTAATCACACTCAATCAGACCTTGATGAAATAGTAAAAAGAAAAAACGCAAAACTATTTTCATATTATTGTTATGATACAACATAAGAAATATGACAATGAAACAACTGATGATATGATTAAGAATGAAAATAAAAAGTATAAGAAAAGTTCATATGATGAAATTAGAGAGATTGTTTTAGAGAGAGAAAAAGGGAATACTCCAGTTGAAGATAAGATTAAGAAAAAGAACATGAAAATATTTAAAAATAATAATAATTCTAATCAAAAGGATTACACTAACTTATTCAATTTGTAAATCATAATTCTTAATTATGATTTAGAAATTAATGAAATTACAATTTCATCAATTTGTAAAAAATGTATTTTTTAGAAATTAATGAAATTACAATTTCATCAATTTGTAAATCATAATTCTTAATTATGATTTAGAAATTAATGAAATTACAATTTCATCAATTTGTAAAAAATGTATTTTTTAGAAATTAATGAAATTACAATTTCATCAATTTGTAAATCATAATTCTTAAAATTAATTGGACAATTGATCAATTATGTATAATTCATCATTCATAATTGTAAAAAATGTATTTTTTAGAAATAAGAAATTACAATTCATAAATTGTAAATCATAATTCTTAATTATGATTTGGAAATTATTGAAATTACAATTTCATCATTTGTAAAACATAAATATAATACTTATAAAATATGTTTTAGAAATTAATAAATGTATAAATTTATCAATTTAGTTTAGTTTAAATTATTTCTAAATTAAATTATATATAGCAATGGAAACTTTTAGTGCCGAAGATATTCTAATTGACAACCTCTCATTCAAATTAAATAAAGGTGCAAGTTATATCAACGACCGTCGTTCAGTCTCGTTTTTTCCTTCTGGGAGTAATATCTACACCCCTTCATCTGGTCAACGTGTGTTGAAAATAGCTTTAAATGCTGAAGATAATACTTGGCTTGACCCGCAGAGTGTAATGGTTTATATGACTGTTGAAAACACTGACTCGTCAGACAATAAACGCTTACGTCCTCTGTCTCCTGCTTATTCCTTCTTTAGAAGAGCAAGACTAATTGCTGGTAATCAACTTGTTGAAGACATTGATTATTACAACCGAAATCATCACATGATGAGTTGCATGATGTCAAAAGGAGCAAGAGACAATGAAGACGCCCAGAGTTTTGGTTATAGATATGATGATGATTTAAACACACGTCGTGCAGTTCCTGCATCGGGTCATATTGGTCCTGCATATGACGCTTACACAATTCCAGGCTTTAACAGAAAAATGGTTGTAGGATTTAAACCGATGCTTGGTTTATTCAATCAATATAAGTATATCCCGTTAAAAGCGTGTCCTCTTGTTTTAGAACTTGAACTAGTTTCAAATTTTACTGATTGTGTTGTTTCAGCGGGCGGGTCGAGGTTTCCAGAAAGTGGCAACGCAGACTCAAGCCTTCATACAAATGAGCAGTTCTCAATTAGTAATGCATTCCTTCAAACTGATTTGGTAAGCTTGGACAACGACCTTCATAATAAATATGTTGCACACCTACTTGATGGGAAAGAATTACCTATTACTTATAATACTTACATTTGTCAATCTAATCAAGTTCCCGATGGTTCGTCGTCAATTAACACTACTGTTGTTCGTTCAGTGTCTAAACTCGCTACCGCGTTCATCTCTTTCAGTAAAAGCGGAGTTGGTGATATTCACGTTATGAAAGAATACAACAACTTCTATCATCCTATGTATTATTTGAACTACCAAGAAAGCGGATACTACAATCACGACCTTGATTTAGAATTTCAACTTCATTTAGGGTCAAAACTATATCCTGAGTATCCATGCCGTTCATTAACACAAGCATTCTATTATTTACGAAAAGCATTAAATTTACCATTGTTCCATCAACATCATTTATCGATTGAATATTCTGCTTTTCGTGTTGATAAGTTTATCTTTGCTATGGATTTCGAAAAGGTTCCCGATAGTTCATATACTGGAATTAACACAAAAGCAGGGCAACAGCTTTTAATTCGTGTGAAACCTGTTGGAAATATGGTATCAGCAAATATGCCAGACACAATATATATAACATTAGTATCAGAACAAATATTATCCATTCGCGATGCAGGTTGCCAGATACTTGATTAACTCATTCATTTTTACTTGAAAACATATATAAACAAATATCATCTTATAATCAAAGATTGTTATGTAGGACATACAACCGATTTTACCAAAAGAAAGTCAAACCACAAACGAGCATATACAAATGAAAATGATAGACACTACAATATTTACTTATACCAGTTTATTCGTGAAAATGGAGGACTTGATAATTTTGATATGGTTTTGATACAAACAGTGAAATGTGAAAATGGAATGGAGGCAAGAGCAAAAGAAAGAGAATACATTGTAGAACTAAATGCTACATTAAATAAAGTGCAAAGACCCATAGTATCACAGCAAGAGGATCAAGAGAGAAAAAAACAATGGAAGGAAAACAATAAAGGATATGTTAAACAAAGAGACCATCAATATTATGAAAACAACAAAGAAAGATACGCTGAAAACTCTAAACAATATAGAGAAAAACATAAGGAAGAACAGAAAGCAAAGAAAAAACAATACTATGAAGACAACAAACCTGAACTATTAGAAAAGCAACGGGAGAAATACCAAGAACAAAAAGATGTAGTCAATAAACGAAGTAAGAAATGGAGAGACGAGCATAAACCAGAACAACAAGAATATTTCAAACAATATAGAGAAAAAAACAAAGACAAAATGAAAGAATGGAAAGAGACTAAAATCGAATGTCAATGCGGGTCTGTTTATAGACAAGACCATAAAGCACAACACGAAAAGACTAAAAAACATCAAGAATACATTAACGATAATAATTAATATAATTAATTTCTACAATTAATTATATCGATTATGCCTTCAATAAATTTAACAAACTTTGAAAATGTTGTAGCACACACAATTAGTGAAATCAATTCTACAAGTGGGATAACAAACATTAGAAACATATATGCTAATCAATCAGATATAATTGATTTACTCAACAATAAAGCAGACCAAGTAGATACTTACACAAAAGCACAGATTGACGCTAATTTTTATGATATAAATCAATAATACAATAAGACGGAAGTTAATGTATTATCAAATAATATTAGTTCAAATACATTTTTAATAGGTAATCTAACAATAACTTCAAATACAAATTTTAATAATATTTCATCAAATACAAATTTAATAAATAATTCAAATTCTACTATAACATCTAATTTTAATAATATTTCTTCAAATACTAATTTAATTAATTCAAATATTAATAATATTTCATCTAATACACATTTAATAAATAATTTGAATTCTACTATAACAACTAATTTTAATAATATTTCTTCTAATACTCATTTAATAAATAATTTAAATTCTACTATGACAACTAATTTTAATAATATTTCTTCAAATACTAATTTAATAACAGGATTAAATAGTACAGTCAGTTCACATATTTCAGCCATATCAGATTTACAGAATGGAGGTTCACTTAATGAAGCAGATTATTATAATAAAATAACGACTAATAATTTATTATCAAATAAGTTAAATACATCAATATTAAATAATACATTAATAAATAATATAACAACTAATTCAACTTTCAAAATAGCAGAATTTGGAAATTATAATTATTATCATGAATTATACAATAATTATATTGATACTTATGTTTATGGAAGTTTAACAGGAGCGACAATGTTTTTAAATCAAAGAGGTTTTGGAGATGTAGAAATTAATAATTCTTCAACTTTTCAAAATGATAAAATAATATTAAATCATAATACTACAATATTAAGTAATTTACAAGTATCAGGTTTATTTTCATGTTCATCTATTTTAGATATAGCAGGTTCTGATGCTCGTTATGTTTTACAATCAGATGGATTAAGTGGATTAATAACGGGAAATACAAATACAATTAATTCAATAATTACAAATGATAGCGCACAAGATACAGTAATAAGTAAAAAATTAGACAAAGTTAATACAACATTACAGACAGTGAATTCGCCATTAATTATTAGTTTAACAGATAATACTAATCCTATATTAAGAATTCAAGATGCTGTAAGTAATCAACGTTTAGAATTTAAAAGAGGTTGTCAGTTGGACTCTTATCAAGGACTAACAGGTGCTACGCCTTATCGATTATTACTTGGGTGGAATACGGGAGATGTCATTATTGGAAGGCCTAATAATGCTACAAGAATTACAATTAATGGTAATGTTCATACTTCATATAATTTTGCGCAGATGCACGGAACATCATATTTTGAAGGTGCTGTTTATATGAAAGGAAATTTATTTACAAATAATGATTTTTCAACGGATATTAAAACAAAAATAGATAATATCAATACTACAATAAATGGATTAGAACCATATTTAGAAACATATACACCAGATGCAACAGAAGGTTTTTATATGCATCATCCTAATTTTGTAGCGTGTAGTGTAGGAGATATAACTAATGCTTCTAACCAATATTTTATGGCTGATGGGCTTGTAGGAAAAACAATTTATTCCAAGCCTATTGATGTGCTAGGTAATATTTATACGAATGCTGATGTTAATTGTGATAATGTTAATATTGCTACTGATGGTAAATTAACAATTGATACAAACTGCGAATTATATAGATATGTTAGTGCTTTTTCATCGTTTGATATGAGGAATAGCGATGCTAATTCTTCAATTAGATTTATTTGTGGAGACCCCGCTGTTCAGTCTAACATAGTCGGGGCAGTTAATATTACCAGTGGATGGACTTTTAACACAAGCACTGTTGATGTTATGGGCAATTTATTTGCTGACGATGTTTATATTAAAACCAATGGGGCATTAAGAAGCAATCATTTATCACCCAACGGTGGAACATTAATAACCGTTGATACTAACTTAGCAGTTCAAAATGCTTATTTAGCAACTAATACCATTCAATCATTTGATTTAACAACAGTTTCATTTTTAAATAATATTTCAATGACTACTGGAACTGATATTAAAATGGGAACAAGTGAAATATCGACTTATTACGATACTACTAGTTTAAGCACTATTGATATAATATTCCGAACATCAAACACAGCTTTTCGAGTTTCAGATGCTTCAAGTACACCTTCAGTTTTATTATCTATTGATAATACATTTGGAGCTACCATTAATACTGAAAATTTTACAAATAATGCCTCATCAACATTCAATGAAAATGTAAAAGTTGCAGGAACGAAGAAATTGTTATGTAATTTAATTGAACCATCAACAGGAACTAATATAGATTTAACAGCGACAACCGTAACGATTAACGGAACGTTTGTTGATTCATCTGACTCAATATTGAAATATGATATAGACAATATCAAATCTAATTGTATGAATATTATTAAGAAATTTAAGCCAAAGAAGTTTAAGAGACACGATAGAAATGATGGTGGTAAAACTCATATATGATATATCGCAGATGAAGTATTGAAAGCAATTCCTAAAGAGTTTGAAAATATTGTATGTCAGGACAGAGAATATTTAGGATTAAATTATTTAGTTTTACCCGTGGTGGTTCATAAAGCAGTATTAGAATTAAATGATAAAATAGATAAACTTGAAAAAGAAGTTAAGGAATTGAAAAAAGAAAAATCTAAATAATAATATATAATGGGTATTGGTCAAAGCAAAAACGAAGAAAATAACAGTATGGAAGACATCAAAAAATTAAGAGTAGATGAAAAAACGAGAGCGGATACTTTAATAATAAAATCTATTCAAGAATGTGTAGCGAGAATAGAAAAGTTAGAAAATCAAAAATCGGACAAACTATTATATAAATTACCTGCGTTGAATTTATGCAACGCTTCATTGATTTAAATTAATAATATTAATATGATTCATTAACATTATTAATTAAAAAAATATGAATAACATTTACTAATAAAACTTTGTCTTTCTTAATTGATGACTTTAATAGTTATTTTTTTCACTTGTAATGAAATAAAATTAACCACATTGTCCCTATACACTAAATTAGTTTTATAAAGGTCTTTATTAAGAAAATAATAAATATCAAATAAATTATTTGATGTTAAAGTACGATTACGAAGATGATTAAAAAAAAGTAAATGAGGTAGAT
>CAUJNA010003789.1:232765-265265 GCA_963377175.1 Effrenium voratum
AGTTTTCATTTTCATTAAACACTATATCTTTGATGCTTTTTATGCTTAAAGGTATATTTCTTGAAATGTAATACTCAATTACGTGTCTCTTTATATCATCGCCATCTTCAACAGTATAGCGCTTTGTCTTTCTTTTTGTTTCTGTTCTGTCTATTTTATATCGTTGTTGTATTCTCTTTAATGTCTTAATATGATTATGTTTTATTTTCAAATACTCAGGTTCTCCTAATTTATATGAAATGATACCTTTTAATACATCAACAGGTAAGCTAGCACAATTCTTAACCATAAAATTATTATCTGATATTTTACCCCCACTCATTTTTCTCTTAATATGTTATGCTATTTTTTCTTTAAGTAGTTTTGACTAGGGGGTTGCTGGTCAGCTGGTCTGGGTTTCAGGTTTAATTTAAATGTCTGTGTGAGCCAGACCTTGCTGTGCGAGCCAGACCTTACTGTGTGAGCCAAACCTTGCTGTGTGAGCCTGACGGTGTTGTGTGAGCCTGACTGTGTTGTGTGAGCCAGACCTTGTTACTTGAGCCATTCTCCCCTTAATTGGGGAGTTCGCCCCCCTTAATTGGGGAGTTCGCCCCCCTTAATTGGGGAGTTCGCCCCCCTTAATTGGGGAGTTCGCCCCCCTTAATTGGGGAGTTCGCCCCCTTAATTGGGGAGTTCGCCCCCCTTAATTGGGGAGTTCGCCCCCCTTAATTGGGGAGTTTACCCACCGTTTTCAAATCCAATGATATAACATTATAACCGAGCGACTTTGCTACTTTACCAACTGAAGAAGTACCACTAAATAGTTCTAATAAGTGCATATTATATTAGAACTATTTAGATATTAATATTTTCACATACATATCGTTGATGTTTTTCAGTTCTCTCGTGTCTTCTTATATCACATTTCCTGAAAACACCACCACATTCACATTCAATAGGGTCTTTTCGTTTTTCCAATATTGTTTCTTTGTTTTGGTGGTAGTGCTCCCTACTTTTATTACATATATGTTCTTTGTTGTTTTCTGCGTATTCCTTCCTCATATATTGATAGTGTTCCTTATTGTCTTCCTTCCACTCATTAATTGTTCTACCTACCACACATCTATTCACACAATCATTATTTTGAATGTAATAACCTTCTCTTTTCATTAACTGTTCTCTGTTTTCACATGGGTAGTCTTCTAATAATTCAATCTTACAGTTGTCCATTCCATATTCATCAAACAAAAAACGACAGTTTGTTTTATTATTCCATTGTTCTGCCTTGTTATAATTTTGTCTATGTCTTGCCATTCTTTGGCTCAAGCTTTCACAGGTGCTTCCGATGTAGCACTTATTATAACCAACATCTGTTAATTTGTAAATCTTTGCGTTTTTATATTTACTGCTATCCATTAATAACCTTAGTTATCTTTTCTTTAACGCAGTTTATAATGTCCATAAGGCAGTGAATTGAAAGCATCAATGTAAAACCTTTTATTTTCATAATTACTGAGTGATTGCTTGACTTGAGACATTGAAAATAATTGATGGTTGCGACTACGAATAAAATTATATGTTATTTCATGCTTTTTGTTTTGAAATAATGCTTCGTGGTAGTTTTGGTAAGTCAGTTCTTTCTTCACCTTGTGTTTCACTACACCTTTTGATTTCTTTTGTTCTTCTTCTTCACCGTGTATTGTAAAAGCATACGATTTAGGCTTTAACCCTATGAATTTTGTTATTGTTTGACCGTTGCACTCATCCTTGAAATAACCGAGTTTTTTCTTATTTGTTTTGTCATGGCAGGGGTGTTCAGGTGGATAATCGCTAAAGTCCATATATTGGTTTAATTCTTTGAAGTCCTTGTAGATGTCCTCAGTGAATGTTTGAATTACATAACTGTCAGTATCAGTATAAACCAGTTTGATGTTTTCATTGTATTTCTTCTTAAGAACATCATAGTAGAACTGATACATATGTAATTTACTGATGTCAAGGATTGTCATTCCTAAGAAAATCGGTTTGTCCAGTTTCAGCTTCGCTTTAGTTTTTTCAACTCCTACAAGGTTTTCATTAATAATAAATCTATTTTTGAATGTTGGATTATTAACAAATTTTTCGTATCTAACTTCATTATCAACTAATTCAAAGTCCATATGATTTCGTTTGTCTTCCATAGTTTTTCCATACACAGAATTATTCATTAATTTGAATAAATCTTTCTCAAAATCGCTTTTGGCTTCTTTCCTTTTACCTGTGTTAAAATCAATCCACGGTTTCAACCATGCCCTCTGTTGAAATTTTATTATCCTATGGACTTTTGTCATTTTCATTCCCATTTTCAAATAATACTGTAAAGTCTTGATATGAAACACATATTTTTCTTTATCCTTTAGATTTAATATTAACTTACTTGTTTTCTCATCCTTGGGATTTTTGCCATCATAATATATTTTGTAGACTTGCTTTTGATAATCAGAAAGCATACTAACATTTACATTCATTATTTCAGGCGCTAGTGGATAGTCAGAGTGGAAGTCGTGCAATGTTTCGGGATATTCCAAATCAACTTCCATAATATACCCGAACTCATCGTTTTCATTCCATGTTTCAACACTGGGCGTTTTCTTTGCCCACTTGATATTTTTTAGCGGTAATTTCTGGGACATTGCTAAACCATACAAGTTATTAGCATCCAAGTAGCTAATATAATTTGATGGCTTGTTCTCATCATATGCTTCTCCCATATACTTATTATTTGCCACCGCTAATTTATGACTAACCTGACACATACCACCTCTCAGTCCCTTTTCAACCATCTCAAACATTTCTTGGTCATGCAATTGTTCTATTTCAACACCAGTTTTTAGAAGCATCGCGTCCCATGCGAAATTTGGCAATGTGTAATAATGAGCGGGGTCTAAACCGTAGTATTCCATACACAAGTCTCTAAAGTTTTCAAATACATCGGTCAGTAGTAAAACATCAGTTCTTAATTACAAGTCGTGATACTGCCCGAGTGTTCTAATCCCGAAGTGCTTCCATACTTTCAGTGCCCTTTCATAATCTTTATCACTTACATGTTCCTCACTTAATTTACTGTAAAACGCTTCTCTCGGTGGTAAAGCCCTTTCCTTAAATCTTTCAAAATCATCAAAGTAGTCATAGGGATAAATACCCTTATCAGTCAATAAATCCAAATCTTCATCGGTTTTAAAATACGGGTTTCTAACGCTGTATCTGAAATTGTTCTTCCAATTCTCACGCTTTTTATCATCCTCATATTTACTCAACTTCACCAACTTATCCAACGAAGACGATAAGAAACTAAAACTGTCCTTGAAACAAAGATTTTTAAAACCAAAGGTTATAAACTTTTCGCTGTTCTGAGCGATACATTCTATTTTAGAATTCTTGTTCAATTCGTGAGCCTTGTTGATGATTAAGTGGGCATCATAGTTTTTAAGGTTATGAAGAAACACAGGGATTTTATAATATCTCATACTAACTCGTAGATTGCAGTCCTCGTGGGCGCAACCTCTATACTGTCCCGTAAAGTGGCAATGGTCCCAACACTTCTTTTCTCCTTCCTCAAATTTGTTTCCACAAATGAAGCAGTTAGTGGCATTATTGAAGTCCTCCCAGTCCTTCTCGGTTTCAATACGGTCTTTGTCCTCCTTCATTTTCTCCAAAACTTCCTCTCTGACTTTATTGATTTTCTCAACAAATTTATCCATACACTCCTGACCTCTGTATAAGTAAGGCTCACTACTTCCGGTTATAGCATTGACTACATTAATCATAAAACCACACGGACGATGATTTTGATATGATGTAGTTTTAGCTTTTGCCGATTTGCTTTTAACATCAATTGGCACAGTTAAACATTCAAAGTCGGCATATATTACGAATGGAGCTTTAAGTTTCTTGAAATGGTTTTTGAAGTCTATTGTTTCACCTTCTTTTGGCATTTCTATTTTTTGACCCTCAACTGCTAGACATCCTTGTTCTTCGTGTTTCATTAAAAGTTCTTCGGTCTTGAAACCATGTGAGCAGGTTCTACAGTGATACTTCTTCGCCTTCATCTTGTTAGTCTGACTACTCATTAACTTATCATAATTATTGATATAAGCGTAATGGGATTTAACATCATCAGTCAATTTAATCAAATCGATTTTGTGTTGTGCTTGTGGGTTGTTGCTTCTTTTGTATAATAAAATAGTTTTACTATTAGTATCGGGGTTTATGTAATAAACATTGACCGATATGTGTTTGTTCTGTTCTTCAAATAGTTCAATCTCATCATTACCTACTGGAAAGTCAATATTATCCCATTTGATAATTTTGTCATCTACATATTTCTTATAATGATACATCTCGCAGGGATGGTCTTTTTTGAATAACTCATAAAATCCACATTGAACGGAATATTTAAAACATAACTCGTCCTCATTTTTAATGTTAATACAAGCCTTTTTGTTTGCCACCCAGTCGGGCAATGGAATAAAGGATGAACCACGGGTAGGATTGTACCTATCATAACTGATGACTAACTTTTCAACTTGACCAAGAACCAATCCCGACTGAATGTATTCGGTTATTTCAATTTGTGTCTCAATGTCGTGCCAAATGTTGTTTAAGACGGTGTTCAACTCGTCGGGATTATGAATATTGTATCTTCTGCTTCTTAACCGCCTTTGAATAAGTTCGTTGGCGGGATTTTTGAATGATAAATCGGTTTCCACGATTATTTTCATGTTCGGGTTTCTGTTCTGGAATTCGGCCAGTCGTTGCTTCTGGTATTTTAAGTAGGATAAACCTTTCATTCCTTTTAACCTTATATCACTTACCGAGTAGGTGTTGGCGTATCCCTTGAACGCTTGTTGCTCGTCTGTGATTTTGGACTTGAATCGCTTGACATAATCCTGTAAGGGTCTGCCTCTCGTTAGTTTTAGATAATTAGCACCTTTCATTAAAAGGCCATGATTTCTATATCCTTCACTCCTCGCCACTTCCTTGAGTTTCGTGTTCAATACGTTTGAAACTGGTTTGTTCTTATCATATCTGTAGGTCTTATCACCTATTTTGAGTTTTTGTGATTGCCTCCCTTCTTTTTGTATTAGTTCGCCTTGTTGGCTGTTTAAAATGAAATCTATAATTTTTCCTTCTGTCATGGAAACCATAATACTAAACTCTATATAATATAAGGTATTTTCTCTTTAAGTAGTTTTTCGGGTAGGGGGTCAGTGTTGGAGAAAATGGGTTTCGGGTTGAGAATGAACGCATTAATCTCATTAAGTGTTTTTAATAAGATGAATGATTATTATTTTTTTCATAATGCGCATTGTCGCGAAGCTTGCAAAAAAATTTTAGATTTCTTGTGTTTAGATAAATTTGATTTGCTTGATATCGTCCTTCCGCAGTCCTCACAAGTGTAAGACTGTTTTAGGTTATTGTTGTAGTAATTCTGGTGGTAGTTCTTCTGGTCGTCCCTCCACCTCACGGGTTGCTCACTGTCATCGCTCGAAGTCTGTTTCTGTTCGCTTATCATCTGTAAGACTAAGTCGTTTTCTGCTTTCATCAGTTCAACCATCATATCAAATTCGGCATTCGGTATTCTCTGTTTACTATTACCGTTAATAAAAATTCCTGTCATTTTACTATATTAGGGCGTTTTGTCTTTAAGTAGTTTTTATTTTTTCTTCTTGCCTCGGCTACTTTTTGTATTTGTGCTTTTTGGGCTTCTACTCCTGCTTCTTGTTTCCATTTGTTCCCTCGTCCATTCACTACCTCTTGCTATTTCTTGGGGTGAGTTGCTCCTGCTTCTTGTTTCTAATTGTCTTCTGTTCATTTGATTATCTCTTGCTCTTTCTTCTGGTGAGTGGCTTCTGCTTCTTGCTTCTACCTGTCGTATTGACCAGAATGATGCCCTTGGTTGTTCTTCTTCCTGTTCCCTTGATTGTTCTGATGGTGTGGATGTCTTCTTGTCACGTTTGAATAGTTCAAATACGCTCTTGTCTTCTCCACCTAAAAATATGTTTCTTAACGATTTGATTTCTCGGCTTTCCTCTTTCTTATCTTTTTCGGTTGATGCTGATGACGATGATGATGTTAAATGAAGACTTTGTAAATCTTCCTGCTTTTCATCTTTTGGTTCATCTTTTGGTTCATCTTTTGGTTCATCTTTTGGTTCATCTTTTGGTTCATCTTTTGGTCCTGAAATTGCATTACTATAAATTTCATCAGCAAAATCTTTTGCTATATATCGTGTTGTTTGTGCGTCTGCCTCGTTGTTTTCATATAACTGTGATGTTGGCGCTACTTCATCAAACATATCAGGGAACAATTCATGATGAAGAACTTGTTCATCAGTTTGAACCTTAGCATTCAACCGTAGTCTCCTATCGTATTTTGAAAGGTCAAAATCGTCAAACTCTATATTGTTGATTGACAAGTCAATTACCTGTCTTTCGGGGATGATTTCAATTTTTAATCTGTGCGTCATCGCTTCCTTTAGCATTTCTTCAAAAGTAGGACGTCGGCGTAATCCATAATATTTAACAGTCATATTAAATATTATATATTTTATTAAACTTCCGCGGGTATTTCTTTAACTGAACCATCCATCACGGTTGGTCTATCTTCATTTTCCTTAGGTCGTGGGTGGAAAACTGTGTAATACACTTTATCATTGTAAAACCTTACTAATTTCAATCTGTGTTCCTTCTTGATAAAATCACCATCGCTATTAATTAAAGCATTATATAACTCAGTGAATTCTTCATGAACACAGTCTTTAATCTTTTTAAATCCTTTCAGTTTGTCCATGACATCTTTCATCTCTTCTGGTCTGCTTGCAAGATAAGCAGGTGTTAATTCAGACGCTCTTTTCTTAAACTCGTTGTAGCCATAAGCGTCTTCTGCTTTTGGTTCTACTTCAACAACTGGGTCGTCTTCTCGTTCATCTTCTTCTTCGCCTTCCTCTAATGGTTCTAATTCTGGCATTTTATCAGCGGACACCATTGAATGAACTTCTACACCGGCAGGATATGAACTCTTCGATACAGCGCTTGCCATTTCTTCGTGTTGTTGTCTCCAAAGTCTCATTCTTTCAGCAAGTTCTTCTTTCTGTTTCTGTGCTTCCGTTAGTCCTTCTTGAATGAAATACTGGTGTTGTTTCAGTGTGTCAGCAAGTTTCAACTCGTCATTAAGTTTATCTCTTACTCTGTCAGAGTCCGACATTGCTCCTTTCATAACTTCTCCTCTCCGGTCTAGTTCTTGTTTCTTTTGAATGTCTAAGGCTTCCTTATTATCAAACTGACTACCGTATTGGTTTAATCTGGATCTTGTCGCTTTTCTGTCTATCACATTTTCAATTGATGGACGGTTCTCATCTCCTACCAACGTTTCTTTCAATAATTCATCATAAGAAGGTCTCAAATGTAGTTGTGATTTCAATGACCCTACTCTGACCGGTCCTACTGTATTCAAACTACTAATTGATTTAATCATAGTATATTAATTATTTAGAAAAATAAATTAATCAGAGATATTCTTAATCATTTCTTCTAAATGCTTCTTTCTTACAGTTAGTTGTTCCTTTGTTTGTATTCCATCTGGTGTCCGTGTGTTGTCTAATATGTTTCTTATTCTGTCTAACTCTTTTCTATAACTTTCGGTTCTGTTGCTTTCAACTAAATCGTTTCTATACTTTATTAATGCTCCTTGTGATTGTTTCGCTTCCAGTGTGTCCTTCAACTTTTTAAAGTAATTCATACGCGAGGCAACTCCCCATAAATCTGAAACGTCATAATGACGTTCTACTTGTGGCGCCCTTTTAAATTCTACATTTCTATGACTTCTCATAAGCATGATTAATATATATTATAATTAGATTATTATTTAAAACATTGATGAAGATAATTTGTTTATTTTTTCTTGTTTATCTTGTTTTTTCTTCTGTTTAAGTTCTTCATAATGTTGGTTTAATAGTTCTGTTGCCGTGGGTTTCTTAATAGTTTCTTTAATCACTTCTTGTTTAATCTCATTCTTAATCTCTGAAATAACTTCAGGTTGTATCTTTCTAATATTCTTTTGTGGATTGACTGGTAATAACTCAGTAGGTGCTCCCTTACAATTTTTGGGATGTGAGTGTCTCAAACTTTTCAATGTCATCTTTTTAGAGCATTGTTCACATTCTACTAATTCAACTTCTTTTTTAGTTCTTGGTAATGCTTTTGCTTTCGCTTTTGGTTCAGGAATAACTTCTTCTGACGTTGGTTCTTCATTAACTGTTTCATTTTGTTCAACGACTTCATTATTAACAGGTGCTTCTTCTGTTTTAGTTTCATTATTAACATCTACTACCTCAATACTTGACATATAATATATATAGATTTTCCATATGGAAAATCTATATATTATTTAAATAATATCGCTTTTTACGAAAAGTAGACTCAGACTAACATTTACACCGTTTAAATTAATTTCATTTCCTAATGAATTAGACAACCAAAAGTCTAACTGTTTAAAGCTTCTATTTGATACATCCAAGTAGTCGAGAGGGTTCATTTCATTATCAAAGACAATTCCCGCGTGTGGTGCTGAGACTGGCACTTTCTTAACAACTGTGCTATCGCCTGTCCTTAAATTTACTTGATTATAATTAGACAATTGAGAAGAATGAATATAAATATTTCTAATGGGTTGAAGATTAACGAAACCAGAAACATAAGGATTATTATATTGATAAACTACCATTTGATAATTTCCTAAAACTTCATTAACAGACTGTAAGTTATTAACATTAAAACTTCCATTCCATATATAATCTGCATATGTTAGTTTCATTTGTTCATCAGTTAATACAGCGAACTTTCTATCAGCATAGTTTGAATAAATTGTTATTTTATTAGTTTTTACACTGTAAGAAATTTCATAAGTATTTGAGAAATTAGCATTATCAACAATACCATTTATTTTTGCCTTTAATTCTGTCGCTAGTTCTGTGCCAGTATATACTCCTTCGTCCAATTGTAACGCTAAATAATGGACATTAGTATTATCTTCATCTGGAACTAACGGAGAAGAATAAAAGTATAGTATATTATTTAATCCTGACTGTATTGAATACCACGAGTTAGGTAATGTTATTTCGTGAATGTAGCAATGTACTCCGTTGTCTGTTTGTAATGTTTCCGGCAATTCAACTTTGAAATTTGATGATGTACCACTAATTCTATGAGCGCTGTCAATATAGACCTTCTTGTAAGTCAACATAATATGTTTGATTAGAAAATAAATTTTCTAATCAAAAAATATTATGTTGCTTAGGACTACGTCGTAAGTCAACTTTTCTATATGAAAAGTTGCTTAGAGCAAAGCTGTAAGTCAGCATTATTAATTAATTGAGAAATTAATTTATAACTTTATTTATATGATTAATAATAAAAAGTTAATTTATGAAATGAAGCATGGGACAATTAAACATTATCAACCTTATAAGAAAACAGCTAAAATAACTGATGTTATGAAACAAACTGACAAAATATTAAATAGTTATTATCCTAATTCAAATTTAACTGATGCACAAGGATTGAGTAGAGCATATGGCAATGGTCAGGGTTTTTATATTGATGGTGATAAAATGTATATAAGCGGAACATTTGGAAAAGGAACTTTTGGAGGTGCTATTAATGACATTCTGGCAGATGTAGGACTTCCCTTTAAAATGACAAAATATTCACAACGATATAAAGACACATCAACAGCATTGGATGAAAACAATGAAGTTAAACATCTTATAACACATAGTCTCGGTTCAAGTGTAGGGGCACAGATAACAAAAGATTACCCTGAAAGAGAATTAACTTTAACCACTTATGGAGCGCCGTTTATATCACGAAGGTCTAAAATTACCGATGATTACATTAATTTTAGAAGTATCTTAGACCCTGTCAGTATTGCTGACCGTGGCGCTATAACTGTTTATACTGGTTCATTAAATCCATTTACTAACCACGATTACATAACTGGATATGGAGACCAAGGCAAAGATGTTTCAAGAAGCATTGAACCGGTCAGGGAGATAATATAGTTAAATAAGTACTTAAATATATAGCTATATAATATTATATATGTATAATCAGTTAAAAGAAAACTTGACAGAAAGTGAAACAAACTTTAAACCATTAACACTTGTAGAAAGATTAAGGGATTTAAATAGAGATAATAAACGAACACATGTAAAATGTCTGTGTGGATGTTTCATTATTAGGAGTGTCAGAGTTAGACCTGACTATATTGATTATAACTGGATTACTTCAATTTATAATATGATTGTACCAAAATATATAAATGGTTATGTCCTCATCAATGACAACACTAACAATTGTAATCACACTCAATCAGACCTTGATGAAATAGTAAAAAGAAAAAACGCAAAACTATTTTAATATTATTGTTATGATACAACATAAGAAATATGACAATGAAACAACGGATGATATGATTAAGAATGAAAATAAAAAGTATAAGAAAAGTTCATATGATGAAATTAGAGAGATTGTTTTAGAGAGAGAAAAAGGGAATACTCCAGTTGAAGATAAGATTAAGAAAAAGAACATGAAAATATTTAAAAATAATAAATTCTAATCAAAAGGATTACACTAAATTATTCAATTTGTAAATCATAATTCTTAATTATGATTTAGAAATTAATGAAATTACAATTTCATCAATTTGTAAAAAATGTATTTTTTAGAAATTAATGAAATTACAATTTCATCAATTTGTAAATCATAATTCTTAATTATGATTTAGAAATTAATGAAATTACAATTTCATCAATTTGTAAAAAATGTATTTTTTAGAAATTAATGAAATTACAATTTCATCAATTTGTAAATCATAATTCTTAATTATGATTTGGAAATTATTGAAATTACAATTTCATCAATTTGTAAAAAATGTATTTTTTAGAAATTAATGAAATTACAATTTCATCAATTTGTAAATCATAATTCTTAATTATGATTTGGAAATTATTGAAATTACAATTTCATCAATTTGTAAAAAATGTATTTTTTAGAAATTAATGAAATTACAATTTCATCAATTTGTAAATCATAATTCTTAATTATGATTTGGAAATTATTGAAATTACAATTTCATCAATTTGTAAAAAATATATAAAATATGTTTTAGAAATTAATAAATGTATAAATTTATCAATTTAGTTTAGTTTAAATTATTTCTAAATTAAATTATATATAGCAATGGAAACTTTTAGTGCCGAAGATATTCTAATTGACAACCTCTCATTCAAATTAAATAAAGGTGCAAGTTATATCAACGACCGTCGTTCTGTCTCGTTTTTTCCTTCTGGGAGTAATATCTACACCCCTTCATCTGGTCAACGTGTGTTGAAAATAGCTTTAAATGCTGAAGATAATACTTGGCTTGACCCGCAGAGTGTAATGGTTTATATGACTGTTGAAAACACTGACTCGTCAGACAATAAACGCTTACGTCCTCTGTCTCCTGCTTATTCCTTTTTTAGAAGAGCAAGACTAATTGCTGGTAATCAACTTGTTGAAGACATTGATTATTACAACCGAAATCATCACATGATGAGTTGCATGATGTCAAAAGGAGCAAGAGACAATGAAGACGCCCAGAGTTTTGGTTATAGATATGATGATGATTTAAACACACGTCGTGCAGTTCCTGCATCGGGTCATATTGGTCCTGCATATGACGCTTACACAATTCCAGGCTTTAACAGAAAAATGGTTGTAGGATTTAAACCGATGCTTGGTTTATTCAATCAATATAAGTATATCCCGTTAAAAGCGTGTCCTCTTGTTTTAGAACTTGAACTAGTTTCAAATTTTACTGATTGTGTTGTTTCAGCGGGCGGGTCGAGGTTTCCAGAAAGTGGCAACGCAGACTCAAGCCTTCATACAAATGAGCAGTTCTCAATTAGTAATGCATTCCTTCAAACTGATTTGGTAAGCTTGGACAACGACCTTCATAATAAATATGTTGCACACCTACTTGATGGGAAAGAATTACCTATTACTTATAATACTTACATTTGTCAATCTAATCAAGTTCCCGATGGTTCGTCGTCAATTAACACTACTGTTGTTCGTTCAGTGTCTAAACTCGCTACCGCGTTCATCTCTTTCAGTAAAAGCGGAGTAGGTGATATTCACGTTATGAAAGAATACAACAATTTCTATCATCCTATGTATTATTTGAACTACCAAGAAAGCGGATACTACAATCACGACCTTGATTTAGAATTTCAACTTCAATTAGGGTCAAAACTATATCCTGAGTATCCATGCCGTTCATTAACACAAGCATTCTATTATTTACGAAAAGCATTAAATTTACCATTGTTCCATCAACACCATTTATCGATTGAATATTCTGCTTATCGTGTTGATAAGTTTATCTTTGCTATGGATTTCGAAAAGGTTCCCGATAGTTCATATACTGGAATTAACACAAAAGCAGGGCAACAGCTTTTAATTCGTGTGAAACCTGTTGGAAATATGGTATCAGCAAATATGCCAGACACGATATATATAACATTAGTATCAGAACAAATATTATCCATTCGCGATGCAGGTTGCCAGATACTTGATTAACTCATTCATTTTTACTTGAAAACATATATAAACAAATATCATCTTATAATATATTATAAGATAATATGCCAGTTAAACCCATAGATTACTCAAAAACTCATTTTTATAAGATTGTTTGTAAAGATTTGAATATCAAAGATTGTTATGTAGGACATACAACCGATTTTACCAAAAGAAAGTCAAACCACAAACGAGCATATACAAATGAAAATGATAGACACTACAATATTTACTTATACCAGTTTATTCGTGAAAATGGAGGACTTGATAATTTTGATATGGTTTTGATACAAACAGTGAAATGTGAAAATGGAATGGAGGCAAGAGCAAAAGAAAGAGAATACATTGTAGAACTAAACGCTACATTAAATAAAGTGCAAAGACCCATAGTATCACAGCGAGAGGAGCAAGAGAGAAAAAAACAATGGAAGGAAAACAATAAAGGATATGTTAAACAAAGAGACCATCAATATTATGAAAACAACAAAGAAAGATACGCTGAAAACTCTAAACAATATAGAGAAAAACATAAGGAAGAACTGAAAGCAAAGAAAAAACAATACTATGAAGACAACAAACCTGAACTATTAGAAAAGCAACGGGAGAAATACCAAGAACAAAAAGATGTAGTCAATAAACGAAGTAAGAAATGGAGAGACGAGCATAAACCAGAACAACAAGAATATTTCAAACAATATAGAGAAAAAAACAAAGACAAAATGAAAGAATGGAAAGAGACTAAAATCGAATGTCAATGCGGGTCTGTTTATAGACAAGACCATAAAGCACAACACGAAAAGACTAAAAAACATCAAGAATACATTAACGATAATAATTAATATAATTAATTTCTACAATTAATTATATCGATTATGCCTTCAATAAATTTAACAAACTTTGAGAATGTTGTAGCGCACACAATTAGCGAAATCAATTCTACAAGTGGGATAACAAACATTAGAAACATATATGCTAATCAATCAGATATAATTGATTTACTCAACAATAAAGCAGACCAAGTAGATACTTACACAAAAGCACAGATTGACGCTAATTTTTATGATATAAATCAATCATACAATAAGACGGAAGTTAATGTATTATCAAATAATATTAGTTCAAATACATTTTTAATAGGTAATCTAACAATAACTTCAAATACAAATTTTAATAATATTTCATCAAATACAAATTTAATAAATAATTTAAATTCTACTATAACATCTAATTTTAATAATATTTCTTCAAATACTAATTTAATTAATTCAAATATTAATAATATTTCATCTAATACACATTTAATAAATAATTTGAATTCTACTATAACAACTAATTTTAATAATATTTCTTCTAATACTCATTTAATAAATAATTTAAATTCTACTATGACAACTAATTTTAATAATATTTCTTCAAATACTAATTTAATAACAGGATTAAATAGTACAGTCAGTTCACATATTTCAGCCATATCAGATTTACAGAATGGAGGTTCACTTAATGAAGCAGATTATTATAATAAAATAACGACTAATAATTTATTATCAAATAAGTTAAATACATCAATATTAAATAATACATTAATACATAATATAACAACTAATTCAACTTTCAAAATAGCAGAATTTGGAAATTATAATTATTATCATGAATTATACAATAATTATATTGATACTTATGTTTATGGAAGTTTAACAGGAGCGACAATGTTTTTAAATCAAAGAGGTTTTGGAGATGTAGAAATTAATAATTCTTCAACTTTTCAAAATGATAAAATAATATTAAATCATAATACTACAATATTAAGTAATTTACAAGTATCAGGTTTATTTTCGTGTTCATCTATTTTAGATATAGCAGGTTCTGATGCTCGTTATGTTTTACAATCAGATGGATTAAGTGGATTAATAACGGGAAATACAAATACAATTAATTCAATAATTACAAATGATAGCGCACAAGATACAGTAATAAGTCAAAAATTAGACAAAGTTAATACAACATTACAGACAGTGAATTCGCCATTAATTATTAGTTTAACAGATAATACTAATCCTATATTAAGAATTCAAGATGCTGTAAGTAATCAACGTTTAGAATTTAAAAGAGGTTGTCAGTTGGACTCTTATCAAGGACTAACAGGTGCTACGCCTTATCGATTATTACTTGGGTGGAATACGGGAGATGTCATTATTGGAAGGCCTAATAATGCTTCAAGAATTACAATTAATGGTAATGTTCATACTTCATATAATTTTGCGCAGATGCACGGAACATCATATTTTGAAGGTGCTGTTTATATGAAAGGAAATTTATTTACAAATAATGATTTTTCAACGGATATTAAAACAAAAATAGATAATATCAATACTTCAATAAATGGATTAGAACCATATTTAGAAACATATACACCAGATGCAACAGAAGGTTTTTATATGCATCATCCTAATTTTGTAGCGTGTAGTGTAGGAGATATAACTAATGCTTCTAACCAATATTTTATGGCTGATGGGCTTGTAGGAAAAACAATTTTTTCCAAGCCTATTGATGTGCTAGGTAATATTTATACGAATGCTGATGTTAATTGTGATAATGTTAATATTGATACTGATGGTAAATTAACAATTGATACAAACTGCGAATTATATAGATATGTTAGTGCTTTTTCATCTTTTGATATGAGGAATAGCGATGCTAATTCTTCAATTAGATTTATTTGTGGAGACCCCGCTGTTCAGTCTAACATAGTCGGGGCAGTTAATATTACCAGTGGATGGACTTTTAACACAAGCACTGTTGATGTTATGGGCAATTTATTTGCTGACGATGTTTATATTAAAACCAATGGAGCATTAAGAAGCAATCATTTAGCACCCAACGGTGGAACATTAATAACCGTTGATACTAACTTAGCAGTTCAAAATGCTTATTTAGCAACTAATACCATTCAATCATTTGATTTAACAACAGTTTCATTTTTAAATAATATTTCAATGACTACTGGAACTGATATAAATGGGAACAAGTGAAATATCGACTTATTACGATACTACTAGTTTAAGCACTATTGATATAATATTCCGAACATCAAACACAGCTTTTCGAGTTTCAGATGCTTCAAGTACACCTTCAGTTTTATTATCTATTGATAAGACATTTGGAGCTACCATTAATACTGAAAATTTTACAAATAATGCCTCATCAACATTCAATGAAAATGTAAAAGTTGCAGGAACGAAGAAATTGTTATGTAATTTAATTGAACCATCAACAGGAACTAATATAGATTTAACAGCGACAACCGTAACGATTAACGGAACGTTTGTTGATTCATCTGACTCAAGATTGAAATATGATATAGACAATATCAAATCTAATTGTATGAATATTATTAAGAAATTTAAGCCAAAGAAGTTTAAGAGACACGATAGAAATGATGGTGGTAAAACTCATATAGGATATATCGCAGATGAAGTATTGAAAGCAATTCCTAAAGAGTTTGAAAATATTGTATGTCAGGACAGAGAATATTTAGGATTAAATTATTTAGTTTTACCCGTGTTGGTTCATAAAGCAGTATTAGAATTAAATGATAAAATAGATAAACTTGAAAAAGAAGTTAAGGAATTGAAAAAAGAAAAATCTAAATAATAATATATAATGGGTATTGGTCAAAGCAAAAACGAAGAAAATAACAGTATGGAAGACATCAAAAATTTAAGAGTAGATGAAAAAACGAGAGCGGATACTTTAATAATAAAATCTATTCAAGAATGTGTAACGAGAATAGAAAAGTTAGAAAATCAAAAATCGGACAAACTATTATATAAATTACCTGCGTTGAATTTATGCAACGCTTCATTGATTTAAATTAATAATATTAATATGATTCATTAACATTATTAATTAAACAAATATGAATAAAATTTACTAATAAAACTTTGTCTTTCTTAATTGATGACTTTAATAGTTATTTTTTTCACTTGTAATGAAATAAAATTAACCACATTGTCCCTATACACTAAATTAGTTTTATAAAGGTCTTTATTAAGAAAATAATAAATATCAAATAAATTATTTGATGTTAAAGTACGATTACGAAGATGATTAAAAAAAGTAAATGAGGTAGATTTAACAAATATATCATATTCAATTAATAATTTTAATGGTTTATGTTTTTGATGTAATTTATCTAACTCGCTTAAGTTAAAAATATATGATATGCCGTTTTTGATAATATTTTTCATAATGATATTATCAATTTCAAAATACTGTGAATTCTTTAATTTGTAAGACTTATACACTGGTTTAAATTTACTAATATAATTTTTAATAATATTATTATTTTTTATTTTTAATAATCTAACATCACCTAAATTATAAGATAATACAAGGTTTTTAATGTCTAATGGTAAATCATAAAATATCATAATATATTTAAATCTTTATTTTATTTTAAATGCTTTTTCAAATCTAACATAAAACATATTATTAACATCTTTGGAATTCATATTAACATAAAAGAAGGAGTATGGTTTATCATCTACCGCTTTATGATACATATTTAACAGTTGCTCTTTATCAACAATGGCGGAGTTTTCCTCAATGAATGACATTAACTCTGATACATTCTTTAACTTAAAGATATACAACGAACTAGAATTCAACCTAATGATTGGAGCAAGGACACGATATTTTTGAACACTTAAGCAAAAACTAATGGCGTCGTGTCTGCCTCTCGTTGCCAGTCCATGTAATAACTTGCTGTATCTAACAAATTTAGGGTCGTCTGCAAAATCATCAACAATGATTAAAATTGAATGTAGTTTCTTCATCTTCTGTTCTTTCATATAATGAATTATCTTTCTTTGTGTGTTAATTATTTCTTCCAGTTCTTCAGGTTGGTAGGTGTCATAATATAACTTTTCTTTTTCGTCATCAACCTTCATATTATCTTTTTGATATTTCTTGACTTCAACGAAGGTAGGGTCATTATGAACCGACGGGCTAAAAATGAATATACGGGCGAAGCAGTCCCTATAAACATTTAGGATAAGGTTTTGAATTAAAACTGTTTTGCCACCCGTTGATGAAGCAACAACAATTGAGCGAAAAGGTAGTTTTGGTACATGTTCATATTTGGATTGTTTGAAATCGTAATCAGTTATATTTATTGGTTTTATTATTGGAACATCAGACATAATAAAATAATATTAAAGTTATTTAGAAAATATTTTATATTTATTATTTTATATGAATAGAAGTTATTCAGATTATATTGATATAATAGATAAAGTAGAGAATATAGAACAAGTAATAATAACCGATAATAAAATTAAGAAATGTTGTTATTATTCATTAGAATTAATTAAGTTAGGAATACAATATATTAAAAATATAAATATTAATATAGATGGGAAGGAAAAAAAGCAAAAATAATAAAACAGGTTTAAGTGTTTCTTCAACCAATGAAGAAAAAGAAGAAATTGTTAAAGAAACATCAGTTATTGAGTTTGCTTGTCCAATGTGTAAAAAGATGTTAGAAATGAAAAATGAATTAGAAATACAAAAGAAAGGACATTGTAAATGTTCGTGTATTCCAACAAGTTTCAAAATAAGTAAGAATGATAAGAAAATGAATATTGATAAAACTAAAGACAGTATAAACTTAGAAACAGATGTTCATAATATAACTTTTAAATGGGGTCGGCAAGCATCACCATCCGATAGTGGCGATAAGGAAACTCAGGAAACTGTTAAACAAATGATGAAAAAATAGTATTTAAAGAGTAGATTTAACATAATTGCAACATTTAGTTTTAAAAGTTTAGTTTTATAATTTAGTATATATGGAGGAACATTTAGCGAACATTGACAGTAGTTTAGAGTTGTTGTTTCCAAGATTAGAAAAAGTGTTGGAGCAAAATGAAAACATACTGAAAATCTTAAAGAGCTTGAATATTAAACCTACATATGATAACAATAACAATTATCAAGCAAAAGAAGTAGATAGAGACAGTAGCGAATACAAAAATAAACGAAACATTTATGTTAAAAAACTGAATGAAAAAATCATAAAAGAACCTAAACAATCAAGTCTGGATTACTATCAAGTCAAGTATAAAGAAGACACCAAGAAATACGTTTAATCATTAACTAACAAAATTTCGTGTCTCAAAAGCGGTTTGTTTATTTCTGCTACTTTGTAAGTTTTATTACCCATAATATCATATTCAATTTTATCGATATTGAATATTTTATTAGACCATTTAGAGTTATACTCCTTTCTGTCGGTGTAATTACCCCTTTTCTTTTGAAACACTTTTACCTTGTCGTTCTCCACTATTCTGGGATACTTTCTTTTGTTTTTTTCTCGTAGTTTAAGATTGACCTTTACATTTATTTCATTCTCGTCCTTGTGTGCTTCAGACGGTGTCATCCTTGTTGATGAGTGAGATGTGCTGTTATACTGTTTCAATGCCGGCGTTAGGGCGTCGGTCCATTTCATGTTGTTAAACCTAACTCTATCGTGAATTTTGTTTTTCATCGTTCTAATAAAACGCTCGGCCACATTTGCGTGGGTCTTCGTAACGATGTGGTTTATTCCTTCACTGTTGAAGAAATCCTGAACGTGATTTTTAGTTGCAAACGCTCCGTCGTCATCAGAATACACGGACATCGGATAACCCATCTTTTTAAAGCTTGCTCTCAACGCCTTCAAAACGTTCTCTCCGTCTCTTTCCTCCATCGGTATTACATCTGCTAATTTACTGAAGATGTCAATCACGACTAAAGCATACTGTGGAACGTTCTTGTCTTTTGCTAAAGGAGACATATGCATTATGTCTATTTGATATTCATATCGTGCGAATGGAGCGGTATAGGAATTAGTTCCTCTATAATTTTTGATTTGTTTATTTGGCTGTTTCTTTAAGAAAGACTTTACATCGTCTAATGTTATTGTTGGGTCTTCTTCCTTTGCCTTCTTGTGTGTCGCTTGTGTGCTTCCGAAACCCTCGTCTAAGTCGTAATAGATGTTGCTGATTATTTGGTCTTTTGTTAATCTCGCCATTATATTAAATTGTTAGAAAATATTTTTTCAATAAAAACCCCGCCCCTTAACATAAAATAAAAAACTACTTAAAGAAATATTAACTTATTATATTAAGTGAAAATATGACTGAAAATGTCGGAGTGATTGCTGACTTATCAAACTGGGTGCTATCAGACGAAGAAGATGATGATAATGACAGTTATAAAAAGGAATTAGATGACGAGTTAAACAAAATAAAGGATTTCGTCAAAAGACACCCTTTGCCATCAGTTGATGAAAACGAAGAATTCTGGAAAGATGTTATTAACAGGTTTAGGGATAATAGCGGATTAAACTTGATGACAATATACTCATTTGTTAGGTTTGACATCATGAAAGAAATGTATGAAAACCTAACAGATGAAAACATCATAAAAGACTGTGGTAAAAAGTTAAACCGAGATGGGCAGTTTAATGCTATGATTATTAATCACTATATCTTATCGGGAGCGATACGGAAACTAAACACAGAAGACAGTCTAGTAGATGGACAGATGCGAATTATTGAATTCTGGTGGGATGGAATAGGTGGATGGAAAGCGTGAGTGATTTAGTTTAATGATATTATTCAATTATAATATGATTAAACCTAGTTTTTATAATCTAACAATGAGGTTAAGACATTTAAATTAAACCTGAAACCCAGACCAGCCGACCAGCAACCCCTAGCCAAAACTACTTAAAGAGAAAAAGCCTTATATATTAAGAGAAAAATGAGTAAGGGTAAAATGTCAGAGAATAATTTTATGGATGAGAATTGCGCTAGCTTACCTGAAGGCTTAGTTTCAATCATCACTACTTACATTAATGGTAGTGAAGGGTGGCGAAGACTGAAACAATGTGATGCTTTAAGAGAATTACAAAGGAAATGGAAACCGTCTATTTACACTGAACGAGTAGGAGAAAGTAGATATTATGTTGAGATTCGCAATAAATGCTTAAAAGGTGATAAAGCGCTTTCATATGCGTTGAAACCACCAAAAGAATTATTAAGAATGATGAAGTATGATGAAGAAATACAGGTTGGAATAGTAGTTAGTTCAAAAATTATGTATAATAATAATATTTGCAACAGTCGTTCTTATTCATCATCTAAACAGAATAAGATTTCAAGTAGAGCGTCATTACAATACCATATTGAACAAGCAGTTGAAGAAACCAAACAGACTATGAAACGACACGAAATCATTACTATCGAACATGTTGCAATTGAAATTTATAGAAAACAGAAACAATGATTTCATGGCTTAATCATAATATTTAATTATAATATGATTAAACAGTGTAAACTTTTATAACCTTTCATTATACTGTAATTTCAACCTATAAAACATAACTAGACAATCACATAAAAATCACATAAAAAGAAGTTGTTAAGATATATTAAGAAATGGTTGTGAAGCAAACTATAATGAATAATTATGGAATGACAGAAGAAAAAGCAACAGAAGACTATGGTGAATTCTTCAAATGCAACAGATGTCTTTATGATAAAACAATTGATGAATTTGGAAATGTAAAAAGTGGAAGAAGATATAAATATTGTCAAGAGTGTAGAACAAAAATAAATAATTGTAGAGATAAACGTCAAAGAAACAAACGACCCACCAACACCCCAGAACTTGATAACTACTAAAAGGGCTACCTCTTTCAAATGAAAAAAATGTTTGCCCCCAGCCCAACAATGAACAAGGCGACAATTTACCCAAATGATTACCTTAACGAAAACGATAAATAAGCTCCCTAAAAACCCTCTTTTAAAAACGAATAAGGGGGAACATAGATTTGAGATGAACATAAAAACCATAACAGGCAACCCTCAACAGACTTCCCCCCAGGCCCCCTACTTCTTCTATTTTTTCCCCCCCCCCCCAATCCTAAGCCCCCTCACCCGCACCCCAGCACCCCATCTAAACACTATGCCACCCCTAAATCACCAAACCAACCACCTTGAAACCAGCCTTAAACATGTATATATATATATATATTCATATTTATATATGCTACCCCCCCCCCCCCAGGGAGAAGGAAGGGTCTCTCACCGGCCAGATAGGAATAGAACCGAGGATCTCTCAACTTTGACTAGGACCAAGCTAGAGCTAGACGATCTACCTCTAATTCTTATAGTAATTGAGTTTCAAGTATAAATTCCTCCGCAATGTCCTTTATACTTTCCAATTATTTCAGTTAACTAGGACCAACCTAGGACTAGAACCAAGGATCTCTCAACTAGGACTAGGACCAAACTGGGACTAGACTATTGAACTCTAATCCTTCTAGCATTTAGATGTCAAGCATAGTATTCTATTGGAAAAAGACCATCCTGTGTGACATTGAATTTGAAATAGAATAGTCAGTATTTAGATTGGAATTTAGAATAGACATTTTGACTGGAGTATGTCCTTATTTGAACTTCTATGTTTTGTCAGCTAGAAGTTTCATAGAACTTGATAAATATATTAACTCGACTTCATAAAGAGCTTGCTTTGTAGGTGCCTTTATACTTTCTAGTTATTTCAACTAGGACTAGGACCAAACTAGGACTAGACTATTCAACTCTAATTCTTATAGTAGTTGAAGTTCAAGTATAATATTCGATTGAGAAGGACGGCTTGAGCAATATGTAATAATAAATAACATAACCAATATTTAAATTCTACTTTAAAACATACATTTTGACTGGATTATGTCCTTATTAAGTTCTATTCAATTTTGTGAGACATTCCGTAGATCTTGATAAGCATATATAGGATAACCAATAAGGAAAGAACCCAGAGGTCCCAACATTGTGGAACAATGTGTGCTTAGATGGTCTCTGGATTGTAATAAATTCTATTTGAAAGGATATCTTGTGAAGCAGTTAAGCCGACATAGACTAATCATTATCTAAAGTCTACCTCAAAATATGGTAAACACATTCAGTAGAATGCATGAGGCTAGAATGCAGCGGCGCCAACAAATTGACTTTTCACTAGCCCTAGCACTACCATGGTCAGACGCCCTGTAAAACACAGTGTTTAATGGCGTTGTTCATACTCATTTCACGTCTCCACCAAGGGCCGTCTCTAAATTTCGGTTTGATTCTGAATAGGATTTGATTGGGACTCGATACGGAAATACTTATTCAGACTCCCGCAGGAATATTTCCTAAATGTGCAATTCTGATAGAATTCCTTTCCCAATAGAACTTTACAATTCACTGGGAGTATAAACATAATTTGATAAGGGAATGCTCCAAGCCTGTGTTTAAGACTCAAGATTCCCTAGAAAAGTCTTCTCTGTAAACTCGAGTTCAGGCCCGACTAATTAACGACGGAAATTTCAGTCGAGCCTGGAGTCAGGATTCAAGATTCAAGAGCCCTACAACAGTTTGGCCTGCAATCTGGAATCTGGGCCTAGATTGAAACATATTGACAGAGATTGACATGTAAATCCGGGCTTGGATTCAGGATTCAAGATTCACGATGGCCTGGAAAAGCTTGGCTTCTAATCTTGAATCTGGCCTAGATTTAAACAGATTGAACAAGATTGAAATTCAAATGTGAGGTTGGATTCAAGATTCAAGATGCCCTGGAAAGGTTTGTCTTGTAGTCTTGAATCTGGGCCCAGATTTACAAGGATTCAACGAGACTGAAACTCAAATCTGGGGTTGGATTAAAGATTCAAGATTTATTGGAACATTTTGGCTGGTAGTCTTGAACCTGGACCTAAATTGATAAAGATTGAAAGATATTGAAACTTAACTCAGGGCTTGGATTCGAGATTCAAGATTCAGGATTCCCTTGAAAAGTTTGGCCTCGAATCTTGAATATTGAATCTTGAATCTGGGCCTAGATCTAACCAGATTGAAGGAGATTAAAATTCAAATCTGGGCTTGGATTCAAGATTCGCTGGAAAAGTTTGGCCTGGAATCTTGAATTTTGAATCTTGAATCCAGGTCCGATTTAAACTTAAATCGGTTTAGATCGGTTTAAACCTGTCAAAATCATTTTAACTCGGTCTCAATCGTGCCTGAAGCTGCCAGAATGTCCTTAGAAATTCGTCTTTTTGAGTGCTTTCCCGAAAGCCTGAAAAAAGGCCGAATCCACTGCAAATACCAGTGAATCTCTCAAGCATTTTTTTTGGGGGGTACAATGCATATCTATCTATCTACGTATATATATATATATATATATTTGTACATACATGCTCACCTTGAACAGTACTTGGGTTTTGGCCCATGTCAGCCTTGATACAGAACTTCTGCCAGTCAAAGGTCCCTGTTTCACAAGGGTCAGACTTGCAGAGAACTGCCGATAGAACTTACCAAACAACTATCAACATAGGTGTCCTTTTTGGTTGTTTTGCTAGAAAAATAGATGGCCCTGGTTTACCTGGTGGTTTAATCATCTACCAGGGCCATCTATTTCCCCTAAAAGGACACCTATGACTATCAATAATTCCTGAATACGCGTTCTTGGTGTCCCTGAATGGAAGAGAGCGGCAGAATTAAGAGACAACAAAATGGCACACTTGCAATGGCAACTATGCCAAAGACTCGCCTAAGTGACGTGATACAGGTGGCAAAGGTGGAGCAAGCATTGCACATCCCGATCACTTTTGAAATTGGAGCGGCTCGGTCCTGAGGCTGAGCTCGCCGGCAGTTGGCTTGCGGAGAACACCTCGAGAGGGCTAGCCCCTGGATAGGCCTTGGATATTAGCCAATGAGAAGCCCATACTGTGGATGGGTCCTCGAAATCCGTTTCGCACCACTTTGAAATTATGGGAAGCCATTGTTTGTTGGGATTTACAGGGGAATCATCATTCCAAGGGTTCTTGGGTGGTGCAGGATTTCGTCCATCCAAAGTAAGGCCTTCTACCGGAGATAGCCCTCGCCCTCTTCAGGGCCGAACTGTTTCGCTGAACACTCCCGCACGTGGCATACCCATCGGATACTTTCACATCCGTGGAGACCTTCAAAGAAGGCCCTCAAGACTGCAACGTCGGGAAAAGGGCGCCAGGGCGCCAGGGCGCCACGCCAAGGCCCGGGCAGCGAGGTTTCGCGCTAGGCCGCTAGGGGGCCATTCTCGCAAGTTGCCTTGAGATATCTCGGGCTCCAGAAATCCAGTGGCCCTGAGGATGGGATTTTCCACATTGATCTTCGGCTGGTATGGGGGCTTGCTGTGACTTCAACCCGATCGAGTTTCGACGTTTTGCCATGATAGGCGGATAAGTATTCCTGGAGAGGCATGGGGGCCGCAAAGATCTCTGTTGAAATTGAACTGTTCGCATGGTGGATCAAATCTTCATCATTTCAGTCCAGGCCGATTGGGCGGGTCTGGTTGGTTCAAGTTTGAACGGATACCAACAGCAACACTCTTGGTTGCGGGCCTTTCCCATTTGGCTGTGGCTCAAAACCGTTTTGGGATCCCAGTTTGGAATTTGTAGGTGACTTCACCACCCATTTTAGGCTTGGGTCCCGTTCACTGGGGCTACGATTTGGATTTTGACCCATGCCCATTTGAGACCAAGCCGTTTGATCACTTCCGTCGAGCCCCATCAGCTTTCACCTTGCGGCCACTGAGCTCAACTGGCGACGGGTCAATCCCGAAATTGGATTCCCGAATGAGCCAACATCAATCATCCCTTCTGGTTTTTTTTCTTCCTTTTGGAGGAGTTTCTGTCTTAACGGCTTTGTAAATGCCTCATTCGGTCTCTGGAAGAAGCCCCTCAGCTGTTCCCAGCATCAAACCGTGCTGAGGAAACTGGAGGCACAGCTCGAGGCAGAAGGGAAGGAGGCGGCGGTTTTCTTTTTTTTTTGAGGGGGGGGTGGAAGGAAACCCGTTTGTTTGCGGGCTGGTGGGGTAACTTCCGGGTCACAGCATTTCCACAAACGGGTTGAATATTGAATGTGAATCCAACACTATGGGTTCGATCACACATGGATTCCTTTGGGATGCGCGTTCGCGTGCACGCTTTTGTGGGGAACCCGTGCGCCCATTGAATGGGCCCCTCACTTGTGGACGAGTTTCTTCAGGTCTTTGCCTGGGCGGCAGATGAGACATTCCACTACCGACCCCCCCCCTTTTCAAAGAGGCGACGTTGCCGGAACCCCAGCATTTTTTGGCAACCCGCTGGTTGTACTCGTATTTTGAATCCGTTTGGAGGTTTTTAAGGCACTCATCGATTGGTTGTCACCTCGTGTTTGTCAGGCAACCGAAAGCAACTTATTTCAGGTATCTGATTAGGCAGGCTGTCAGCCAATTGGCAAAAAGCGGCGGGTTGATCGCGGCAGCATCCCGACGGAGTTACTCCCGGCGTGGGTTCAGAATTCACCTGTGGAAATTGTGGACGTATGTGTTCAGTTGGATCTTTGGTAGTTGTCTTCATCATTTTAGCTAAGTCCCAGAAAGCTTGACATCTTTTTGGGCAGTCAACTCCCAGGTTAGTTGATTCCTTATTTGATAACAAATAGTTGCACTGACGTCTCCGAGATTTGCTCTTTCGTTGTTGCCCTAGCAGTATGCGCCTCTTGGGTCAGGTTCTCCAAAGAACCTCTCATTTTGGTGCCTTCTTGGTAAGGGGTCCGGGAAAACATTTAGTCAGTAGGGCGGTTCCGACTTTTCTCCCCCGCTTTCACCGGGGATAGAAAGAACGAGGTCTCAGAGTTGCCGAAACCATGGCCTGCTCGCTCGCCTGGCCAGGTCAAAGACGAGCCGAGAGGGCCTCAGCTGGGTCGTTGGCGTCGCCTTGCTCTGGACACGTGCCCATGCGCCAGTCCGCTTGGATGTTGGGCCAAATTTGGAAGTGGCCCACCTGGGTTGTAACCCCCTAACAGGATAACCTCTTGGGGCCTGCGGGACTCTCAAGTGGGTTATGGGCTGGGTTACCGACCACTTGCTAGCCGATCCATGTATCTGGCTTGGACCTTCCCTCGTGACCAAACGTCGGCCAAACAACCACAGCTGGGATTTTTCCATCAACCAAAGGTGCGCACAGCTCTACCGTATCTCACTTGGATAGCCTCAGATGAAAGGCGCACTTGCCTTCTCCCACCAACTAACATGGAAGTGCATTTTTTTTTTTTCCAAGAGCAACGTCGTCTTTCTACAGGAATCTATGAACTTCCATGTTGGCTGGTGCCAGGGTAACTCTGCATCCAGGCGCCCCCCCGAAACAAAACTCGGCACCAGGCTTGAGGCTCCGGAGGAGGAGCCGACGCATTCGAGCGAGCCGAAGGGAGATGTGATACTAGGGACCATAGGTGTCCTTTTTGGTTGTTTGGCTGGAAAGATAGATGGCGATTCCTGGTTTCCCTGGTGGTATTTTCTCATCTACCAGGGATATCCATCTACTTCCCCTAAAAGGACACCTACGCTAGGGACCCTCTTTGTGATTCAAGAACGGTTCCTGCTGCATGGTGCCGTCATCTCGGTTGCCCAGTCTTGGAAGAAAGGTAGTTACATTGATCCTGCCAAGTGTGTGTAGAGTACAACGTGGGGAAACGCAAAATGGATCTCGGCCTTGCCAGACGCACTGTGGATCGACCCACCAAATCCTGGCCTTGTTGTCAATCAGGTATGCGTGCGAAAGGATCGGGCGGAGCCTTTTGCGTTCTGAGCCCGGATGACTTGCGCCCGACGGTCACGCTCAACGGAAATCTGAAGCTTGGTAGGTCAGACAGGTAGTCTTCACTTTGGATTCAACTTTTCCCGCATATCAGAGGTGCTCCACCGAAAGCGGGGATTGATGGTTAGGTGGCTACGCACTATAGTCCATTGACAATTCCACCAAATCAAAGGGGGTGATCCACAACAAAGGTATCTGGGTTTTGACCCACACCCATTTGTTCAAGGGGTTTGCACAACACTAAGAGCCCCGTCCCCCGGTGAAACCTTTGAATACGGCTATCCGCAAGCATGGTTCAAAAGCCGTAAAAGGAAGGGTCAACGGACCCCCACGGCAGAGCCCGGGGCCCGGTAATGGGGAACCTCGACCATGGAGCCCCCAAAGTTGAAACATTTCTTGGGGCAATAGTTTGGGTCACAAACAGATTTCATGTGCCGGACTGCACTCACCCAAGATCTTCCCTCAAGAGCTGGCAGCTGGGTCTCTACAGAAGAGATTTCCCTCTTTCACCGCTATTCTCCATCAAAATTTCGGGGGACCAAGGATTGCCACATATTTTTTTTGCATCTGCCAGAATTCCCCCACCCCCCAACGTTTCCATCCCACCCCTTTTGTTGTTTTCTTCTCCCCTAGGGAGCGTCTCACACCCGAACACAGGAGCATGCGACACATTCACAGGTTGGCCCCGAAGGGCATAGGTGGCCAGGTTGGCCGCACACACAATGACTGCTAGTACAGCCCATGAAGATACGCGCAGCCAAACCCGGGCACACGTGAAGCTGCTTCCATGTTGGGAGCTGCAAGAAAATTTCTGCCTGAGCGGCAGCCATATGAATCTTCGCTAAAACGAACTGGCCACACCCCGTTGCAACTCATGTTTATGAGTACATGCGGTATGAGCATGTGAAACCGCTTCGAGTACACATGGAGCAAAGGCAAAAGCAAGGTTTTGCACCCTCTCCGTACATGTAGTGAACCCTAAGACACACAAAAATTCGCAGGCTGAAGTAATCAAATTGAATGGGCATTCATGGCCCATGCGTGCGAGTCAAAGACTAGAGAGTCTTGCTCACCCTTTACGCAAACCAAGTCGGTGTCAGCATTTGGGACATGCTTACAAACCAAATGGGAAAACAGGAGGTGCACGAGGCAATCCACAAGCAAAGGCGCCTCGTGGTTTGTGGCAAGTCTGTGAGTTATCAGAGCTGATTCCTAAATCAAATTCACCGGCGCAGCTGGACTGGCGCAGGGCTGTCCGGTTGAACAACTGATGTAGTCATGTGCGGTCAAGGTTATTCAGTGGGCACATTGAAAAGTGCGGCAAAAGCAGGAACACATGAGGAGGTGGAGCCTACTTCATTCCTACGGCGCAGCACTGCATGTACGGCGCAAAAAGTGGCTTACACGTCTCCAACCCTCATGCTGCTGTTGCTCGTTGCACAGAACACACGTTGGAAGTTGCTCAAGTGAGGTAGGAATTGCGAGCTCGTGCTGGTGGGTCCGGGCGTTGTTGTGTTGATGCGCAATCTGGGCCCGTTTGGCTAGTTGCACGCTGGCTTTTCGCGCCCCTGGGAGCGGCGCACCTTGGTCGAGCTCGCCGCCACATGAATCTACAAGAAATTTACCTAGATTGGGGTTTGATCTTTTACATAGCGCGCAAACGACCTTGTCGCCCTGAGCAGTAATCTCGAGGAAATGTCTGCTACGCTCTTGCGCATTGCGGTTGTGAAGAAGGACTTTTTCCAACCTGTGTTTGTCTCTCCAGTTTTTGGCAGCTAGGAGAATGTCACTTTCTTGGTCTGTCCATTGGACATGGGCACTAGCTGCTTTGTGCGACTTAACCTGGCGCCTCGCTTTCTGTGGCTGGTGGGCATCTGGCGCCGGCTGTTTTCCAATGAGCCTCTTTCGGACAAGCTGTCGTAGCAACAACGGCGGCACTTGTGGCAGGATATTTTTTTGCTTTCGTAATTTGATGTCGCCGTGCTGGCTATCAACCGCAATGTCGAACAAGATGCGGTGCACATACTCTGGCTGCAGCAGCTGAGGGCGCAGAGAGATCCCCGCTGCTCTATTGAAGCCCAGGGCAGTTAAGCTCGTAACGTGAGTCAAGAAATTGCCAGGACACAGGCTGGTTCCACAGATCGCGGCCATTCTTTTGCTGGCTCTCTCGAAAAATTGGGCTATGCTGGCTGCTGTCAGTGAGGCATCACTCCTGTCAGGAGGAGCCAACGGGCAATGAGTGCTGGCGTGATAGTCCAGCGCAAGTTCAAGCCAAGTGATTGTGTGACCTGTGTCACTTGCCCCTGGCCATTTCAACCTGGTCCAGTAAGTGTGCAAGGGCACAAAACACGTGAGGCCAAAGGTCCACTCCCCACCTGCGCTATATCGCCGCCAGTTGGGCGGTATGTTGGGTGCAAAGAACCCGTCACCCTCGAATTCGTTCTCGTAGTGCCAAGGGTAAGTGGGAAAAAGATGATGCCGTGAAAGAGAGTTAACCGATTCCTGTGCTGGCACATCGTGAGTAGACTCACAGGAGTGTTCACTTCGTGACAGAGACTCTTCATCACTTTCAACAGCTGCTCCGCCAGTGGCTCGCGCGCTTAGGCTCACTATGTCACGTGCCTGCACAATGCGAATCATGGTATGCTGCAAGGCAACTGCAAAAAGCGTGGCTTCTTGCAGCGAGGCAAACAATTCATCTCGTAAGACGTTAGCTGGTAGAAGCCCACAGTGTCGCGCGCACTCAGGCAGCGAGCGAATTACTTGCCCCCATCGGGAAACGAAATCTTGTCTGCGCTCATGCCAAGCAGAAGGTGAGCTCGTGGTGGAAAATGCACGGAACCGGTTTTTGTTTTTCATCCACCGTTCACGGTTGTTGGGAAACATTGGACACATTTTGGCTTATTGTGGTTGAGTGGCTGAAATCCAACCACTTGACTGCTAATTTGTTTTGCATTTTTGCTCCCAGATCTCAGCTTCAGGAGCCGCTGCCCTTCGCCGGCATCGAGGACTTCGACTGGAGGCGGCTTGGGTTTGGGCTAGGGCTTAGCCGGGGAAGCCGGGTTTGGGTATAGTATTCCCCGAACATAGCCCTAGTACTCCTTAGTATTTTCTTGGAATACCCCTGGTCCCAATATTCCCCCAGGAACCCCAGCAGTCAAAAGTGTATTTTCTTGGTGTATTCGTAGTATTGTGACGGTGTGGGTCCAGGTGTGGCTCCGGGGAACCAGCTGAACAAAACGAGCGATGCTGGTGTATTCTTCGAAACCTTTTAGCCAGGAAGATGACTGGTTCCCCTTTCGGGGCTTTCCTGGTTCTTTGCTAGTTCTGGAATGCTGACCAAAACACCTGGGTAGAGGCTGTTGGAGTTATGCGGATGGTGAGGTCGCGGTTCACGGATGATTCGGTCCACATGTCCAGTAGTCTACAACTAGGTCCCTCAGTAGTGCCCTTTTACCTTTTTTTTGGGGGGGAGGGCTCCCCTACTAAAATAGACTGCAGAAAAAAAGGTTGGTACCCATATTCTATCCTCTCAAATCTGGAGGACCTAGACAAGGGACGTGGGGATCAAAGCCGTTCTTTCGATGTCCCCGTGCCCTTCCTCAAAAACTGTCCATGATCTAATAAGTGTTTGTATTATATTTTGGGAATACACCACTGGGTATTGACTCCATTTAGGCACATGTCCAGACAAAGCCGTATTATTTTGGAGCCATTCTGGGTCATATCCCAAGGGTGTAATCCCAGGGTGTCATACAAAAACCAGAATGAGCTCACCTTCCCACCGGCGGGGGGGTCCCCACGCCAGGTCCGAGCGCAGCTCCGCGTGCCCCAACACCACGCCCGAGCCTCGAGCGGAGACTCCTTCGAGTTTCGGGGCGACCCCGAAATGGTGGTGGGTCAAAACCAATGGTACCATTTTTGGGCAGGTGCACCACCTATTTTAGAACCTTTTTTAGTGGGGATTGGGATGTTCACTGGGGGTACAGGCTTTTGACCCATGGCCAAATGGCCGAAGCCCATCTTGCGCAATGACGCCATATGTTTGAAGGCATGTGCTTGCTGGTGCTCAGGGAATATGGGAATGAACCCAGAAACTTCGCTCAAAGGAAACCACCAGTGGGATGTTTTATTCTGAGGTCATTCCATTTCTCCTGCATCTCTCGCATGGCATTTGATGCCGACTCAGCTTCCCAGCTCAGGACCAGCTCAGTGTGCGACTGCGCGGGACCCCAGGCCTCGAGCATTTTGCTGTGGCCATGGCTTAAACCGAGGGTTGTTGACCGTTTGGACTCGACCACAAATGGGGATGCGGGCGAAAGAGTTTGAAGGGAAGCGTCAGAGCTCCAGTGGAATGGATCCACGTTGAGGTTGCCACCTTTTGCGTGCTCTTCATTCCCGTCTGTATATAGTCTGTACCCTTTAGACGATGGTCTTTTTACACGACCCTCGAACAAAAGGATACACATCCTGCTCCCGAAATGATGGTTTAAATGGCAACCACCCCAAAGGCACTAAGCTCAGGTGATATCCCCAACAGCATGCGGCGCTCTTTTAGTGCTCGCACCACCCCGCAGCCCTCGCAGAACCTCGTGGAACCCTCGTGGAACCCTCGTGGAACCCTGGTGGAACTTTGGTGGAACCCTGGTGGAACCCTGGTGGAACCCTCGTGGAACCTTACCTCAGGGCCGCCCCGGAACACCCCGGAGCCTATCTGGGCTGGGACCCCAAAGCTTTCAGCTGTTGGGGAATTTTGAAAAACCTCAACATGCTCCCTTTGAGCAAGAGTAGCAGCTTTGACTCTCGTTAGCCTGCATTTATCATCATTTACAGCAGGGGATGACATCCGGTACACTCCAAGTTGCCATCAGGAAATGGAAATGGTTTACAAAGCAAGAAGCATGCGAAGGGACACCAACCATTTTAGAGGACCGATTCCTAGGACTTGTTCAACTGATTTCTGGTAAGTGCGACGCTGTGAGGCCTACACCCAACTGCTGTACAGTATGCTTTGATGCAGAGGAGGGATCGCGCCAGGCTGGGATTGGGCAAAACCATGCTGACTTTTAGGTCCCTTAGTGGGGAATCCTGTTGGTTTTTCACCACGGCCAACTGTCGAACTGGGGCCGATGGATATTTCCGTGCAAGTTGGGCTCTG
>CAUJNA010003789.1:275265-360265 GCA_963377175.1 Effrenium voratum
CTGGGACCACTGGGATCACCTGTCCCAGGCTGAAGCGCACTTTGCGTTCGCCGAGCTGTGGGTTGATGTCCGGGTATGGTCCACACCTAGATAGCCAAGTTGCTGTTTTGTTTCAGTCACTGTTGCTGGTTGTTGGGGTAAAGTGCATGGAACAAAAATAGCAACTACATAATTTTCGCAAGTGCATCACAAGCCATGGCAATTGGGGCTCCCCTGTTCCCCTGCGTGATATTTAGGGCATGCGAAAATGCCGTAGCATTTTCGAGTTGGTAAAGGGACAGCAACGTAAATTCGCAATGCGAAGCTCCCTTTGGCCTCCCTTTCACGGTTTCCCGATGCCAGCAGAAGTTTACATCCGCCCAGAACCGCGGTTGTGGAAAATTATGGCCCTTCCCGTGATACCGAAATGGCCTCCCTATGACTATGTCTGTTTACTGAGACCCCACCAGCCCGTTTCTCTGGACAAAAGGTTTGATGGAACGTCAGTGAATCGAGAGGGAGCGCGTCGATTTGTCGTCTGCGTGTTTGCTTGCATTCGAAGCTCTGTGGATTTGGGCACATGTTGAAATATCCAAAATGGTGGTTTCCTTGTGCGAGAAGTTGAGTTGTTGTGTTTCTTGGGGCGTGCAAGTGAAGAATGCAGCGGTTGACGCTGAACCCACCACCAGCGCCAGGGCTTCACGGGGCTGGTCAATCTTTCTGATTCGGTCGTAAGAAACTCACCTCGTTGCCACCTGGCCACCTGGTTGAAGAAAGCTGATTTGGACCCGTTTAGATAGCACAGACCTATCACTATCAGCAAGCAACGCCTTGCAGACGATGCCCTAGGAACTGTCTGCACCGACTCCCCGTGTTCACAGCCGGTTCCAATCAGCGCTCGCCTTCGCTTGAAGTTCTCAAGGCGCCGCTTGCGCGCGGGGTGCATTAAGGAGCAGATTCGCTTCCCAAGAGGTGGCCAGAACCAGTTGAAGCGGCGGCTTCGCAAGATGAAGGCTTCCCAACTCCAGACAATCCGACAGCTTTTTTTTTCTTCTCCAGCCGCCGGTTTTTTTTTTGGCTCGTTTTTTGGCCGCGAGCATCCCGGTGCAACCGAGGGCTTCCTTCGCCATGGGCAAACGCAGCCGGCCAGTGGCGTCCCCGGCGCGAGCGCGGCGGGCGGCCGGCAAAGGGCCTGCGAAGCTGGCGCTGAAGCCGAAGGCTTGGGTGCGATTCCTTCAAACGAAGCTGCACCACTTAGCACCGGAGACCTGAAACCGTCAGGTGTCATCTGTCTTCTCGGAGGGGGCCATGTAGAAAGTGAGTCGTTTTTTTTTCCCCAACAGCTGAAAGCTTTGTGGTCTCAGCCCAGATAGGCTCCGGGGTGGTCCGGAACGGTTTTGAGGTAAGGTTCCGCCAGGTTCCACCAGGGTTCCACCAGGGTTCCAGCAGGGTTCCACCAGGGTTCCACCAGGGTTCCACCAGGGTTCCACCAGGGTTCCACCAGGGTTCCACCAGGGTTCCACCAGGTTCTGCAAGGGCTGCGGGGTGGTTCGGGATGGTTTGAGGTAAGGTTCCACGAGGGTTCCACCAGGGTTCCACCAGGGTTCCACCAAGTTTCTGCAAGGGCTGCGGGGTGGTCCGGGGTGGTTTGCGGTAAGGTTTAGGGTCCACCAAGGTTCCACCAAGGTTTCACCAATTTCTTCGAGGGCTGCTGGTCCTCCACAAGGGTTCCACCAGGGTTCCACCAGTTCTTCGAGGGCTGCCGGGGTGGTTCGGGGTGGTTTTGAGGAATCCACGAGGGTTCCACCAGGGTGCCACCAGCTGGTTCCACCAGGGTTCTGCAAGGTAAGGTTCCATGAAGGTTCCCAGGTTCCACGAGGTTCTGCGAGGGCTGTGGGATGGTCCGAGGCGGCTCTGAGGTTTCAACAGGGTTCCACAGAGTTCTGCAAGGCTTCCACAAGGGTTCCACAAGCGTTCCACAAGGCTCCACAAGGTTTGACAAGGGCTCCAGAAATGTTCTGCAAGGTTCCGGAGGCGTGTCGTGCGCCCGCCGTCTGAAAAGCCACCGGACGCTTTGCTCATAGGCGGAACACTAAGCAAACCGAAATCAATGGTTTTCAGCACACTTTCACTGGCCTGAGCAAGTACTTGCTCACTTGCTCAGGCAACGCGGCCCGAAATGTTGGCTTTGTGGCAAATCAGATCACGTTGCTGCGGGACTCACGGTCCAGCAGAGTTAAATGCTTGGCATTGTTGAGTATTACTTGGTGGGCTTTATTCCACGAGGCTGCGAGGGCCATGGGGTAAGGTTCCAAAAGCGCTCCACGAGGTCTCCACCTATGGGGCAGCCCCGAGGAAAGGTTCCAACACGAGTTTTACGCGGTTTCCACAAGGACGGTTTGCGAGGTTCACCGGGCCCACGTCGGGGCCTGATTGCACCGTCGGGCCCGATTGCACCGTCGGGGCCCGATCGGCCCCGATTGCGCTTTTGCTAGATACAGTTGTAAGGCCGCGTCCTAAGGAAAGCCGGCGTTGCCATAATATGGGTGGCTGGATCGGGCCCCGATCAGGCCGCCCCGATTGCACCGTCGGGCCCCGATCGGGCCCCGATTGCGCTGTCGGGATCGGGCCCCGATCGGGCCCCGATCGGGCCTCGATTGCGCCGTCGGGCCCCGATCAGGGCGCGATTGCGCTGAGAGTGACAAGGCGGCATCCTCAGCAACACCGGCGGTGAGGTGGTGGTGCTGTTGGGGATATCGCCTGAGCTTATTATTTTTTTAAATCAGCTTAGCTCGAGTTGTTGGTTAGGGGTGGTTGCACATGGAGCCTCTACTAGAACCGGGGCTTCTAATCCCAAAAACCACCAATCCAAAGCACCAATTAGGATTACCCAAATTCGATTCCGTTTGCAGTGCTCTAGACCTCACCTGTCGTCTTTACCTTCTTCTCTGCCCCCCCGGAAAGTAAATATGTTGTTTTTGTGTTTGTTTTCATGTTTGTCTATGTTAGATGTGTTTGAGGATGTGTTGCATGTTTGTGATATGTCTCATTTCGGGCCTTAGGTGAAGCCGGCGCGGGCTGCGCCAAGGGCTGCGCCAAGGGCGGCTCCAAGGGCGGCTCCAAGGGCGGCTCCAAGGGCGGATCGGGCCTTGCCAGGCTGTGCACAGAAGGTTGATACTTGAGCAAGACGCTATTCAAAAAAGGTGTTTGTTTTGTTGTGACTGTTGTCATTTGAGAAAGTGGCAACATGTTTGAAATTTTCCCAACTGTCCTCATTGCCTTCTCAACTGACAACCTTCTGGATGATCAACGTGATAGATTCTTTGTAATTGTTTGGGCCCCTTAAAACGCGGCGTACGAGGGTTACAAGAGGGGCCCATATGGTTTGCAAACTGAAAGCGGACTTGCGCGCGGAATATTGAGACGAGGGGTAGGCTGCCTGGTTTCTGTGAGAGGGAAGCTGCCATCATGTCACTGAAGTCAGAGCTTATAGAAAGTCCCAATGCCAAGGAAAACCCTTCATGTCACAATTCATGACTGTTCTCCTAAAGTTCGCACAGAGAAGCACCAACAGAGCATTTGTGCGGCACTTTGTGCTCCCTGCTTCGGTCTGAAAGGACCAAGCGAACTCGGAGCCTGTTGACTAGGGACGTGTCCTTTTTCAGGGGACCCATTTTTGGGGTCTTCCTTTAAGTCCCCGAAAAAGCACAAACAAGTGCCCTCAAAAAAACAATTAAACCCATATATGTATATATAGATATTGAATTATAAGTTTTTTTTGGTTAATATATTTCCCCAACAGCTGAAAGCTTTGGGGTCTCAGCCCAGATAGGCTCCGGGGTGGTCCGGGGCAGCCCTGAGAGAAGGTGCTGTTGGGGATATCACCTGAGCTTATGTGTATATTAGTGATACTGGAGTTTGGAAATGAACAATTCTAGTGATGTTCGATGTCCTCATTGGTGGAATGCAAACGACTGGTCTCATGGCTTCTGAATTTGGAGCCGAGGGAATTCTCCAGGCCTGCAGCCTCGTAGGACTCAGGTCAGTTAGTAACCATAGGGTTCCCTGCCCTTAGAAGGGCAACCACGGGGACCGGTGGTGATACGCCTTTTTTGGAGGATGACAATTCTGAAGGGAAAACGTTTTGGTGGTGAACTACGAAATTCTTGGTGTTAATGGTGGTAACTGAACCCCAGGGCATGGTTTGACCCGCCAGAGTCCTCGTGACTCCCCAAATTGAGTTACCAACTAACCAATAGTCTCACGTGCCTAATTTGTGGCTCTTGTTGACTCCCTGGGTTTGTGGGGGGAAACAGCATGTGTTCAGGGCCCTCCTACTTCAACTGCTTACCCTGCTTGTCGCTCGCCGAAAAGCTTCTTGAACTAACTCAAGCATCCTTGTCATCCCCTCTATCATCTACTTCACCCTGGTCAGCACCCACCCTCATACTTCCATTTTTCCAGGCAAACAATCCTGGAGCCCCCCCAAAACCTCTGACTATCGAGGCGCTCCCTCCTTTTGGAGGATTTCTTGGTTGCTTCTGTGAACAACATCTTTAGGGAACATCTTGTCGGTTTCAGACAAAAAAAGACAAGAAAGAAACACCTGCAGGGCCAACAAGAAGGCAAAACAAGCACCCAAAACCCAAAAACCAAACACACAACCAACACTTACCTCTTAACAACACAACTTTTCAGCTTTTTGGATAACATGGGCTATATGTCTGTGAAAGATTAACTTCCCCAGGGCTTGGAGTTTTAAGGGGTAAGAACAGCAAAAACCACACAAACACGTGCTGGGCCGAATCCTCGGCCCACCGCCCGCCGCCCGGCAGGCGGCCTCCGCGCGGGCCGCGGCCGCGGCCTCGCGGCGCGGAAGGCGCTGCAGCTGTTCCAAGAGCTGCGCCGCGGCCTGCGGCTTCCGGCGGGTTTCCTCTTTTTTTTTGAAACACACGTTCTTTTTCCGCGTTCTTTTTGTTTTAGAAAACTTGTTTTAAAGAAAACACCATGTTTTTCTTTTGTTTTTTTGAAACATATGTTTTTCTTTTTTTCGCGGTTTTTTTGAAAGAAAACACACATGTTTTTCGCGGCTTTTTTTGAAGAACACCACATATGTCTTTTTCCTGTTTTTCGTGGCTTTTTATAAAGAGCAACATATGTTGTTGTTGTTTTTTTTTTCTCCGCTTTTTTTTTAAAGAAAAACATGTTTTTACTTTTGTTCGCGGTTTTTAATAAAGAAAACAACATATGTGTTTCTTTTCTTTTTTCCGCGGCTTGTTTTAAAGAACAAACACATGTTGTTCTGTTTTCGCGGCTTTTATGAAAGAAAACAACATATGTTTTGTTTTGTTCGCGGCTTTTGTTAAAGAAAACAACATATGTGTTTCTGTTCTTTTTTCGCGGCTCTTTTTCTTAAAGAAAACACCATATGTTTTTCTTTTTTGTCGCGGCTTTCGTTTTAAGAAACAAACATATGCTTTCTTTTATTTTTCTTTTTTTTCGGCTTTTTTAAAGAAACCACTTTATTTTTGTTCGCGGCTTTTTTTAAATAAGAAACCAACATATGTGTTTTTTCTTTTTCGCGGCTTTTTTCTTAAAGAAAACAAAATCTTTTTATTGTTATTATTTTTTTCCGCGGCTTTCTTTTTAAGAAACAAACATATGCTTTTTCTTTAAAAAAGCCATATGTTTTTCCTTTTTTTTCTCCACGTTTTTTTATTAAAGAAAACACATATGTTTTCTTTTTGTTCTCGGCTGTTTTTAAAGAAAACAACATATTTGTGTCTTTCTTTTTTTTCCGCTTTTCTTTTTTAAACACATATGTTTTTCTTTTTGTCGCGGCTTTTTTGAAAGAAAAAAAACACATGTTTTTCTTTTTTGTTCGCGGCTGTTTTTTTAATGAAACCAGCATGTGTTTTTGTTTTTTGTTGTTTTTTTTCCCCGCGCCTTTTTTTTAATAAGAAAAACACATGTTTTTCTTTTTTCGCGGCTTTTTGAAAGAACACCACATATGGTTTTCTTTTTTGTTCGCGGCTTTTGTTAGAGAAAACAACATATGTGTTTCTTTTCTTTTTTCGCTTCTTTTTTTCTTAAAGAACACACCATTGAATTCCGCGGCTTTTTGTTTAAGAAAAACAAAGCAACCAATAACATATGATTTCTTTTTCTTTTTTTTACCCGGCGGGTTTTCCCTGTTTGGCTGGGTTAGGGAAACCAAGAGGAATCCAGTCACCGACAGAGTGTCAAACTCGGTGGGCCCCAATCTGGCTTGTTTGTTTGGGTTGCGTTTTCCGTGTTTTGCTTTTCGCTGTTGTTGAGTTGGTATAGTTTTGTTGTTTCGGCTTTGCCTTGTTTGTTTGGCTGGTTGAAGTTGGGTTTGGGCAAGGTCTGGTTTGGGTTTGCTTTGTTTGGTTTGGTTTTCTTGGGTTCGGTTTGTTTTGTTTGCTTGCTTTGTTATTACTTTTTCGGTTTTTGGTATTGTTTTTTGGTTTTGCGTGGCTTCTACGAGGCGTGCCTCGCTGGGTTTCCTTCGGGGCCAGACCTGTGACTGAGCGGCGAAGCACTTGTTGAGCCGACATGTAATGTCACAGCTACGCGGGATCCATCTTATCCATGAAGGCTCCTTTCTTCCGCAGTCCCTATCTTATATATTTCCCTTGTTCGTTTCTTTGAAACGCCATTTTTTTGAGCTGACTTGAGGTGAGTTTCCTATAGCTGAGGGTGATTCTCAGGGGGGGGGGGGAATGCAAGGAACCCTGATCTTGAGCGTGCCACCGGTTTTCGGTGAAGTAGTGAAAACCAATCCCGAGCGAGAAAAAATCTAGAGCAGACCAGCTGTGGCGGGGTGGCAAACGTGATCCCTGCGAAAGAGTCAACTGAACAGATGCAAATCATAACAAATATAAATACTTGTGGACATGCGTCCGAAAGGCGCTTCAAACCAGAGGCCCTGGGTTCGTGCGCAACGCGCCCAGGTACGGCGAGTACATCAAAGAGATGGAGGAATCCCAGGCAGGGCTTGGCAGGGGGGGTCATTCAGAGGCGCCCAAGCTTGACCCACCAGGGATTGGATTGAAGGTTTTCAACTTAGGGTAGAACTTCGGTCAGGAGTGGGTTTCCCAGGTTGGCCCATCCGCCAATTGCGGGGCAGCTGAAACCGCTCAAGTCCTTGACCTAGCCGGCCCAAGGGCTTGGGGAATTTCGGAGCTTGGCTCCAACCGAGAATCACTCGGTGCCCCGAACATGTGGCAAGGCATTCCCTCAAACAACACGAGGACATAGGGGCCATAGCATTCTATGAAAGTTGTTTGGGGCAGCCGAGAATGCCCAAACTTGCCCAGTAGCGCATGAGTCAGCATGGCTATTGGCCCCCCTTTCTTCAGCAATCCCACACAAACCCACCAGTACTGGTCGACTTCTTTTGTCTTCTTGCTTCAAATGTCGGATTTCCTTTTTTGCAAGCCCTTGTTTTCCAGTTCTCTTAGAAACCGTCGATTGGTCCATCAGCGGTGTTTCCCTTTGGTTTTAAGAATCATTTTGGGCCCCTTTGGGCCCTACGGGGACCATACATGAGGGGGTGTTCCTTCTAGTTTCCCTTTCAACCAATCTTGGATCCCCGAGGAAACCACCGGAGAAGGTTAGGGTTCATTCCAACTCACCTGAGTCAGCCTTTAGTACCATCTCACATCTTTGCCCTATGCACCCAAAAAACAACACGAAATAATCCAGCAGAACCTCCCACCCCAAAGCTTGGAGAACCCCATAGCTTCCAGCTGGGGGACAACTTGCGATCGGGTCGAGCAGGGAATGAGACATGGAATGACCCCGAGATGGATTCCATCCATCCAATTTGCTTTCCTTCAATTAAGGGAATCCCGGAAACTCGGAAGGTCATTCCCACCCCATCGCACGAATGAGGGAATCCCTGCTATGAACCATCCAATCGATTTGGTTTCCTGAAGAGAATCCCCCAAACCGGTTCATTCTCCCAAACCCCCAAATCTCGGAAGGCCATTCCGGACCTATGCCACCATCCCCATGTGGCTTCCTTTAAGGGAACCCCCTAAAACCACCCGGAAGGGTTGTTCCCATACATGTCCTTTTTGGTAGAAACATAGATGTTTTTGGCTGATCTGGTGGTTTTTTCTCATCTACCAGGGATATCCTCCTATCTCCCCTAAACACTTCCCCAAAAACCCGCCCCCGCCGCCCGCCCGCCCGCCCGCCGCTCGCTCCTCGCGTCTCCCTCGCGTCTCCTCGCGTCTCGCTGGCTCGAAGGACGCGGCGGCGGCGCGGCGGGGCTGCGAGGCGCGGATGGGGCGGCGCTACGTGGAGCTGCACGCCACGGCGCTGGAGCTGCTGAGGACTCGAGGGGAGTGGAGTTGGGGTGGGGGAGTCGGGGGGGGTAGGGCAAGCGTAAGTTGTAACACCCCCCTAATACTGGGACGGGTAGAAAAAACATCCTGGGTCAACATTAGGGGGGTAGGGGCAGGGTGGGTGGGGGTAGGGGTGGGGGATAGGGGCGGGGGTGGGGTAAGGGGCAAACGCTCTTGTTTATTTTGGTGAACTTGGGACTTCCAAGACTTCGTGGGAACTTGTTTCAGAAACTAGGACTTTCAAGGATCTTTTTCTTTTTGTAAGACTTGAAGCAATCCTTGTTAGCGGTGTTTAAGAGACTTGCCTCGCCCTCCATGGCCGTAGCATGGCAGGACCGTGGCAGAACCGCAGAAGTGCGGCGGCTACAGCGCGTTGAGCTTCAGGCCGGTCAGCGGGCAACGGGCGGCAAGGCTTCCGGGGCTGCCTCTTACCTGAACTGGGTCCCCCAGTAGTGCCCTTTTACCAACTTTTTTGGTTGGGAGGGTTCCCCTACTAAAATAGACTACAGAAAAAAGGGGCACCCTTGTTCTAACCTCTCTACTGGAGGGCCTAGTTAAAGTGCCTTTGTTCAGGGGACCCCTCAAATGGTGGATGTCCTGTTGGTTTCCCTTAAAAGAAACACCAAACAAGGGGTACCTTCCAAAGACAGACCCATTTTTTTTTCTTCGGCCAATTCAGTTTTACTGCTCCGCGCGCCGGCTTCGCATGTCCGCCAAGCGGGACGCGATGGATGGCGGATGGATGAACGGATGCATGGAGGGATGGATGGCAATGGCCAAACCCACTCAAGGGGTGACACATGGTTGCAGACTTGCCCCCTCCCCCTGGCTCAAACAAATGTTCCAAAAACGGCACCTTGGTAAATGGAGCCAAAGACCAAACCCTGCGGTTTGCCCCGAGCTCTTGAATTTGGAGCCACGCCCAAAATAAATCAACAAGACCTTTTGCCCCTTCCCTCCCCCCTCCACCCTCCTCCCAAACCCCCCCCCCCCTCCCCCTCCTCACACGGGGCCCATGGCTGGCCCCGGCTCTCCCGTCGGCTTCCAGGGGCGCCGCGGTGGCCGACCGGCGCCGGAACCTGCAGGCGCGGCTGGCGCTGGCCCGGCAGCAGGCGGGGCGTCTGGGCGTCCGGTCCCGGTGGAGGTTCCTGGAGGTACGTGAAAAGCACGGCGGTGGTGGACAAACATCATTTCTCACTTTTTGAGTTCATGAACCTGAATGCTTTTCGGGAAGACCACTTGAGTGGTAAATGTAAAAAGTTTGGACTTGTTTTGGGCCATCCACTCGGCAAGTGAGCCATAGGCCAAGTACCGAAAATGGAACTTGCCCTGGTAATTAAATGGAGACATGGACGACAACTGCAGTTTTCGGTTTTTCTGGTGATTTGATTTTGGCCCATACCGATTCAAGCGGCACCATGGATGCACCGTGTTTTTGTTCCTTCACTTCATTGGATGGGTGCGGTTGATCCAAGGAGAAACATTTGGCTGGTTGTCAAAGATACGGGAACCCCTAAACCCCCAAAGCGCGAAATTTGCTTGAGCAACCAGACCCTGGCCCCCACACAAAACCAATCGAATCGGAGGTTGTCCCCCCCCCCCTCACCCCCTGTTTTCCGGTGGGACCATCACCTTGTGCTTCCTCATGGTTCTTCTTTGGTTGCTTTATACATCGTTTTTTAAGCGCCAAGGTGTGAAGAGTCTTCTTGCTTTGGTGTGACGTGGGTGGACATTTACCAGGAACCCCATTTGGGTGTGACTTGAATAGGAATCGTAACCCCGTCGGTGTTCCTTTCTGGTTTCCCTTTAAAACCGCTCAATCACGTGCCTTTTCTTCTTTTGGGTGTCCCTTACAAAACTCGAAAATCATGGGTACCAACTCAGATGAACTCGGGCACTTAAAGTCCCCAAAGAGGGCTGTCAAAATTTGGGGTGCCACTTTTTTCAGGGTATGCTGTCTAAAAAAACGAGGTACTGTGGATGCACGAAATCCTGCCCCACGTTTGTAGGAAAACGTGGTTTTCCACTGTAACTACTGTGGATGGACAAAATTCTGCACCACCTTGAAACCATGGGAAATCATTGTCTGTTGGTATTTACAGAGGAATCATCATTCCAGGGTTTCTTAGATACCCCCTTTAAACAAGCGGATTTCTGGAGTAGGGGGGAAGACAGACCCATTTCTCTGGGGGATGATTCAATCATTTTTGTTGAATAAAGGTTGTTTTCAACAGCTGGCTGGTTTTTTTTGTCTAGTTTTTGGAGTTTTTTTTTTTTTTTTTTTTTTTTTTTTAAGGAGGGTCGTTTTCCCTGCATTTCTGGAAGGATCCCTGGAAAGAAGGGACATGCAAGCTTCCTTCAAGTAGCCTTTTACATACGGCTAGTGCTGGATGCTTTTTGGACGGACCTTTAGGCAACATCTAGGGGTTGATTCCCCATTCTTTTCAACCATCGTTTGTTTCAAACAACCGCTGTTTTCCCAGGGTTTTGGGTGGTTTTTGGAAAGAAGGATGCCTGGAAAGAATGGACATGGAAGGTGCCTCTAGAAACATGGAAGCTGCGTCTGAACCTTCCAGTGGACCATAGTTCTTTTCAACAACTGGCTGCTTTCCCTGGCTGTTTTCCTTCGGTTTCTGGAAGGATCCCTGGAAAGAATGGACATGGAACTTGGTTGTTCCCAGCCATCCGGCTCCTTAGCTTCTTAGCCTTTTTGCGTTTTGTGGGGTTTTCCATTAAACCCGCCAGACGTCAAAGTGTTAGCCGGGGATGTGAAAACGGACAGCCCAGGGAAGGGGCCCTCCAAAAGCGACAGAAGAAAAACGGGAAGCCACCAGTCTGCAAGTCTAAACCCTAAACCACGGTGCTGGATGCTTTTTGGACGGACCTTTCGGCAACATGGGCTCGAGCGCCGTCTCGACTTTCCAGCGACCCTTTCTGGGAGACCTCCGTCTCCTCCCTCTCAAGGCGTCCGGCCAGCAGCGGGAGGCTCTGTGCGCCGTGCTGGCGGCGCTCTGAGCCTCGCGCCGCACTGCTTTTGGGGGGCTCGCAGAGTGGGGCCGGCACGTCGCTTTTGGGGATCACCCCTCTAAGAGCACGTCTTTGTGGGGCTCGTCTTTTTTGGGGCACGCTGGTTTTGGAGGATCACCACCCGAAAAAAAACGTTAACGCCTGCATGTTTTTTTTTGGGGGGGGGTTCGCAGGTGTTTGGGGGGCTTTCCTGTTGGTTTCCCCTTAAAACCACCCAAATCCCCCCCCCGCCAGAACAAAAGAAGGACAGAAAAGGATGAGTCTCTTTTGAGCTGGACACCCAAAGGAAAACAAAACTCTATTTTGGGGGGAAACACCAATTTTTGCGACCTTCCTTTCGGGTATTATTGTTTAGGCCACGGAAGGGGGGGGATGCGCCGAGGCCTTAAATAAGGCAGATGTATGGATAGTGGTTCCAAGGTCTGGACCATGTCGGGCTATTTGGCATTGGACCATTTGGGGTTGATCCCCAGCATTCTTTTCACTCAATGCGTCAGAAACCACACAAATCCCCCCGATTCGAGATCTGAAAAGAAGATGGCAGAACTAGACATGCATTCCGAGTGTAGCAGCAATACGGTACCGTACCTGCCTTTGTTTTGACCATCGGGCCAATTTATCGGCGTCCTTTTGGTGGGGTGACGTCGTGTGTCTGAAAGTGGGAAATGGACCCCTGCAAAACGGTGGGTGTTGCCCTTGTGCGCCTCCATAATGCACGCCTGAGCTATGCCCAAAAAATGTAGTTGGCCCACCATTATGACAGCTTGAAAGGGTGAGGTGCTCCGCTTGGGAGAAAGTGCGGTTTGAAAGCTATATGGCCACCGCGAAAAGAGCCGGACATGAGGATTGTAAGCACGAGCTAAGCATCAGGAAGAAGTCCTGGTGTGTATCCGTTTCTATGGTTCCCATGTCTGGTAAACCGACAGTCATGTAAAAAAAAACGCGGTGGTGATGATTTTCCAGCGAAACATTTAGCTCGGAGAATCAGCAACAGTCGCTTTGTCGTTGGGTCGGTCGAAAGGGAAGCAGTAGATTTGATCCTGACGGAGTGCAGTTCCTATGGGCCTGGCTTTTTGGCTCTTGATGGGAAACTGAAAGGACAATCATCTTTTTAAGGAGGCCAAGCTTAAAAGAGATGCAGCCCTGACGGCTCAGTTCTTGGGGGCTTAGACTGAGTATTCTTGGCTATGTAACAATCCAAACACCCGCCAGTTTGGCAATATTGACCCCGGATGGATGATTCTCCGGGTGGAGTGTTTCCTGGAACAGTGGATCCCCAACAAGGGGACAGCCCACGTTTGCTTTAAGATCAAACGGTTTAGAATCCCGGGTTGAGGTGGTCAAACGGCTTGAAGCATCGCCTTCACAAGTACATTGCCTCGTAACGAGGCTGCCGCTTGCAAAAGAACTGGCTGTCCGCTTATGATGATGAGGCGGGATTGGGGAAGCCTCTCAGAAAGCAGGGGTTGGTTTATGTTGATTCTCGTTTGCAAGCCAAAAAAGGCACACTTCAAACAAGACACTTCCGCATGGAGTCATCAGGTTGCCCGGCCGTTGGGGCGAGACCAAAGGCCCTACGACGTATTGTAGCCATCTGTTGCGTCATTCAGACATGTACTTGACTCCGTGCTTCAATGCCTTGCTGGACGCCGCAGCTCACTGAGTGATGAGCTGGGAAGCGCAACGCCGGTGGACCGTTTCTATTTTTCTGAGACTCTTTGAACAGCCTTCAGAATTTCTACTGAGGACCGAGGATTGGCTGTAAACCCTATGAAAGCTATCAGAAGTAGCTTCGATCAAGACGACTGAGCCATGATGAAACTCCATTTGCCTCGGTGTAGCAGGGTATGAGAGCGGCTGTATTTGAAGCATGTTTGATTGAACATCGCTGGATCCCTGGTGCACAGATTTTAAGGTAGGTGACCCACTTGCAAGTGGGGACATGCGAAACTTGCAACTTGGGCCAGGCCGATTTGTTGCCCGTTTGAAGCAAACACATGTTCCCAAGTTCAGTTGAAGCACCCAGGTACTCTGGGTCCAAGCATGGCTGGACCTTGACTTGCGGCAAAGGTTTTGTTTGTCATTGCTTCGCCTATGGACGTTGGATGCTAACCACAATCTTTGAACCAGGTGGACACACGGGGCCTTGACCCAATCAATCGCTTGGGACCCTTTTCGGGTCCCTTTTCAACGCCCCAAGTGGTGAGTTGTTTCAGAGCTGCCTCAGGACCTGTCCATGGTTGTGGGGGTTCGGCTTGCGCAGGCTGAAAGGGGACCAAAGCTGTTCTTCCACCCCCAGAGACTGGACCCAAGTCCATTTGTTGACTCTCCTTCTCTCTCTCCACCTTGCCTTTTTTTTGAGTCAAAGAAAAGAAGGAAAAACAAGTCGACGATGGGAGGGGGGGGGAATTCGCAACACCCTCCGGAACGTTTCGACGATGGGTTGGGTCGCAACACCCTCCGGAGGGTTTTCCCCACCCCCTCCCCCCGGCAGAAGCCTAGGTGTCCTTTTTGGTTGATTTGGTTGAGACATAGAGGGCGATTCCTGGTTTAAGTGGTGGTTAAATCAACGACCAGGGATATCCATCCATTGTTTCCCAAAAAGGACACCTATGGCCAGCAGCGTTCCGTGGCAGCGTTGTTCGCTCGATCGAGGTGCCGGTGCGGGGCTACTTCGCCCACGGCCTGGTGGATCCCAACTGCCGCTTTCGGGTGGCGGTGAAGTCTCCCTCCCGCCCCTTCGGCGCCGAAAGGGGTGGCTTCAAACATGGGGCGCTGGGAGCCCGGAAGAAAAACACACCGAGGTTTGTCTCCTTTCGGCTCCCCCCGCCTTTTTTGGGATTTATTTTGGAATTTGCATTGTTTTTGCAATGTCAGCTTGTGCCGTTTTGAGATGCATGAAAGGAGCTTTCCTTGGGTGGGGTCACGTTCAAAGAGGATATATGTCAGGGACGAAGATCCTGAAGTGGCAGGGTCCTGATTTCTGATTTGAGCTCAATCCAGAACGTCAATACTTTGACTAAAACGATGAACAAAGAGAATCTGTAAGTCCCAGAACCAAGTTTGCACGTGCTCCTGCGAGGTGCCGCGCTAAAACGGGGTCGGGGAGCACCACGCGTTGCGAATCGCACGTGCACTTCTGGGGGACCTCACTCTGAAAGCTGCTCCGAGCTTACGACCAAGCCGAAAAAGGTTGGAAACCTTGGGTGGCTTGCGACTGAGTCGAAGGAATGAGAACCAATAGTCTCGCAGAATTTGGGCTGAGAGCCCTGGGCAGCGATGCACATCCTGTACCCTGAAGCAGGGTTGCCCTGTTCAGCATACCTCGTTCGACTGGTGCCCTTTTTGGGGCCACGTTTGAAGAAAAGTTGCAAAGATTACCATGTTTGACACATGTGCACCTGGTTTGATCTGAACACCTGATGCCGGATTCCTCGCGGAGGCATGCAACCCAAACTTGTGCGCCAAACAACGGCAAAAGGGCCTGTGGTGGGCACCCCTCCCGTACGAAGCCCGACCAAAGCAGGTCGCTGTTGGTTGGTTGTAGAGAAAAACCAAAAGGAAAGACGCGATTTTGAGGCTCGCCATCGTGTTGTGGAAGGCAATGGCTCTGTTCCCAAAGGCGGACACCCTTTTGGAGGGTGTTTTGGGCAGGGAAGCCGACCGCAGCGTGGTTTTCTTTTGGTTCTCCGTTAAACTGTTGAATCACCCCGAAAGGGTCTACCCTCACAGAAGACAATCCCATATCCACCATGGGAGCGAACTATCCCGACCATTTGTGTTTTCCCTGAAGGAGGCCACCAGGGTCAGCGCAGTGTTTGACTTTTCTAGGCGCCTATCTACATCTGCGCAAGCCGTCGTTCATGTTTGTAGTTTTGTCTTGCTTTGTGTTCTTCGAAACATAGTTGTTCTACCTTATGCACGGTGCCTTCTAGTGTGCAAGCCCATGCGGATCCGGCCAGACTCACAACGTGCAGTCACTGGCTGTGTTTTTTCTCCCCCGACCCCCTTTTGTCCGCCCTTAGAGACTCTGGGGTTCCTTTCTTGCGACCCCCTTTTGCAGGTGAAGTTTTTTTTTGCGACCTTTTGCCTGGTGAAGCCCAAGAGCTCCCTCAGCTGAAGTCCTTCCCCCTCCCCTCCCTCCCCCCAAACCCCCCCCCCCCGCCCGCGCTCCTCCGCCTCCGCCCGCGGCGCGCGCTCGGCGCTCGGCGCTCGGCGCCTTCGCTCGAGGCCTGGCGTCGCTGCTGGTGACCTCGGAGCTGCCACTGGCCCGGGCCTTGGCGGCCATGGACCACGGGGGGCCCTTCCCCGAGGCGCGAAAGCGGACGCGGACGCGAAAGCGGACGAGCGAAGCGGGAGGTCCGGCTTTTGGTGTTGTTCTTTTTTTCTTCCTCTTCTTTTTTGGGCGAAGAAAAAACATGTGATATGCAATATGTAACATATCCAGTTGTTTTTGTTTTGTTTTTTTAATTGGATTTCATGGTTTCACTACCCGGCAGGTCTTTTCCCGAGTGTTTTTGGTGGAACCCCTTCACCTAGCCGTGGAAAAGGGACCCGAGTTCTTTGTCAGTACCAATTGTTCGGAAAGGACACCTAGACATACCTATTCTTGGTTTACACATTTTACATTTTTGCTTATTGTGGTTTAGTGGGAACCCCCCACTTAACTGCTAAGATGTAATTGTTTTGCTCCCCTTCCAACGTCAACCAAGAATTAGTGTCATTTGAGCAGTAAACATTGGTTCTTTACCTGGCTTTGTCTACAGAAGCCTTTGCAACCATGCTAGTAGAACATAGTAGAAACCAAGTCAATGGGGCTTGGCAGATGCTCATCTTGAGCAATCCAGGTTGCAACCAAATCGACCATGGCGATTTGCCATGTGAGGGTCTCATACTTTGCTGACGATGGGACATTTGGTGCTCAGACCACGCACACCAACTCTAGGTGTCAACCACAGAAACGCTAAAAATCGAAGGGGCCTCACCCTACGCATTTTGGGCGTGCGCTATCCGCAAGCTGTTGGAAAGGACTTCCGTTGTTTCAAGGCCTGCATTTTGAGAGGGGCTGAGGATAGCCAACCTGCAAAAAAGGCTTTTTGGCCTGTTGTGGTTTCTTTGCTTGGGGGGAGGGGGTTGTGGTTTCTGTGGAGTTTTATGGAGAAGGTCACCAGTGGCGGAGGTTTATTTGCGGTAGTGGCCACGCAACACGTGCTGGAAGTGAAAAGACATCCCTTCCAGCCAGGGAAACGATTCCCCAAGGAGACTTCGAAATGAACAAAGGAGCTGGCAACCCCCCCTAAGGTGCTGAAGAAAAGGCAAAAAGGGAACTCAATGCCCGGCTAGTGGTTGGAAGGGAGCCGTCACGGAGCTGGTATCCCAAAAAATTGCCGCAAAAGAGGGAGCTAAGAAGCCACCAGGAGTTCTGGTTTGGGACACAGATGCTCCCCCCCGAAGACGTCTTCAACTGGAGAAAGAGGCTAAGGAGCTACCAGGAGTTCTCTCGCCCCCCTCCCCCTTTCCCCCTCCTCCCTAGATAGCCAAGTTGCTGCTTTTTCAGTCACTGTTGCTGTTTTTTGGGGGTAAAGTGCATGTAACAAAAGCAGCAACTGAATGTCAATCATTTCAATAGGGAACCACCTCAAAAGTGACTGGTGGACATGAATCCCAACCTAAATGAATCTCCTCGTTTTTTTCCCCTTGGGGGTCGAGAAAAACGACGTCGTCCGCAGGGCCACGAGAAGGAGCCTGTCGGCCGGCGCCAGTACGGCCTGCCGGGCCCTCGTTTTCCGATGAAACCCTTGGTTTCCTTTGCTTTTTGGTGGTTTTTAGGGGTTGAGTTTCCAAATTTAACCCAGAAGTTAAAACTTTTAGCAGGGGATTTTGAGGACAGCCTGGTGCGGTTTTAGTGGTAAGAAAGGGATTGAAGAATCCTCGCCGAGGACCGTCGGGCAAGCAAGGGGCCCTTTTCTGATGGGCAAAGGAGATGTTTGCGGCCTGATCCTGTATGATCATGTTTTGGTTTGAGGGACAATCAGCAGGCAAGCCACCAGTTTGGAAGTCCCCCCTATTGGCACATACCCATGGCGAACTCTCAGTGCTTCGGGAATCGAGATTGCACCTGGTCTTGAAAGGAACGCACAGATTGGGTCACTGAGTTCTGGGAAAAGAAGCTGGCGCAAGCTTTTGACTGATTGCTCTTGTGTGTGTGTCGATCTTTAATGCTCTGAACAGCTTGAGCTCGTTCCCTTGAGGTTTGGCCAAGAAAGTGATGAACCTCGGTTGTGACTTTCCCACTTTTACGCCCTTGGAGTTCTTGTTTCGTCTTTGGCAAGACTTTTGGAGAATGCCCCACGAACTTGCAACAAGTCGGTTTGTCTCCGAGTAGGTGGAACCCTCAAGAGAGTTACTCTCTCTCTGCAGGTCCAAGATCAATCCAGAGCCGAGTTTACACATGGATCCCATACCGGACACTGCCAGTGAGTTGCAACTTGTCAGGGGGACATCCAGTGAGATCGGCTTCACCGACCCCCACCTGGCGCCCCGAGCCTTCCAGAGCCTTTCACTTAAAAGCAGCCCACGGCCACTGAGTTTCCAAGTGCTTGGAGTTAGACCTTTTGGAGACCCGCAGCCTCTCGTTTGGCTGTCGTACCTTGGAATTGGTCTGGCTTCCCTCTTTGGGCTGCGGCAACCCACCGTGGCCGTGAAAATCTCAATCGCGAACCTCCGAAGTTGGACGGGATCCGCACCGAAATGATGTCAGGGAAACCGAAACAGCTCCTAGAATGGCTCGTTTCCGTTTGGGTTTCCCTTTAAAGCCACTCCAAAAGGGCGTAAACCCCCCAAGAAACTCGTAAACCCTAAAAAAGAAGCCTTAAAACCCCTTTAAACCCCTTCAAACCCCTTAAACTCCTTCAACCCCCTTCAAACGCCTTGAAAGCCCTTTTAACCCTCAAACACCCCAAACCATCCCAGAGACTCAGCTGTGAGGCAGCGGGTGTGCGTTGAGACGGGCTATGGCGAAGAGCAGAAGGAGCGGCTCTGCGACGTGCAGCCGGAGGCGCGGGGGGGGAGGGGGGGGGAGGGCGCGATCTCCGCGCGACGGAAAGACCGGAGATCCGGGGCTGGTTTGGGTTGGGGGTGGGTTGTTGCTGCGTTGTTCTGAATTATTGCGATGCTTGTTCTTTTTGCTATTGGATTGCCATTGCCTCCAGATGTGATTTGCATCTTGGGGTGGTTTGGGTTTGCCCTCCCTCAGGCTGACATGGAAGCTGCCAGAAGGCCTCTGTAAATGGAACCAAGTCTTCCAAAGAAATCCTGGGAGCTTCCCTGTTAGTCTGGGGGTGGTCGCTTAGGGGCACCCGAATGGGGACCCCAGAAATTCAGAACCCCCCTGCTTGACGAATCAGCAAGGGGGGTTGTAATGGAGACCCCAGATGAACTTAAAAAGCCTTGTAAAAATCGTAATGGACTTAAGGAGTGTCCATACTAAGTCCTCCAGTAGTGCCCTTTTACTTCTTTTTTTTTTTTTGGGGGGGGGTCCCCCACTAAAATAGACAAAAAAGAAAAAAGTTGCTACTCTCAAATCTAATTTTCCGGCGGTGTGCACCACTCATGTGCACGCTCTACGGAGGCGGAGCTGCGGGCGCTGATGGAGTCCCAGGCGCCGGTGGAGGTGCTGGAGGTGTACTGCGCGCTGGCGCCCAAGGCGACGGATGGGGGGAGGGGTGGGGGGATGGGGTGGGTGGGGATGGGGTGGGGGGTGGGAGGTGGTGTCCTCGGTCCCGGAGAGCACATCCTCTGCGTCAGCAATCGCACCGCACCGCCGGCCCTAGCCGCAAGAGGAAAATCTCACTCAGGAATGTCGCACGTGGCTTGCAAGGGCCGCCTGACGAAAGCTTCAGCTCGGCCGGCCGCCATCGGGCCCTTTCCCTACAAAGCCCTTCCCACGCCTCCACCAGCTCTCACTCCACCGCCCCCCTCCTGCTCAAGCGCCCAAGCCACCTCCACCACCGAGCCCTAAGCCCATCATCCATCGGCTTTTCCGTTCCGGCCAATGTGAGTATCGCGGACCTTATGGCCCTTGAGAACCTGTGGATCAGATCTCTCAGTCAGTGTCATTGAATTATGACCTTTTAGATCTCATTGGATCACCCATCATATCAAGTGACCCACCCCCGACACACTGACTCGATTCATTTATCAGCATGGCACGACAAGCCATGCGCACTTCCTTGACCTGTGTGTCACTGTGCTTCAGCATTTCTCAATTTGGCTCGACTCGGACAGAGATCGTATTCACATCTTAGATTCTCTTTGGCTCGCTTTGGCACTCCAGTCCCTGTTTTGGACAGGCTGTCACATTTGAAGAGCGCAGCCACACCACTATCAACCACGAACCATGACATCCTCAGCTGGATCTGATGGATTTATCCCGACACCTCACAGACAGAGAAACACCTTCACGAGCCCTTCGGCCTCTACGCTCTCTTCAGATCGCGCCAGACCATTCAAGGTCCCAAAGAGCGTGTACCAAGAGCTCTTCGAAGGAGCGAACGTATGGTTCACTTCTATATGGAACGGCCACTTTCCTGGCCTTAGTCCCTGCCTTAGTGCGGGACGATCTGTGGGGAGACCCGATTCGGACTTGTGTGGAACATCTCCAAAAGTGGGGATGGGTGGGGGTGAGGCGGGGTGGGTTGGGTGGGGTTTGGGGGTTCCCCATCCTCCCCCCCCACCCCAGCCCACCCCACCCCAGGGAGGCATCGAAGCCGCACCACACGTGAGGTCCCTTGAACTTTTGTGCCACAGAGGCGGACAAGAGGATGAACTTGCAAACGTCTCACGCTTGCGGGAAGTGGCCAGCTACTGGCCTTTTCAAGAGGGCCCTGTTATCTTCCAACCTCCTTGTCTCAGCCTTTTCTTCTTTTCAAATCACATGGAACGGGGTTCATCTCCCGAAAAGGGGGATCCCTCTTGTGGCCCCTCCTAGGTCCCAGTAGTGCCCTTGTACCCATTTTTTGGGGGTACCAAAATCAACAAAACAGAGAAACAGCACCCTTATTCGGAGGACCTAGGGTTCCCCTACTGAAACAGACTACAGCAAAAAGGGTGCCCTAAAATTTAGCCTCTCTACACCTAGCCTCAAAGCGGAAGGAGCGGGTGGCGCGGCACCGCCTGGGCCCGGTGATCCGGGCCGAGCTGCGGCGGCTGCTGGCGGAGGCCAAGGAGAGAGGCGCGGAACGTGGACGGGAGTGGTACGTGTTTTTTGCTTAAGAATGCAGAGTTGCAGGGTTCCGCTTTTTGCCTACCGCAAGGTAGACCTAAACCCCGTTTCCCTTTTGGGGAAATCAACAACCCCTGGGTTTAAGTCGAAAAAGCGGAATGTCCCCCTTAGAACCTGGTGGTTCCCAGCCATCCGGTTCCTTAGCTTTTTGGATCTTTTTAGTTGTTTAGTGGGGCCATTTCACCCACTTTTTGCCGGGGATCTGAGGACAGCCCAGAAAAAGGGGACCTCCAAAAGCGACCGAAGAAAAAAGGGACACCACCAGTCAACTGCCACTCTAAGGCTGAACCATTGGCTGAAAATGTTGGTTGTTTTTTCCCCCTGCTGGTTTTGAAGGGAATTTATCACCACTGCACATATTCATTTTGTCCCAGGGGACTTGAGCAAACGGAGGGGTAGCAGAACTGTGGTAAATAAAAGACACACGGTTACGGGGAGATGCAGTAACCCATGGTGGTTCCTGTTGTTGGCAAAGGTTGGTAAGCTTTGGACGCAGAAAGGGGGAATGATAGAAGGCGTACAATAGACGTATTTGGCAAAGAGTTTGGATGTTTCTTGGGAATCCACGCAAGATGTGAGCCACAATCAACACCCGGGTAGATGAAGGTTAGTAAGGGACAATGCCAGCCAGAAACAGCTGCGGCCGCCTTTGTATCTCCTTACATGGTTCTAGGTCGACCATTTTAGTACCGGGTTTGGATTGTGACTCACGTGAGCTGTGGTGGTTACCTCACTCTTCACCCTCTAACCACCAACGGCACATCTGAGCCCCTTCCCTCTCAAAAAAATACCCCCTCAAACATGCGGGTTCCCTCAAAAAGACGCGCCCACGTCGACGCCGGTCTATGTTTTGTTCGAGCTGATCCCATGGCATGCAACAAGGCGACTGGGATCCGCTCGAAGAAACGACACCCGGGTTGGCCTGTAAAAGCCTAAGCCTGATCAAGTATTCCAGAGGTTGATCCATTGTTTTTTAGAAACCAGCTGTTTCCCTAGGTTTTGATGGTTTCCTGAAAAGAAGGATCCCGGGAAAGAATGGGGAGGGTAGCCCTAGAAGTATGCTCCTAGCCACATTGCCATAGACATAGCAGAGAAATGGCCCCATTCAACTACTTTCCGCAAGCCCAGAAGCCTTCAAACGTTTTTCTGCAACCAAGCACAGAAGCGGGCAGGGTGGTGTTGGGGTTGGTTCAGGGTCGGCTCAGAGTTCGTTCAGGGTTGTTTGGGAAACTGAAAACCACACCCTCACCTCCAAACCCAACTACCACTCACGAGGGAAGCTGACAAAAGCCTTTCATTCTCGGGGTACCTTCCCCATTCTTTCCAGGGATCCTTCTTTCTAGAAAACCTCCAGAAACCCAGGGAACACGGCCGGCTTTCCGGCTTTTGGAAGGAAGGATTGAACAGAATGGACAAGGAATCAACCAAACATAACCAACCCCAACCACGAGGGAAGCTGACAAGAGCCTTTCAGAGGCCGAGCCGTGCTCTTCCTGGTGGGCGGAGACCATCCCATCGACCTAGTGCAGAAGGTGTGGCCTGAAGCGCAAGAAATCGGCGCTTCCCTTGGGCGGTGGGAAATCATCGCTGGCCGTTTCATGGTGGTTGGGAAACATGTTTCTTTTTTTTGCTTATTGTGGTTTAGTGGGAAACCCCACTGAACTGCTAAAAATTAGATTTATGCTCCCCTTCCAACGTCAACCAAGGTTTATGCTTTTCCTTTTGGTTTGATGTTGAGAGTGGATTTCTTAAGGCACATGGAAGGAGCCAAGGAAAGAGAGACCCTCCTTGCATTTTTGTTGGGTCTCCGTTTGTTTTTGGGGGGAAAAGCACTTACCGCTTGGTGTGTCAACATTAATTCACCCTCGAAATGGACGGATTATTCATGTTTGTTAGAACCGTCCCAGGGATCCAGCAAGTTTGACATCTTCGCTCGGCATTTTTCGTCTGTGTGTGTGTGTGTGCGTGAGTCACCAATAAAAGGGGATGAACCATGCCGTTTGAGCTGCAACCATGGTGACGAACCTTTGAGGAGGCTGCTGCGTGTGTTGGAGTGGGTACGGTGATACCTGGGAATAGCTCAGTGTTTGTTTCACAACAATTGCTTTACTCTCGGTTTTGACTGCGTTCGCAGGTAGAGCGTCCCAATGTTCAGCACTGCCGCGCTTTTTTTCGGGGGATCAACCTCGGGATGGAACAAGCAATGTGAGCTGTTTGACGTGAGCAATTGGATGAATACATTCAAAGTTAGCACTGCAGTGGTCTACCTAGTTTGTTTTGAAGCACCAGTACTTGAGCTCTAAGTTCCAACTTAGCAAGTTGGAACTTTTGTGTTGCAACCATAGGCACAGAAACAACATTTGTCATGCTTACGACTTGCAACTGATGACCTAATGTGTGGAGGGGGGGGGTCCCATGTCAGAGAGAATCCGGAGCACTTTGGAGGGCAACCCGCATTTAATCCATCAGGCCGATCTGGGGTCGACACACACAGACACACACACACACACACTTAGTGAGTGGCTCCATTTTTTTGTTCAGCAAGTTTGCCAACCTTCCCAGGGTTTTCGTGTAAACTTTTCACAGTTGTATATTTGGGCTGTTCAAAGGCAATCCGTTTCTTAGGGGTTTGGTCCACTTTGTAGTGGTTTCTTTGTAGGGATCAAGGAAAATCGGATTGGCCCAGCCCATTTAGAACAGCCCAGCTTGGGTTAAGAATCCAAGTGGCCTAGGTATTTGCAGCCCTGGTTCACCTCCATCGGCGGCTTGAGGTGTGGGTGGCCGGGCAGCAAGCAGCAAGCGGCAAGCCGAAATGATTGTTCCTTCCCTTCAAAGCCCTAAATGCTACCCTGTTGCATTGCCCCCCACCTCACTCTTTTGGATGAAACTGGGGGTTCCTCAAAAAAGAACATGCTTTGGTTCGAAGTGGGTGCTCGAAGTGGCGTCACCGCTATGAAGAACCTCCCAGAGGTTCTCACCGGAGGCATCTGTCGGGGCCAGAATGGCGTTGTTTTGGCCTGCTTGCAGGCCAGGGGAAACTCTGGGAAAGGGAGATGGGGGTGAATATTTGAATTCCAATAGACCTGGTTTCCTTCCCATGGCAACTCATTTCGTGGTGCCAGGGTATGAATTTTGAAAGGGGACCAAAATGATCTTGCTCGGGGTTGTGGGATCAAGGGGGTTCTGTGACACAAGGGAATCACCTCTTTATCCGGGTTAGTCTGTGGGAGGCCCTTTTTGTTGTATCACAGTGGCTTTAATGGGCATCAGACTCGTTGGGATTCATGTCCACCACTTTGGAGTCTTGCCATCTTGCTCAGGATGGCTACCCTCCAAGTAACATGGAACCTGACAGAGGATCCCAAGAGGAAATTTGTCTTTTACAAGACCCCTGTCAGGTTCCACGTTAATTGGGAGGGTATGGCAAGGGCAAGCAATTCTGCTCTGGGCCCCGCGAGATATGCATCGAGGTCACCTGGGTACGGGATGGTCATCACCCTTGTAGCAGGGGCTTCAGACAAACCAGGGACCATGACCAGTCCCTGCAACTGGTGCTGCGTTTTGATTTGACCACCCGCAGCCGCCTCCTGTTTGTTTAGAGGATCATTTCCGACATGTGCTCAGAGCTAGCCCTTGGTCACCCACGATGCCGCTCAAATTGACTGTGGAAGGACAACATCCTGCACTAGTTGGTAGATGGTTTATCCAATTTGTCGATTGGGTTGCCTCCATCTCGACTGCTGCCACAGTTTGATGGCGAACTCACCTGGCGGTAATCGAGCTCAGCATGACGTAGGTCCTTCATTTGGGGTTCCAACTCTTGTTTCAGGTATTGAAAAGGTGATCCAACTTAGGCTCGCCCAATGACCCCTAAATGCACCCGTTTTGCGGGTGGTTTAAAGTGAAGCGGCGGGCGGGGGGGATACCCTCAGGAAAGACGAGCCACCCTTTCAGGACTCACCAAATAATATGCGCACATGTGTGTCGTAATGTTGACCCCTTATCAATCAACCCCAGTTGATTAATAGGGGGGGTGTTCCCTTCCAAGAGTGGTCTGATTTCCCACCGAAAACCCAGTTGGCCGCCCCCACCGCCCCCATTCATATGGGGTCAACCGTACGCGTCGGGTATCGTGTTTCTTCGGTTGACTCCCACCCCCCCCAACCAAGCCCAGGATGTGAATATCAACCGGGGGTTGGATCGATCAGAAAATGGGGTCGGGTGCTCGACTCGGCTCCAGGTACTTCCGCTGGAAGCAGTCCACGGAGGCCGACTGGGAGCCGCCCAAGCTCATGGGCCAGAAGCGAGCCCCTTGGCCCTGGTGTTGGAAAAAGGGCGGCGACGTGGCGCGAGCCATACTGACAAAGCCGACCCCCTTTGATCAACAAGGCGATAAACCGCCCTTTTCGACCAGCGTCAGTTTCAGGCGTGACATGTTGTGTTTTTTATCGAACAAAGCAGCGACACAAAAATGAACAAGCACAAAAGTACGCTTACTGGCGACACGACGTTTGGGTTGTGGGTGGCTCGTCTCTTGGTTTTGGTTTGGAACCCCTGCCTTTTCTGGTGGTTTTCAAGAGAAATTAAAGGAAAACCAAAACCTTTTTGGAGGAGTACCCTAACAATGACATCCCCGAATGGAATGTCCCAAAATGGATTGACCTGGTAAATGGAAAAGTATACAACCACTTGCGTTTCATCTCTTGAATTTTGAGCCACACCCACGACCCGACAAAGGCAGCCTCCCAAACGGGAGCAAATCAATGGACACGAGGTTCAGCCAGGTGGCCTATTGTGAATTCGGGAGGCAAATGGGGGGGCTCTAAAATTTAGAAGAATTAGGGGACTGACTAGAATTATCATCTTTTTGTTTTTTTGAAACAAGTGGTTCTGACAGTGCCTCAAATGAACAGAAGGATTCCTTCCTCCATGCCAACTTCAGCGTTGACTTTCTGGAGAGTAAATCTAAGTCTATTGGTGTGGCTTAAGCAGACTCGTCAAACCACAAGTCGTGACTATTTTTTGCAGGGATGGCTGGTTCCACGAAAGCATGGCCAGCATGCGAAGCCTCAAAGCACTGCTTGGAAGTTGCACTGTCAAAAATCCATCGACGCGAAGCTCCTGGAACGAACGGTGCACAGATGGCATGATTGGCAGTCATTACTCAAATTGCTTGGTATTTATATGGCCAGCAAGATGATATCCATTGTTGGTGGCAGGGAGGTTCAGCTACCCTACGCCGCTTGCTGCCATCTTTCCAAATGGGTAGTTTTGGTAGGCGGCCCTTTGGTGGACATCGCCAACACATGGAGGTTTATGTCCACCACGCTTTTAGGAGGTGTTTGTCCGACTACAAGCTCATGGCCTAAATGGTTGACAAGTTGCATGTGCTTGAAAATGCCTCTACCTCCATTTTGCTTAAGGATATGTTTTGCTTTCCCTTGTTGGTTTTAAAAGGAATTTTATCACTACTGGACATATTTTTTTCCTGGTGTCTGAACCAAAAGGCAGTCTCTCGCCGCACGAGGTGATTTTTGGTCTGCAGCTTCCGTGACGTGCAGGACCAGAAGGGCAAACGGAGGCGCGGTGCTCGCTCGTGTTCTGGCTCGGCAGAGGGGCTGCCAAATAATAGGGATTCTATGGATTCTATCTCTAAACAACTTGATGTAGTATATGGGATTCTATGGGATTCTATGGCATTCTCTGGGGATTCTACTAACTTTTGTAGAGGTCTTATGCTTCTAAGATGGATGAGGTTGAATTTAGATATACACGCTTTGCCTAGTATTGTTCGCTCCTCTTGGTTAAGCCTCGTGAGGGCCCCAAAGGGGGACCACGTTCACTCCTTGCAGGCGATCTTTAATGGGAAAATATGTTGCAGAAGCTAAGCACGCTCTTTTGGGTTTTGGGAATGCAGGCATCAGTACATCGGTTCTCTCAAGACCATAATACTGTGGATGAACGAAATCCACTTTGAAACCATGGTTGAAACCATACTGTTTGTTGGTATTTACAGGGAAATCATACTTCCAGGGTTTCTTAGGTGGTGCGAAATAGATTTCGCAACCATCCACAGTATCCCTGACCGATTGCGAACATGGATGCCGTGCCGTGCCGTGAGGTTCGGTTCTTGCCAATGGCTAGCTTGTTGCTCCTGAGTGGACTGGCGCGAGTTGGAGGCGTCCCTTTTCATCCTCTTTCCTCAGACCCTTTCTGGGGTTGACTTAGGATACTTTTTAAATTTAACCAGTGACTCAAAGTGAAACAAACAATAAAGTATGCATTCTATATCTGGGCCTAGCTCTAATCATGCTTTGAGAGGAGTTGTCCGTGACCTTGAAGCGCATCCACTCAGGCGGTAGGGCTTGCGCAATGCCTCCCGTAAGTCTGTGAAGTCGTTTGCCTTGAGGTCTGTGAAAGGGCAAGACATGTCCCGTTTGTGTCATGACCCTCTTGCCTCTCCAGGCATAGAAGACAGCTGTTTGGCGGACCTAGCATAGACTCTGCAGAGGTCCGTTCAGAGCGTTGGAACGTATGCCAATCCGGGTATTTCAGGGAACCTCATATGGCTGTGGGTTAAAATGAAACCACCAGGGGACCGCAGCTTTTAGTCCATGTTTCCTCTTACAAGGGTTCCATTTTGGTACCTATTTTTGACCCACAGCCATATGTGGCATTTGGGTCCTTTTAATTGCTCCTTTCCCGGGAGCAATTTTCTAGCCTTCTGACGGGGTCTTGGGAGCAACAGTAGTGAATACCTCACTGAGAATGCCGGGTTCCTATTTGGCTGTGGGTCAAAAATAGGTACCCAAAATGGAATCCTGGTAAATGGAAACATTCACCAAAACCTGCGGTTACCTGGTGGCTTAATTTTGACCCATCCATTTATTCTCCTGCCGCCTTCCCTCCTCATGGTCCTCCTCAAACCCCCTTCAAGTTCCCTAACGGCAAGCTAGGGCAAAAACTCCCTGGTTGATGAACAGGGGGGGCCCATCACTTTTGCACGGAGAAACGCCGCCTATGTGTCCACCAAGTTGATTCCGCGGGTCCACGTTGCAGTGGCCAGAGGAGCAGAACCCACATGGGGGCAGTGAGCTTCGTGCTCCTTCGATAGGCTGCCGACTCCGATGGACTTGGCGGCCGAGCTGTTTTTTTCCCCCTGGGCCCAGCGCCCGGGATGGCCGATTTGGGCATAAGAAGGACAGAAAATTGCTCAAGGGTGTCAAGAAGTGGTTGGAAGCGAACAAGTCAAGCCTGGGGCAAATAGGCTAAAACCACCGAGCATTGCATTGCACGCACCATGTTCTGTCAGTGCGAAGTCGAAATCGGCCGGAGTTGCTGACGCAGCCCCAAGCATGTGTTTGTGCGTGCCAAGCACATCAAAATCAATCAGCACGTGCAAGCCCCTGCCAGGTCGAGCGTGAGCTCATGTATGCATGAAATTAGGACTGCATGGAAAATTCATGCCCTGCTGGATGAATGCGCTTGCTTGGCTTGGGGCGCCCCAGTATTTACCTGAAGGAAACAAGTTCCCCAACGTGCGCTGTTGATTCTTGGTGATGTATGTGGGGGTCAATCAACAGGTCCTTTACACGGGAGGAAAACCAGTAAAAAGCTGGTATTTCCCACTAAATGGGAAAAGTTACCCTGATTCAACCAACATATAGCCCTAGCAGATGTTTGGATCGTGTTTTTCCCCGAGGCAGCCTTGAGGGCGAACAGTTGGGAGGTCCAGTTGCCACTTCCCATGGCAGCCCTGACCAGCATGCAATCTATTCAGGGTTTATTTTCTGGCTTGGGTGCGACTTCTTCAAGAAAGAAGCAATGCCAAAGTTTGCACCTTTATCATAAGGTCTGAGTGCACACTTAATTGTGCAGGAGCATGGCGGAAAGGTGGCAAAAGCCAAAATTCCATCCCAAAAGGCTGTTTGAACTGCTGTATGTTGCTGCGCCGTGTCGACACTTGGGAATTTTCCAGCGTACTTTCAAGAATATACCCAAACATCAGAGGAGGACATTGTGGACATCATCTTAATTACAAGTCTATGTCCATGACTGGTTCCAAACTTGACCCAATAAGCGAACCTTAGCTCGCATTCAGAGGTTGGGCGATTTGCCTCCGGGCGCATTCATGTGGGCCTCCTCCCGGGCTCCCATACTCGGAGCCCTGATTGTCGGAAGGCCATCTTGGGACGGAAGGTTTGGGCGGCTTCGCCAAGCGTGCACAGAAAAAAATGCGGCAGAGAGGCGGGAGGAGCATCAGTTTTGATCTTAGATAGCTAGTGTTGACCTGTGATCATTTAAAGTAGCAGTGAATCAGTCTCAGGAATCGACCCCAGCTGCCTTCGCACAGCAGAGAGTTGTTGCAGGGGGGAAGGCCTTGAAGAAGCAACAATTTGAGCAGAGTCTTGGAGCTTTTGGGGCATTCCGAGTCTGGATTCATGCCCTCCCAACGCAGTTCGCTGGCCATTGGCTGTTGACATGCATCCCCCCGAGCAACAGTGTCGGGGCCAATCAGACCAGCCTTCGCAGGAAAGTAGGGAGAGGCCACGCACACCTTATTCAGGAGGAAGGCATCGCAAGCGCAGGGAGTCTTTGGTTGGCGTTTCCGGGGTCCGGTGCAAATGTCCCGCTGGTGCGGACTTTGAGCGGAGAGCCAAGAGACACCCAGACTCGGCCAGTCCAATCTTTTGACCCTTGCGCCAAGCTTTCTGAGGCAAATTTGGGCCAACCTTTCCCCCGGTGAACAGGTCCAAGGCTTGCCTCGCTTTGCTCCGGTGCCGCGCCAGGGGTCCATGCCTGCCTCGCTGGACGAGGGTGCTCTCTACCCAGTAGGCCTGCAAAAGGGGGGGGGGAAGGGGAGGGGGGAGGCGGCCAATGTGTGCGGGAAGGCCAAAAGGGTTCTTTACATGGGATGACCAAGATGATACTTCCCACTAAATGGGAAAGTTACCCTTGGTCATTTGAGGCCCAGGAATATTGATCAACCCCCATGCGTAGGCGGGGAAAACGCCATCGATCGAACATGAATTTGTGGGGGGGTGATCCGCAGAAATGTGGGCGTGTCATATTCTTGACCCCCCCCTCCTCAATCCACAACGATTGGCAATTAGGCCAACATTGGAGTGTATGGGACTGACCTCGCATCAGGGAAGCCATCATGTCAACGTTGGAACATGGGCAGTTGGGTTCCTCAAAGTGACCATGTCTGGAGGTTCTCTAAACCTCATTTTGTTGGGAGTGGGTTTCATTTCACATTTGATGTTATTATCGGAATTATAAACCCGCCCCCCCCCCCCCCCCCGCAGAAGGTCCAACCTCGCAATTGGGCCGGGAATTCGGTTTTTGCCGCGTGCGCCATATTGATTAGGGGTGGTCTGGGAGGCCCGCGCCAGAGTTTGGAATTGTTTGAACGTGGCTTAGTACTCGGTGGCATGATACTGAATTGGATACATTTGGGTTTGTCTTGTTTTTGAGGGTTTTTTGTGGTTCCAAAGGGAAACAAATAGGACAACCAGCATTTTGGGGGGAGTGGTGGGTCCTTTGAGAGTGTCGGTGATGGCGATGGACGGTTCAGGGCTGGAAAGCCGCTTTGCGTACCTCTTCGACTCCCCGCCGCTCGGCATAGGATTTCTGGACATATTTTAGTGCCTCCGGCTCAGGCCGCCGACATTACAGGCCTGCTTTCTTATTTGCGTCCCTTTGGAATTGTCCCCTTGCCCTTCCCCTCTGAGATTTTTGCCCCCCTTTCTTTGTTGAGATCCATTCCCCCTTTCCGCCCTAAGGCCTTTTCTCCCTCTGTTTTTTTCCCTTTTCCTCCCTAAGATGTTTTCACCCCTCTCCCTGTTGAGATCCTTTCCCCCCTTTCCCCCCTAAGGCCTTTTCCCCCCTGAGATCTTCTCCCTTTGCCTCCCTAAGATCTCCCGGGAAAGGGGGGAAAAGATTTAGGAAGGAAAAGGGAGAAGCTCTCAGGGGGGGGAAAGGCCTTAGGGGGGGAAAGGGGGAAAAGGATCTCAGCGGGGGGGGGGGAAGATCTTAGGGAGGAAAGGGAGAAGATCTGGGGACAAAGGCCTTAGGGGGGAAAGGGGAGAAATGATCTCAACAGGGAAAGGGGTGGAAAAGATCTTAGGGCGGAAAGGGAGAAGATCTGGGAGAAAAAAGGCCAACAGGGAAAGGGGGGAAAGACCTAAGGAAGGAAAAGGGAGAAGCTCTCAGGGGGGGGAAAGGCCTGAGGGGGGAAAGGGTGGGAAGGATCTCAACAGGGAAAGGGGGGAAACAATCTTAGGAAGGAAAGGGAGAAGATCTGGAAAGGCCTTAAAGGGAAGGGGGGAAAGGATCTCAACAGGGAAAGGGGGCAAAGGATCTTAAGGAGGAATAGGAAGAAGATCTCAGCGGGGGGAAAGGCCGTAGGGGGGAAAGAGGGGAAAGGATCTCAACAGGGAAAGGGGGGGAAAGATCTCAGTGAAAAAGGGAGAAGGTCCCAGGCAGGGAAAAGGCCTTAGGGGGGAAAGGGGGAAAGGATCTCAACAGGGACAGGGGGCAAAGGATCTTAGGGAGGAAAAGGGAGAAGATCTTGGGGGGGAAAACGCCTTAGGGGGGAAAGGGCGGGAAAGGATCTCAACAAGGAAAGGGGGGAAAAAATCTTAGGAAGGAAAAGGGGGAAGATCGCAGGGGGAAAAAAGGCCTTAGGGGGGAAAGGAGGGAAAGGATCTCAACAGGGAGAGGGGGGAAAACATCGTGGGGGGGAAAAGGGAAAAACTCAGAGGGAGAAAGGGCCTTAGGGGGGAAAGGGGGGATGGATCTCAACAGGGAAAAATGGCAAAAGATCTTAGGGAGGAAAAGGGAGAAGATCTCAGGGGGGGAAAGGCCTTAGGGGGGAAAGGGGGGAAAGGATCTGAGCAGGGAAAGGGGGGGAAAGATCTTAGGGAGGAAAGGGAGAAGATCTGGGGGCAAAGGCCTTAGGGGGGAAAGGGGAGAAATGATCTCAACAGGGAAAGGGGTGGAAAAGATCTTAGGGAGGAAAGGGAGAAGATCTGGGGGAAAAAAGGCCAACAGGGACAGGGGGGAAAGATCTAAGGAAGGAGAAGCTCTCAGGGGGGGAAAGGCCTCAGGGGGAAAGGGTGGGAAGGATCTCAACAGGGAAAGGGGGGAAACAATCTTAGGAAGGAAAGGGGGGGGGGAAGATCTTAGGGAGGAAAGGGAGAAGATCTGGGAGAAAAGGACTTAGGGGGGGAAGCCCAACAGGGAAAGGGGGGAAAAGATCTTAGGAAGGAACAGGGAGAAGCTCTCATGGGGGGAAAGGCCTTGGGAGGGAAAGGGGGGAAAGGATCTCAACAGGGAAAGGGTGGGAAAGATCTTAAGGCGGAAAGGGGGGGCCCCCTTTGAGAGCTTCTCGCATTTCCTTCCTAAGATCTTTTCCCCCCTTTCCCTGTTGGCCTTTTTTCCCCAGATCTTCTCCCGTTCCTCCCGAAGATCTTTTCCACCCCTTGCCCTGTTGAGATCATTTCCCCCCTTTCCCCCCTAAGGCCTTTTTGCCCCAGATCTTCTGCCTTTCCTCCCTAAGATCTGGAAATGAAGGGGGGAAAGGGGGAAAGGATCTCAACAGCGAAAGGGGGGGAAAGAGGGAGGAAAGGGAGAAGATCTGGGGAAAAAATGCCTTAAGGGGGAAAGGGGGGAAAAGATGAAAAGGGAAATCTTTCTCGGGGGGAACAGGCCCTAAGGGGCAATCGGGGGACAGGATCTCAATCGGGAAAGAGAGAAAAAAACTTTGGGAAGAGAAGGGTGGAGATCTTGGGGGGAAAAGGCCTTAGGGGGGAAACGGGGGCAAGGATCTTAAGCGGGAAAGGGGGGAAGAGATCTTAGGGAGGCAAAGGGAGACGAACTCAGGGAAAAGGACTTAGGGAGGAAAGGGGGGGAAAGATCTTTGGGAGGAAAAGGGAGAAGAACTGAGGGTGGGAAAAGGCCTTAGAAGGAAAAGGGGGGAAATAAATGATCTCAACAAGGAACTGGGGGGGGTTCACCAGCATAGGCAACATCCCCAGCATCACTTGCATCATCCGCATCCTTGGCAGGCGCTGATGCGGATGATGCAGGTGATGCTGGCGATGTGCCACTGGAGCTGCTAAGGATGCGAAAGCGCACCCGGGGGGAATCGAACACCCCAATGTTTTTGACAAACTGAGTTGCGTAGGTCCCCCAGTAGTGCCCTTTTACCCAACAGCTGAAAGCTTCGGGGTCTCAGCCCAGATAGGCTCCGGGGTGGTCCGGGGCGGCCCTGCGGTGAAGTTCCACGAGGGTTCCACCAAAGTCCACGAGCACTAAAAGAGCACCGCGTGCTGTTGGGGATATCGCCTGAGCTTATTTGGGGAGGGTTCCCCTACTAAAATAGACCACAGAAAAAAGTTGGTACCCTTATTCTAACCTCTCTACTGGAGGACCTAGCTGTGGGAAGCAAAGGAAGCCGCCATAAAAAGAACAAAACAACAAACCACAATGGTTGGTTGCCTCTAGGTGGAACTGGGGTGAACTCTAAAAGTTGTTCGAAGCGGAATCACACATATTCCTCTTGGTGTTTCACTCGGACCTCGAATTGGTGCAATGGGCCTTGAAGCACAGCCACAGGAAATTTCGGGACCCTATGGCATTGGTCACCTCTTCGCCTATTGGACCAACTCGCTTCGAGGGATGGTTCAACTTGGTGCTTTTGTCTTCTTTGTATTTTCGGATTGGCGCTCTGCCCTTGAGGCGCTATTGCAGGGTCTCAAGCCGCTGGCCTTCCGGCACAGATTTTTAAGACTTGGCCATGTGAAGGTCTGGATGTCTTTGGAGCGGTTCTGAAGGGAGCCCACATGGAAAACCACAAAATTGGTCCAAGTCGCCGTTTCGGATTCATATCATCGACCGCCGCTTTAAAGGCTTTTTGGGGGCCAATTGGAAGGCAGGTCTCAACCACTGGCAGCTGCAACCTGATCGAACTTCGCGGGTAGATCGAGCCACCCGATTCGTCAGGATTTGGGTCTGTCTGTTCGAGACAGGTAAGAGGTCAAATTGGGGTTCAGCCGTGAGCTGCTAAAATAAAATGGCAAGACTGCCCTTCGGGTTTCCCTTTCAACACCGCAAGAATCTCCCATTTGAGCAATGGTCGATGAATCTCAGAATGGAGTTTGGGTTCAGTCACCTTTAAAATGGGTTCTCAAAATTGTGATTGCTTGGTTAGATAATTCATATCGGTATGGGTATGGATTGCAAATTAAGCGGCATGAAACCACCGACCCCCGCAGGTTTTCGTCCACGCGGATGGTTGCGAAACCCATCTCGCGCCGTTCAGAAACCCCTGGTTTCTGCTTCGATTCCCAGGAGACTCATCTCGTGGCGTGGTCTCGGATTTCGCAACCATCCACTAGGTCCCCCAGCTAGGTGCCCTTTTGCCCTTCTTTTTGGGGTACCAACGTAGACTACAGAAAAAAAGAGTTGGTACCTAGTACCCGTCTTCCAACACCTCTCTACTGGACTTTTACCCTTTTTTTGGGGTACGAAACGTAGACTACAGAAGGAAGAGGTTGGTACCCGTCTTCTAACACCTCTCAAGTCTGGAGGACCTCCACCGTGGCACTTCGCACCCTTTCGAATCCCAGGGCCCGGAGCCACGTGACCACCGCCCTGGCCTCCCAAGCGACGGCGGAGGACGACGTGGAGCTGCGGGCCCAGTGGGAGGAATCCCGGCGGCCCATCCCGGCGCGATCGGGGGGGGGGGGGGTCCGTCTGAGACCCGATCGAGGGAACCTCAAGGAAGGGGAAAACCCGGCGGTTTCAAGGGGATCAGAAGGAGCCATTTGGGGATTCGAATTTTGGAGAAACCTTCGGAGTGGCGCATAAATTCATGTTCACTACCTTTTTTCGGCTAAGACGGTGTCGCTTGGGCGCGCGACTAGCCGGCCTGACTTTGCGGCTCCCGCTTCGACCTGCTGGTTTGACTGGCTAGACCAACTTTAAACGTTTGGCCCGTAAATGATGAAGACAAACTTGGCAACAACAACCGTGAGCTTGGAAACTGAAGAGGTAAGCACCTACCTACACACCGGGGCCAAAGATGCATCCGGCTCAATGCGGGAGGAAAATTGATGAGTGAACCTTAGTGACAAGTAATCTCACAAAATGCAGGGAGGAGGTCACTTGGGCTTTCAGCTCAAACTCTGGGATCCATTCGTGTGACCACATGGCAACACAGGCCCAACAAGAAGCCCAAGAAGCCAAGTCTTTGGATCATTCCGCATGTTATGTTCACCTGACGCGATCTTCTGGGCGTATTCCTTGGCCCAGATCCTGCAGTGAGGTGAAACATGTATTGTCTCAGCGTCCCCCCAAGAGTCAATGGTTGTCAGCCCGGCGTTTTAGTTGGTTTCGTTTGCATGAAGCAAAGCTGTAGATTCTGCTTGGCTTGGATTGCCCATTAAGTCATTCTCCCACGCTATCCGAGTTGCCTCGTCCGCACCACTCCCCTCATCCGCAGCCCAAGCACTCAAGCACCACAAGAGGGGTGTGCGTGTCTTGGAGGGCATCGCGTAGGTTCGTTTCAAGGGAACTCGCGCGGAGAACGGCCATTTCGACTTCCGTGCATTTTAAGGGGTCCGTCAGAGAACAGCCAGCCGGTTTCCGACTTTTGAGAACCTCACATGAGCCCAGACTTAGACGCAAACGGCTGCCTTGCTGGTTGAAGTCAAAGAAAGGCAAGTCAATGGTTTGAGGCGACAGGAGGCCCCCATTGAGGGTAAGTCCAAGACGTCCCGAGCCCCCAACAGCGTTGGTCAACATTCAGTTTACCTGAGAGTATGTGTTATTTCCCTCTCGGTTTGAAAGATAATCCATCACTACTGTGTTTGAACTCAAAATATGGATCAACAATTACCATGCCGGAAGCATGCTCCATTTTCTGGAACCTCAAAAGAAACCATGCCCTAAATACCTAAATAAAGAAACCAGGAGGATCTCAAGACCTTAATATCAGAATATGGATCTCAAGACCTAACTAAACCCAGGTGCTATCCCCAACAGCAACCCCCGGACCGCTGGGCAGAGACCGCATAGATGTCCGGGCAAAACACGAGGGTCGAGGGGAACAAAAGGACCCACTACGGATGGACCAAAAGACTCCTGGCCAAGCAGTATTCCAATCCGCCGGCACGAAGCTGGTGCGATAGCTAGGGAATGTGGGAATGAACCCAGGCTTTGGAAACAGAAACCACCGGTTGGCTGGTTTTTTCATCGGGGTCCTTCCATTTCTCATTCCCCGCCTCTCGCACCCATCGCAAGTTTGGGCCACGCGGATGGCCCGTCTGACCGAAGCTGACCCCTTCTTGGTCCCCCTAGCTAGGCGCCCTTTCTCACCCCTTTTTTGAGGGAGGGTTCAAACCTACTAAAATAGGACAGAAAGAAACAATACAAACTTTTTTGGGGGAGGGTTCAAACCTACTAAAATTGACTACAGAAAAAAGGGTACCCTACTCAAACCTCTCTACTGGCGGACCTAGCCTTGCGGACCGACCAATTGGCGAGGACGAGAACCTCGTGGAGTGGCAGGACCTCTCTGAGGCGCTTTCCTCGGCTGGGTGCTTTGGCGTGTGCATTTCTTTTGGGGGTGTCCGGAAAGGCGGCGTTTCCGTTCCCCCCCCCCTCCCCGGGTTCCCATGTTTGTCGGAACGTGGCGCCACGGCTTTTTTGTGGGGGAGACACCGACACACCGAAGCAAATGAAGATCGGATTTCTGGGTGATAAATGGATAGATTCTCTCTCCCCACACTGGGTGTTTCTCCTCTAGGTTGGTTTGCTCTTGATGTCTTGATTTCACGCGTCCGGCTCGTTTGGCTTCACCTCCCCTCAAATTGGGCCCCTTTTGCATTGCTTGAAAGGAAGCCTGTTGTGTCTTATGCTGGAAGCTTCACTGCCAAGACCCCTAAGATGTTTGCTTTCGTGGCCAGATTTCTGAGAAGCCAACAGGAGATCCCCAGTTAATTCTTCTGTGGCCTATTTGAAAGGGGAGGCTCCTCTATTTGAAAGGGGAAGCCCCCTAAGAAAAAGCTCTGTTCCGCAGCTCCCCTATTTGAAAGGTCCCCCAACCCTCTCCCCTCGCTCCGTGAAGCGTGGCGCAGGCCTTGGAGAAGAGTGAGGCGGAGAAGGAGATGTGGCGCTGCAAGGCGGGCAACTTGGGGAAACGCCGGGAAGGTTCAAAGGACGTTTGGTGTGGTATCAATACCCAAAAATAAGATGATTAAAATGATGAAAGTAATAATAATAGCACCAACAGCAATAGTAACAATAACAATAATAACAATCAAAATACTACTACTACTACTACTACTACTACTACTACCACTACTACTACTACTACTACTACTACCACTACTAATACTAATAATAATAATAATAAGAATAACCATAATAATAATAATTAATAATAATAATATAATAATACTAATAATATTTTTAATAGTAATACAAGTAATCATAATGGTAATAATAGCAATAATAATAATCATCATCATCATACTCATAGTAATACTACTACTACTACTACTACTACTACTACTACTACTACTACGAGTAATAATAATCATAATAATGATAATAATAATGATAATAATAATAATAAGAAGAAAAATGCTGATAAACACACATATACAATGTATTGCTGATACTATGCAAGGTCTGAAGGCCGGATTTTCTGGAAATACAAACATATTTCTTGATGAGTATAAATTCTAGGAGCGATATGAAAATACTGGCAATCCCAGAGATGAATCCAGATGATAAACACTCGACTCCTGAGCATGTATAATAGCAGTATGCTCCTAAGCCTTTATGATGACGATTGTTTTAACTCGTGAAATAATACATTGAACTTACACAATATACATAAGTCTTTATTGCTGTTGTGTTCTTCATGTTCGTGTCATTTCTTTCCAGCTCTTTTCAGTCGCTTGACATGCCGGCTGCCCCATTTCCCCATCTCTTCTCCATCCAACCTCCACATTTCCACATTGCACCGGACGAGATAGGTGAAGAGCTAAAAAGAGTTGGAACGGTGGGTTTGTTTCCAGGGGGTCCCTTTCAGGTGGGTGACTTCTCATTTACCCAGATATCCTTGACCCTTGACCTAAAGGACCCCCGACGGCCCGAGGACTCAATCGCGATAGCGAGGTCGCCCGGATCCGGGAAAAACCACCCAGGAACCAGGAAGCCTATTCGGCGATTCCGGCTGCATCTGGAGCCTTGAGGTCCCGGTCAGAAGGGATGAAGAATTGGAAGGGGTGTGGGAGGTTTAAGACGAGGGACGGGCCCCCTGAAAGGCGAGCCACCTCCCCACGTGTTGTTTCTTGTCTTGGTGGGGGTTAAACATCACCGGTTTGGCTCATAGGTGAGGTTCCTTGGTAGCCCGTGATGTTTTCAGGGGAAGGCGTGTTTGTCAGTCAAGGCGTGCTTGAAAAAAAATGCCTAGATAGCCAAGTCGCTGCTTTTTTGTCAGTCACTGTTGCGATCGGTTTTTGGGGTAAAGTGCATGAAAAACCACAGCCACCGGCGATCCAGGTGGGTTATAACTCTTCCATTCGAGGTAACTGGCTCATATCTGGTTGGTTCGTTGGCATAAAAGCTTTGGCGCATTTTGCCAAGGGATGTTAGGACTTTCACTTTTTGCCTAAATGGGTTTTCCGTATTAAACCACTAAAAGCGAGTCACTTTTGGCAGCAGAAAGCAACCAAAGCTACGAAGGTATAAGCTGCCGGCCCCCGCCGGGCCGCCGGGTGGCGTTTTGCACGCCTCGCCTGCGTTCGTTCCCTCGTTCCCGCAGGCCGCCGAGCTGGAGGGTCTTCTCCAGCAGCCAGGCGCAGCGAGCGAGCGGCCAGCCACGCCGGTGGCGTTGGCATTTTGCCTCAAGCGTGGTCTTGGTACCGGGATCGCCAGTGACGATTGTTTTTTGTTTTTTTGCACTCAAAACCCCAAAACCAGGTTATGGTTGGCAACATGTTTTTGTGTGTTGGGTTGAGTCCTTTTTCCTGGCCGGAAAACGCAGAAAGTTCTCCAAATGAACATGTCCGGGAGTGATTTTGCGGCACCTCACACTTCTTTGGTTCATATAGTTTCTCCACTTCAAAAGGCCCCCTTTGTCCCCAAGGGCCAAAAGGCAACCCCAGTCCGTGTGCTTGACTCAGACTCGAGCCTCGCAGCCAGGTCCTTCGCTGTCGGGCGTGGCCACGCCACCCAACGGCCCCACCGGCCCCGGCCCCGGCCCTGATGAGGCCATGTTGCGACAGGGCTTTGGGGTCAAAGGATTTGGTCCACGTTGTGGTGCTCCACAAAAGATCCGTTATCACTCCATTTGGAACTGAGAGAGAGAGAGAGAGAGAAGTGATCCAGTGGATTGGCATCAGATGCTCCACCTTGCTTAAACTGGCCCTATACTTTCCCCATTGCACCGGCTCAAACGCCAAATGAAAGACCGGGGGCTCCTTGTTTGGTATGGACCATAGCCTCTAGAAAGATCAAAGGCGGTTGGCCTCGTCAGGCTTAAGTATCAAGCCCAAAGTCAATGGGTTTTGAGTGCAGTTACAATGACGTTGTGAAACTCCAAGCAAAAGCGGATCGCACCGTTTCCCACGAAAGCGACCCAAAGCCTCGGATGGTCTCCTACGACTTTTGGACCTGCACCGGGCCTGGGCTTGTTTTCGCCGCAACGGTCAACATCAACAAACAGTTTTGAGAGGCCCGAACTTCAAACCGCGAATTGAACGTCAGCTCGTTACCAACTTTGTTTTGAGTTGAGAGGAACCTGGGCACCATGGGGTCAGTCAAAGCGTGGTTTTGATCGAATGGGTCAGGACATGCGCGAAATTTGAAAGCCAAAGGTTCTGACTAGTTGGCCATTTTTTTGCATCGAGCTTTCAGAGCCACGAAGGACGGCGATGGATTTTCATGCTTGTTTTACACGGCTGTCGCTCCTGCCTTCGGCTCACTTCACCTTTTCGCCATTCAGAGGCTTTGGGAACAGTGGGATGGACAGCCACACCTCTCTTATTTGGAGCAGGTGAATTTTGTGACATGCCTCGAGGCCCGCGGGGGCCTCTTCCATAGTTTGATGCCCTTTGCGAGGCACACTTGGCAATTGCAGTTCCAGGATTCCGGGTTGCTCCGAGCCTTAACGCAACGACCAAACCAAGGCTGGGGAAATAGGTCTTGGGTCATATGGAGCAGCCCCGTTTTTATGCTCGGGTTCCAATCGATCGGATGGCACTCGTTTTCCGCGGAAAGAGCGGACGGGTGTCACCCTTTAGTGGGGATTCATATGAGCGTAGATGAAGGTTAGTAAGGGACAATCCCAACCATAAATAGCTGTGGCCGCCTTCTTGATTCTTTACATGGTTCTGGGTCGACCATTTTAATACCGCGGGTTTTGATTATGACTCATATCACCTTTTGGAGGGGCCGGGGCCCCACCCCTGGATGGGATTCATCATCCGGTCCATACTCGTAGGCCATACCTACAGTATGGCTGCAGCCTGCTGTGAGAGTTGCAGATGTTTATCCTGACCCCCCAGCTCCGGTTTGACACACAGGTGCCTTTACACAAATTGCCGGCTCTTCAGCTGTTTTCGGTGATTAGACCAGTTTGACACTTTTTCCTCTGGTGTAGCTTTGAGATGTGCTCAAGAAGCCACCCCTTGCCCTCACCTTCCGAGACCCGTCCGCCAGGATCGCAGCGAGGCGGGGTGTGGGTTCCTGCGCCAGGGAAAGTGAAGCGGAAGCGGGGCCTGCTACATCACTTGTTTTTTCAGACCCCGTTTCAGCCACCTCGCGACCAGATGTGGTGAACTCTTTGCTCTCATGGCCGCCGTCAAAAGTTGCCATGGGGCCCGTCTTAGCTTGGGTTTGAAAGGAACATGCCACCATTCGTTTGGGTTCCCGATGTTGACTCCTCACCGTGTCGAGTCCAGCCACCATTGCATGAATCGCCCTGGCTTTTGCAGACGATGTTAGATGCTCCCCATATTTCAGACAAATGGGTATGGCAGTTTGCCTTGTGGTTTGCCTTCACAACAAGCCGGACAGGGCGCGCTCACACGGCGGCTGCTTTGAACACCGGGCATTTTTCGGGCCAAGCCGTGGTTTGAATGCTTCCGCTTTCTGGGAAGCTTCCCCTGAGCCAGCCAATTGGAGTTTGTCTGAAACTAGGGGACCTTGTTTCCTGGCTTTCTTGTTGCCCCTGTGAGCCCGCCGTGGATTAGATGAGCCACAATCAAAACCCGGGTAGATGAAGGTTAGTAAGGGGCAGTCCCAGCCAGAAATAGTTGCGGCGGCCTTCTTAGTTCTTTACGCGGTTGTGGGTAGACCATTTTAATACCGGGTTTTGATTGTGACTGCTGGCCACTGTTCACAGAGTGGGATGTTGGCTTTGCCCGTCGTGTCTGGCAAGGCTCTATCAGGGAGCCCGACTCTCTATCAAACGTGATTTCCCCAAAGGCTTCGTGCGGGCGGTCCACTTACGCTGTAGCTCAAGCAAACTGGAGTATACCTGCATGAACTTTGGTGCATTTTGCTTGGATGTTAGGACTTTAACTTGTTGCCAACCAATGGGTTTTCCGTCAAACCGCCAAACGTTAAACTTTTAGCAGGGGAGCAGAAAGCAACCAAGTGAAGGCATGTCGGAGGGGTCTTCATCTGGGCGGAATGACCGACGGTTGAACTAGCTTGTTGAGAGAGGCCCTGGGTGGGGACATGCGAGGTTCGCTCAAATGTTGCAGTCTCAGCTGTTCCTGGTGCCTTTGGCGCGCCACCTGCAACCTGCCGATCACGTGGGATGGGGTCGCTAAAATCATGCCCCGTGGAGTCATGGCGGAAAGTTGGGTCTCTGTCATTTGGGTATGTGCCGCTTTGCCTTTCAATTTTGCTTCTTCTCCCGACGCCAAGTGAACACCTAGAACCAAAGCAGTTGGAATTCCTGTTTTATTGCTTCCCAGATACCCAGATTGGGATAGGCAGTGACCAATTCGCCAGGAGCGCGAACGGCGCACGGGGCCTTATTGCAACTGGCCGTCCGCGGTGAAAGTTGAAAATGATTGCATTCCGTTGATCTCTGTTGTGAACGAATGATTCTGGCACCCAGAGTCCATGTCCTGCAGCGTCAGCATGACCATATCTACCAACCCGAACGCTCGGCTCTTTGAAATCTCAAGTCTCAGCCATCGAGTCGTCCAAACATCAGACCAACGGATCAACTCGGCAGCAACTTCTTCCTCCCATTCGGGCTTTTTCGACGGGTTAACAGGCAAATCAAAGGAAACGAACCATGTTTCGGATACACAACCCATTTATTCGTACAATGCCGGCCAGCCTAAATTTTGTGTGGCTGTGATGACAACCCCCCGTGCTGCACGAGGATCCCCCCCCTTACGTTGGCAGTGGCAAGAAACGAAGTGAGGCAGCAAAGTCAACTCTAGCCATTTAGTCTTTTTTAGAAGGGTTAGTGGGGTTCCATCTAACCCACCAAAAGTTCGTGTTTTTCGCGGGGGAACTGAGGACAGCCCAGTTTATCAATTTGTTGGTCTTCGCTCCACCCACTGTTTTGTGCAACGACTGCTGCCAAGCTGATGCTGACACCTGGGCCAGTGATTTCGGGCGTTCCAGGATTCCACAGCTCCAGGTGCAGTCGCCGAACTCCCGCGAGTGAGTAATTATAAGATCCGAGCGGGCAGCTCCGATTTTGGCTCAGACTCTACGCATTCAGGGACAACTGTATTGCGCAGAGAGGTTTCACAGTCCCAAATTCAGGCCGGGGCCTGACGTCTCTTCCCGGCCACCCATACCCGAAAGCCGCAAGAAGTTTTGGCGTTCCGGGGGTGTTGTTGCCAGTTCACCCAGTGCACCAACGAGCCGTCTGGGCGGAAAAGGTACACCCCCTTGTTAACGTTGTGGTCTCAGCGATTTTCCCCCTGTACCAGTGAGGCCGTAGTGCCATCCACATCCATTGCTGGAATTCCAGGCCAAGGGCCTTGAGTGGTTGGCTGAGTGGTTCATATCCGGCTTTGACGCAGCCCAAGAATTTGGGCGCCAACGCCCGACTCCGGCATGCTTCTTCCCAAAGGCTCCGGCAAAAGCCCTGCAGTCCAAGCTCCCAAAGCTGGGGGGGGGGGGGTGATTCCTTCGCAAACTTTGATTCCTCTGTCGTGGCACAGACGCAGCGCAGTCGTCGCTGACGTTCTTCCAGTCAGCCTTATCAAGTTTGGTCACCGCTCCTCTTCCATTTGCCTAATAGTATATATATATATATATTGTTTGGCCTTGTTGGTTTTAAACGGAATCTGTCACTACTGGAAAATATTCGTATTTTTGCCAGGGGGCTTAAGCAAATGAACGTCTTCATCATCTTGAGCTGGCAAGTCAGGAGTGAGCAGCACAGCTCATACAAGCATTGTGTCGACCAGATTCGACGGCGTTGGTCAAGTTCACCATTTCTTGACTGTACGCAGCAAGTTATCAGAGGATGATTGCGACCGAACGAGCTGCAATTTATGGTTCAGACTTCCTTTTGGCAAGGTAAAGCGCCCCCAAGGTGCTGTACGAGGGCCCTCTTTTTCCCAACAGAAGGAGTCAAACGGCAGGCGCCGATGGCCGATGCTTCTTTTTCTTGAAAGAACGTCGATTGCACCTGGAGGACCGAAACAGAAATCAAGCTCGCACATTGAAGTTCGGATGGCCGCGGTCCCCCCAAAAAACAGAAACCAAATGGTGGGCTCGGCATCGGTGTCCTTACAAAGGGTCGTCCGCAAGTGTTGCGGCCGTTTTGTGGGCTTTTGAGAAGGGGATTTTCCTGGTCTGTCAGCGGCCAAAGCTGGATTTCTTTCTGCTGCTCCGAAGTTTTGTTTTGTTTTTCCCAGCTGGATTTGGCGGTTACCCTCAATTGGTAGTTTGGGTCGGTACTTTGGGGAATTGAACCTCTTGCACACGGTAAATGGGAAACCATCACCCCCAACTAGGGGATGCTGAATTTGACAAATTTGTGTTTGTGACGTCGGCTGGTACCGCCTAGCTTCTGCCTATGACTGCAGGTAATGGGCTGCTTGCAGAGCACTGGTGAAGTAGTGAAGACTCCGCGAACCGAGATGCCATCAGGCCGGGGAGGTCGCAAAAAAAGCAAATGGGTAACGGCTTCGGCTTCGGAAAAGCATCCAAAAACGGGGCATCAAGACCCACCCAAATCACGAACCGCGGTTCGGTCCAAGCATATGGAGCCAGTTCGCATGCCGATCTTTTCATTTTAAAGATGTCCGAGTCCAAGAAATCACGGCTGGTCTAGGGAGTCCTCGTGCGAGGTGCTTTTCGTATCGCAGGACAGGCAGCGAACGGTTCTCTAGTGGAGTCGAGTGAGCCGAGCCAGAATTTAGGATGGCATAATGTGTATTGTGTACGACGAAGTGCTTTTGACCAGACCCAGGGATTGCAAGACGCCCCGCTGATGTTAACACCTTTGAAGTATGGGCATCAAGTCAACTATTTCAGAAACGATGATCCAAACATCGTACTTGGATGGGATTTGGCTATGAATTTCAGCATAGTCGACCACTTTTGAAGCGATTAATGGACATGAACCTCCGAGTTTGATGCTAAAGGGCCTGGGACCCACTAATCGGAAGTCTGGACACGCGTCCTCTGGATTTCCCCCAGATAACGTGCCTTCTCAAGGGCTGGCATGTTTGTTTGTCAGCCTTGGCTCTGGCTAGATACATTTGGGCATCACCAGTTCAGAGGCATCACCAGCATCAAAGGCATCATTAGAATCAGCAGCAGCACAGGCATCACCAGCAGCCATGGATGCGGATTTGCACGTCACACATCGCCAAACAAAACAGACTCATATTTTTTCCGGGCCTTCTCCAGATCTTGCGGGCCTTCTCCGGGTTTGCGTGCTCCCCCAACCTCTGCGTGCTCGCTCATTTTTTGTTCTTTTCTTGAAACAAATTGAGAAGGCACTGTCCACTTGGGAAAAGCCTATGGCCAAAAAATGAGGTACCTTACAGTAAAAACGCACATCGGCTTTTCCCCGGGGTATTGTGCCTTCTCAGTTTTTTGTTTTTTTCCCTGGCGGTTCCCCCCCCCCAAACCGGTTCTGCGTCGGCTTGATCGGATCCCCTGTTTGATTTCTTGGGGATCGGGGCCGGTTTTTGACCCCAGGGAAAACAACAGGGTTCCATTTCCAGTCCCAGGGGCCAGATTGCTTGTGAAACAGCGCCATAAGAGAAAGAGTACTCAGTGCGTTGAACCTTCGTGTGAGGGGGGGACAGCTGGGAAAGCAATCATGAAGTAAATTCATGTCTGGGTATAGCGCCCTTTAGAACGGTTCCAAGCATTGAGAAGGCATGGTTTTGTGGAGAAGCCTCGGGGATGGGGGTCCAGACCCTCGATAGGCTAAAATTCATACCGATTCATACCCATGTATCCCCACCCCCGTGAATGGAATTGGGGGAGGGCTGGAATTCCACTTGTCACTTGTGGTTCCATTTTCCCCTTGGGCAAGACTAGATGGAATTGGGAGACCGAACCCATCCCCTCCCCTCAAGCGGGCGGTAAATGTGGAACTGGGGTGGCCCTGGGCTCTTGGCTCCAAGGTATCAGACGAAGGTGAATTCGGAACCTCAGCAACTGTACTGTATCGTATCAACCATGCAAGTCTCCAAACTCGGCGTATCACGGAATATAATATATACATATATATATATATATAGGATATGAACATATATATATATATATATAGGATATGGACATAATATATATATATATATATAATATATATATATATATGAACACCCCCCATGAACTACATTTGGAGCATGCGGTTGATCTCACCCTTTCGACAACACCAGTATTTACAGTGTGTTTTGCATGCGTTGGATGTACAAATATGAGGAACTACCAGGCCGACTTTCGGTCTGCAAACAACGTGTTTCTCAGGAGTTAAGAATGCAACAAACACTGTGTTCTTGATGTTCAATTGCCAACGTGTAAACACACCTGTGTTTACCATAGCCACATACCTCAAGCCAAAAGATGACAGAATGAAAAGGATACGAAGCATAGATGCAATGTTTGCTATCCCTCTCCTTTAGCTCTTGAATTGTTACCAAGCGCTAGGACGCCACAGCTCTTGCTGGATTTGTTTTGGTGCATCTCCCCTTACTCATCAAAGATATGAAACACGCACAAACTCGACTCAAACCAAACAGACCCAAGAAAACAACAAAACCTCGAGAACACCCAAACAACGAAACACCAAGAGAATCCGTCACTCATCAAACACCAGCATGTTTTTTTTTTTTTTTTTTTTTATGTTTGGTCCAGAAGCTCAACAGCCAAAAACAACCCAAGGAAAACCACACAAAACCAAAACAACCTCTATATATGAAAGTTGGAACCGGAGGTTGTGAAAAAAAACAAGTCTCCCACGAGCCTTCGGCAGCGAGACCCAGGTGAGCCCCCGAGGTACGGCGGGAAGGATGCGGACCCGGAGCGGCCCACGGTGATGGGCAAGCCCCTGGGCGCGGAGTCGCACCACCCAGAACCACCCCCCCGAGTTTCATAACTGGTGGGTGGATGAAAATCCGGGGACTGTGAATGGACGAAATCCATTTGGGATGAGTCGGTTCCCCTGTAAATACCAACAAATCATTGTTTCAACCATGGTTGCTGAGTGGTGCGAAATGGATTCCGTCCACCCACAGTACGGCTTGATTCTTGGAGAGGTCCCTCAATCCCAAGAAACCCCAAGGGTGTCTTTCCCTTTCCATTCAATGCGCAAGGGGCCCAAGGGGCGTTTTTCCTTTTCGCCGCGCAAAAACGGCGCGATATCCATGCATTGTTGCACAGCATGGATAGGTTGTTCAGGTCTTCTTATGGCTCCAAGCTGCGGATACGCCACTGAGGACGACCTTGTGCTGCCAGGGGCAGAGGCGATCTTTGGGTCGAAGGGTGCCCAAAGGTCTTGCAGAACGTCTGAAAGTTGGCTTCCATGATCACAGCTATGCTAGCCATGCATTCCTGCGGGGCTTCTTTTTTTGTGTGTGTTTTTTCGGGGGCTGTGCTTCCCACGATGCCTGATTTCATTGGCAGACTGCACACTTGGCATCCCTTTGGAATTAATTGGGAACACACACACACAAACAAACACACACACACACACCAACCGACAATGGATAAGAATAAGTGGTTGGCATCCGAAAGGGAGCCAAGCTGTGGCATTTTTTGTATGGGTTGACCGGGGAATGGTCAACCATGAACAAGGGTGTCTATTCTAAGAAGCCAGCTTGATTTTGGCAACTGTGCTCGGACCTTCGCCAGACATAGGCCCAGGTGTCCCAAAACAGATTCAATCCATTGTCCACTACCTTTGTTTTGCCCCAAGGGGTTGAAAGACAAGTTTACTCCAAAGGCTTTGCAGCGTCGATTCTGTTGAACTCACTCAACCCATTCCCCGCATTTGAGGGAACTTGACATGGATTTCGGTTTCCCTTTTGGTTTCCCTTAGCCACTCCAAGAAGTTGGCACCTTTCGCCTCGAAAAAAGACGACCCGTTTTGTGCAAGACCTGGCCCTCACACCGAGAAGGGGGGTCAAGCATGAGTTCACGTGAAAACCGATGGAAAATACCAAGTTTCCCTCATGATGGTTTCCCTCATAGTTCCCCTGTAACACACCACGTCATGAATTAGTGGACTCTTTTGAGGCTCTTCAGTACTTGACCATGGGCTCAGGTATCGAATGAGCATGGTCAAGAGCGACTTGCTGGGTGAAGGCTCTTCATCCATTTGCCGCAAGGCGTGGTGCATGTCTGGCGTGTTGCATGTCGCCAGGGGTTGATGACGAGGGCCGATCCCTTCATGGTTTTTTGGTACTTGGCATGTCTTTCTGAGCACCCTGTTAAAAGAAGCAGGCTTTGTGATCAAGGGACACACCGTATCTTGTTCTCCCGGTGTTTGCTGCTTTTGCTGCATATTTTTGTTGGAAGGGGGTGCACGAAAACAACGTTTTTTCTAGCACAGGCGTTGGCAAGAAGCAGTGCGACTGGCAACCCGGAGTCCCTGCCAAAGTGCATTCCCGCCATTTTGCGGCGCGCGCTATCCCGCTCATCCAGGCAACCCGTACGGTAAATTACTGGAAAACAAAGCACAGCCAGCAAGTCCGGCGACGTTTTGGGGTGCCCTCTTAAAGTTGTCAAAAAGGCAACCCACAAAGCTTCTCAAACCAACCAAACCAAGCCAGACCAGACCAGACCAACTCAACAACTCTTGCCCCCCAAGCCAAAATCCAGCGGCCGTCAGGGCGTAGACCTGGAGACGGGACAGGCCCCTCGGCGAAAACATGCAACCCACGGACGGCAAGGTGGGGAACGACTGAAGTAGGTTGCTTCCATTTGCTTAAGCTTTTTTTGTTGCCCCTTGTTGGTTTGAAAAGAAGTCTATCACTACTGGAAGTAATTATTATTATTTTTTCCAGGAAAAGCAACGTAGGTTGCGATCCACTTGGACTTGCCCAAGTGTTACAGCCCCAATCTACTTAGGGACTTAACAGCAAGGTGAGTGGACCATGGGTATTGACCTCTTCAGTCTGCTCGTTGAGGTGACCCTAAATTGGTGGTTTGGATGGTCACAAATTGAGGGGAAGCTGAAGTGTTTACTTGTGACCCAAAGGTACCTTTCAGCTTTGTATTGGACAGGGCAAGGATTTTTTTCCCAGACATACCCCTTTTAACAGGGTACCTTCGAAGAAACACGGACAAACTGGATTCCTATCAGGGCGCCAGGCGGCCCAGGCGTGCCACGAGCAAAAGAGCACTCTGGGGTCCAACCAGGTAGCGCATCTCTTTTGGTTGGCATTTAAATGGTACCCTCCCTGCGCCAAGCAGCCGAAAGGAAGGTTTTGGAAGACGGATGTCCTCTTTCGGAACCTTCCTGCTCACTTCCACGATTGTTGAAAGAGGGTAACCAAGCGGAAACCAGGTCCTTTGAAGCACATGGATCCTGGATGGATGTGATTGTGATCGCACTCCCTTGGCCTCGCCTTACACTTAGTCAAATTGTCACCCGGCACTCAGACTTAATCTGAGGCAGCCATAAGCTCAGGTGGCTTCTAGGGAAGCACTTTGCGCACCCCTATTTGTTTGGGGGTCTTCAGGAGTCCACAAGGCCGACCAGCCACTTTCAGGTGTCACTCGTTCGAGCATCACTATTTGGTTGAAGAAACTTGCCGCCTGGGGCGGCAAGGGGAAATCTTAAAATTTGATTCGAAGCTCTCAGACGGGCTTTCGATGCCGAGGTGGAGGTACCATGTGTTAGGTTGTTCTTCAGGGACACCCGAGATAAATCATTTTTGGGGTTTTGCTATGGGGAGGCAAACCCAAGTAAGGGTCAAACATCCGTTGAGGACTTTCGTGCCCATTGGCATGGAAGGTCCTGTGAAAGATGTGCATCTTCTGTAGCCCTGGCAGACAGAATGGACTTTGTTGGGCCACTTGGACTCCTAGCGCGTCCCAAGAGGTTTTCCGAAGGTTTCTCAGTCCGGGTGGCATCTGAGGAAGTGGCGATCAAGGTTTACAAGATGGCGTCCAAAGCAGTGAATAGCTCTGAGGAGCCCGCGGGAACGGAGTCAGTCTCCCTTTTGCTTGTTTGCGATTGCTTGCTTGCCGCAAATCCTCCAGGTGATGTACAACCTTCCGCCGTTGCACGTGGGAGCTTGAGAACGCCAGGGGGCAAAAACACGCATAAGCCGCCTGGAACAACTGCGGCATTGCTTCCCACAAACAGTCATGTACAAGCACTGGGATTCAGCCCGCCTTTTCTTCTTAGCATGACAGAATGTGACTATGGCTTCCTAGTTCCAAGTTTGTGAGTTCAAGGGAAGAACCGCAGCTACGAGAAGTCAAAAGGACACCCTTCTTGCCTCTCACAAGGCGTGAGATTCTCATAGACTTGCACTTCTTCTCATTTCGAAGCTCGGGATATCGCAAGTCACCCTCTTTAATCGGTTTCTTCTTTTGGGGTCATCCCCAAAGGGACTTGAACTCAAAGGGGAGTCATGTTTTGCAATGCCCCGCGCTTTCAATAGACAGTCGCATTGGATGTTGTTTGTTTTCGACTTCGATGTTTAACCCGACAAAGTCGGAGGACGATGTTGGTCAAGGTCCCCGTTTAAACCCACAATAGCCGTTGAGCCATCTATTTTCACCCTGGAGCACAGAGGCATCGTCGCGGTTCACCCAAGTTGCTGACAGCTCTTGTAGCTGTCAAGGATGCTCGCCCCAAAACATAAACAATTGTAGGGGGTAATTGTGGGGATCGATTTTGTTTGACAAACCCATCTCTCCTGGCAGGAAGTGCGCTTGCAGAAGTTTAAGCGCCAGATTCAGGTTCTGAAGATGCCCGGGGACCCAGCCGCTGGGGCCCTTGTTTGGTTTTAAAGGGAAGCCAAAAGGAAACAAGTCTGAGGAAAACCCATGTGTAGGGGAGGTCGTGTTGGGGCCCCACACAAATCAAGAAGTAAGGGCGGTCCGCATGCTTTGCCTTTTTAGGCGACTCTCAGGTTTTTGGGGGGTCCTGTATGACATGATGGCCGATTGTCTCCCGGTGAAGTTCTTTTTGCCAGTAGCAAACATCGAACTTGTCTCAAAGCAATAAGCGCATCGGTTTCCCTGAACCCAAGAAGGACCCAGTCCAGCCCCATGAGTGGCACCTCAGCTCTGCAAATGGGTTTAGGAACCTTACCCCAAGCTAGGCGGGTTGTGCCAGATCTTTCTTGGCATAGACCTCCTTTGCCCCTTTAAAGGGTCGTTTTCGGGATGTCTCCGTCATGAACCAAGCATGAGAGCGACTGTTTTTGGATTTGGCACCTTTTCGGGGTTGTTTCAAGGGGAGGCCCTTATCAAATAAACATAGGAGCCCAATTCCACTGGCACCTCCTCCTCCCCCGTCCCCCCGTGTCGCGGAGGCTGCAGGAGCCCTTCGTGGCCCCGAAGGACGAGACCCTGTGGCACCCGGACTTGGCCAAGGCCACGCCCTCGAAGCTCTTCATGATGCTTGTGGACTACTCCAAGGACCCGACCCGCGGCGAGACCCGCGGCCAGCGGCGCGTGGTGTGGAACTTTTGCGGAGGAAAAAAAAACGCACGCAGAAAGGTGGGTCGTTCCCCGGTTTTCTCGCGACTACTCCAAGGACCCGGCAAACCGGCGAGTGGCGGAAGTTTCGCGCGCCAAGACGCGAGGAGCGCGCAAGGTGGAAACGGGGTACCCGGGTTTCCTGAAAAACTGACCAAAATCCCGTTTGTTGCGTGGTACGAGGAAAACGCGAGGATAGACGAAGCGAAACGAGGGAAGGGGGGGTGAAAATGGGTATTTCGGGGTACCAAGGGTGGTTTCCTGGAAAAAGGAAGGAAGAATATTTCCCCCTGGCTTCAAAGGGCAACGTGAGTTTTTGGGGGTTTCAGGGGGAAAACTGGGTTGCCCAGCGGGTCGGGCTCACCAAACTGGTATTCCCAAGTTCGTGCCATTTGGACATGGCCTCAACAAAGCATACACCAAACTTGGAGGCGCGCAGTTTTCCTCGCAAGTGGCGGTTTTTTGATGGTCCCCCTTTTGAGCTTGGGATAAAGAGAAACCAAAAGCAAAACCACCATTCCTGGGTTCCTCCTTTTTTTGACACATACCCAAGTTGAGGCAAGTCTTTGTTGGTCGATGGCCCAAAACTCGAAGTTCAGGATGAGAAGGGCGAGCCGGCGCCGGATCCGCACGACGGGGTGATGTACGTGATCACAGAAGTGGCCCAATACAGCCTCAAGGACCCACATGCCGCAACCAAAGGAAACGCACCAAGGACTTGTGCTGAAAGCGACAGGCATGTTCTCTTTGGAGAAAGGGAGGGTTGAGAGCGGTAGGGCTTTCGGAGTTCGCCCTGCGGAGAGTTCCACAGACTCGACCAATTGGGAGCCCTACTTGGATGTTCAACCCACATCAGGCAACTAGGTTGCAACCATGGCAAGTAGGGCAACTGGGGCCCCGGTTCCCTTACACCTACGGTTCTAAGCTGCTTACCTCACGTGGGTTGGGCCTCCAATCAACCTCCCTTCCACGCAACGCCTCGCCTAGAGGGGCTCAGACTCGGTGCGCTTGTTCCCGGCTCGCGCCATGGCGAGTAACGGAAGGCCGCTCTCTCGCTGCCGCGCCTGGCGCCTCGGCGTCCAGACGCGCAGCGGGGTTTCTGCCGCTGACTGCATGGCCTGGGTGCGCCGGTTTTGTGAGGATGCCCGGCATTTGTTTTTGCGGGTGGGGGAGTCCCCTCTAACACGCACCCATGTGCAATGAGTACACACCAGCCATTGTCCAGCTTCCTTCCAGCGACTGTCCTTTTGTGGGCTGAGACAAAAACTCCACGATACAGGATCCTGGATCAATGGATCCGTGTGCCCTCGCAAAAAGCCAGTGACAAGGGACCAGCCAGCTCTCGCCCAAAAATGTCCGATACATTGCGTTTCCTGCGCAGGCTTCTTGGATTTGCGCATATGATTTCACAGCCCCAAGGGACTCTAAACGTGTTGTCATGTGAGAGGCTCCACACAAAATAACTAATAGCTAGTTGCAGTAGCGTTTTTCCTCTTTTTTTCCAGACACATATGCGACCAGGGGTAGGGGAAAGCCGGACAAACAAAAACTGTGGCAACCCCCCAAGACCGTTCCACACGGAAGGCGGTTCCGGCCGCCATCCTGCCGAGGCGATGCGGAAGGAGGCGTTTTTTGAGGCGGAAGCGGCGGAGACAATGCTGTGCACATTCGACTCGGTCCCCCAGCGATTGGCGCCAACTTTTACCGTTCCTTTTTTGGGGGAGGGTTCCCCTACTAAAATAGGCTGCAGGAAAAAAGGCGCCCTTATTCTAACCTCTCTACTGGAGGACCTAGGCAAGCTCCCCCTGATTCGTGGTTTGGATTTGGAGTCGAACCTGGCTTTTGTGGAGGGTAAATAGGAAACCACCCCCAAACCACCAATGCCAAACCACCAATGCCAAACCACCAATAACCACCGATTAGAGGGAAGCGGTTTCATCCCTAACCACCGCCAATTAAACCACGAATAGCTACCAGTTCGAGGGAGCTACCAACATTGGATCCATTGAGAACCTTACGTCAGATTCTTGGGCAGTGAAGGTTCCGCAGTGACTCACGACTTCGGATCTTTCACTCAAAGCCCAAAACCGGCTGAACTCCTACAAGGATGAAGCAACCACTTGAAGCGTCATCGATTGTCATTGGAATTGACGTCAAGCGAATGGGAGCTTTTTTGGCCAGGGGCACCACCAGAGCACCGAAAAGCCCCCGCGACGTTTGGCCAAACTGGCGGGCCTGGGGCTTGCTGCTTTCCGAGGATTCCTTTTTCGGCGGCGTGGGTGAAAGCCCCCGGTAGGGTAGGTGTCAAAATAGGGGGTCCCCAAACATGGGCGAGCTGAGAAAAGACAGCTCCCAAAGCTGCCATAAACTAGAGCACATCTCACGACATGTTGAGGTTCTCGACCCCCGTGCACTCATCGAACATTCATTTGGTTTGATTATATAAGGGGTCATGAAGAGGGTTTTTGCAGAAACTGTTTGGTGCCCGTCTCTTTGCCACAATTGTTTCCATTTTTTGTACGCGCACCTCGGCAACGTGCGCTAGGTCTCGAACTCCCTTCATTTGACACCAGCCCAATTGGCTACCTCTTACTTGGATCCCCAGTTTGCATTTTAAGCTTAGCTGGAAAGGGCTGGAATCCAAGCACGGTAAAAATTGGTCGGCGAAAGCTGCGGACCGTTGACCTCGAGGTTCTCGGCGTTTCGGGGCGGCGCTCGGCACAGGCTGATCTGCGGGGCTACGTGCGACAGCTGACCCAGCTGCGGCGGAAAGGGTGGCGAGAGCCGCTGGACGCTCGGCGAAGGGTTTTGGAGACATCGCCTGGATGAGATGCCTGCCGCTTTCACTTTAACCCCGGATTAATAAACCCCTGGTTGATTAATAGGGGGGTGTCCCCTTTTTGTGGGGATTCAGAACACCCCCCTAATAATGGGACGGGTTTATTATTCCTGGGTCAACATTAGGGGAAAGGCAAAATGGGATTGGCCGCCACTACTCTGCTTGCCCTGGTGAGAGGAGTTTAGCGAAGACAGTTCGAACGTGCAAGGGTTCCGGGATGGCCAATTCCTCCTTCGACTGAATTTCTCCAATTCAAAGCAACAACGGAGAGTCCCTATTGTTCCCTGCCCATTGGACAGCTTGGGGGGCATTAGTTGTTTGTTTGTTTGTTTGTTTGTTTGTTTTTTGTTTGTGTGTGTGTTTTTCCGGGCGAATTCAAGCCGCAAAGCAGCCGCGCCGGCAGCAAACAGGGTAGAGATCAGCCGAGGGGCGACGGCAAACGGGCGCTGTTGGCGTTTAGTTTCTGTTCAAAGGCTGGTAGGGGACTGCGTGAGGGACACTTTGCCAGCCAGAGTTGGTTTGTGTTGCGAGCAGCGGTTTGTTCAAGGGCTCAAGGCTGTTCGACCTTTCACAGTCAGCAGCAGTGGGACGCAATCTTTGGGGCATCTGAGAAGTCCAATGTCTAATGTGGCATTCACTTGGCAACAGCTGACTCCCTAAAGCAATTAGACAAGCCAGGGTGAATCACAGGATTTTCCACTTATTCGCGACTTGCAAAAGTGGGAACAACCACAGCTGACTGGAAGACACAGGAAGAAGCCAGGGCCAGCTGGTGTCACGCCAGCTGTGTATTTCTTGTTATCCACGGAAAAGTGCGGCCAAATTCAAGCGCAGTTCTGCCTCTTGTGCTTCATGTCATCGGGCAAATCAGAGGCTGTGGCGAAAACGATCCTATCCAAAATGAAGGCGCTTCCCTGGAAATTCCTGGCAGCTCTGGTACTTTGCCCAGATCCATAGCTTTCTTTGCAAGCTTTCCCATGCCGGACGGATACCTCCAAATGAGATTTCCCAAAGGAAAACCCGATTTGACCGCCCCACTCCACGCCTGCATTATCCTGCATTTTCCACTTTGTGAGCTTGGATTATTTTGGGCGGAACTCTCAGGATCTGAGCTTGGTTGCATGGGACCACTTTGTGCGCCAGCAACACCCTGACGTACAGACATTCCATTCAAGCTTTGTGTTCCAAAGATCCAGCTCCTGAAGATCTACAGGAGCTGTTTGAGAAGCCTCTCGATATCTGCTGCGTTGCCAGATTTCTCCTTAGCAAGAACGTCCTGGGTTTCCCATTTATTGACGTCCATTTGAAATGAATCTGCTGGTGCCATTTTCAAACCTACTACTCCCTAAGGCGCACAAATCAAATCCAGTAGTTTCAAGTTTCCACAGGAAACCAGTCAGCTTTGCCGGGTGCTGCGTGATACTGTCTTTTTGGGAGCCCCTGTTCTTAGCCCATGGTGTACTCCCCATGGGAGAAACAGAAGTGTTGATCAGATTCTGCTTCATAGCCAAGTGGAACAGCAGGGGGGCCGTTCGCGCTTCCAACTCCAAACCAGACTGGTGTTTCCCCATGCTACCGACTTTGGGGCTCAAAAAAATGGGTTGATCAGAAAGAGGTCCCAACATTTGGGTCTGCGGGTTATTGCAACCTTGGGGTTGATTGAAGCAGCCTGGATCGCCAAGTTGCGAAAAGGCTTTTTTTTCAGTCACTGTTGCGATCGTTCTTTGGGGGTTTTCAGTGCAAACGAAAAAGAAAAAAAAAAAAACACGCCACTGGCGATCCAGGAGGTTTCTCTTTGGGCGCTCGCCCCATCTCTCCGCTTGGCACCTGAGGGGCTGCTGGCGCAACTGCCCTCCACTGAGGCGACGGCCCGGCGCTGTTCGCGGATGGCGGATCGGGACGGCGGGGCGGGTCGGATGTTCCTTTGGCTAGGTGCCCCAGCTAGGTGCCCTTTCATCGTTTCTTTTTTGGTTGGGAGGGTTCCCCTACTCAAATAGACTAGAGAAAAAAAGTTGGTACCCTTATTCTAACCTCTCTACTGGAGGACCTAGCTTTGGGTTTCCCTTTTTGGTAGAAACGGTTTGGTTTTGCCTAAGTGAGGTCGCCCCAAAGGAAAGCGAACGGACGTTGAGATTTGTTCGATGGTTCCATTCCCGCCAACTTTGGCAGCAGGAACCTCTTGCCTGAACGGGATTTTTCGGGGACTTTTACCCAGTTGCCCAGTGCTCTTTTTAAACCTTTTTTTTTGGAAGGGTTCCCCTTTAAAGTCAACCAACCAAAAATGGGTGCCTTTTTTTCCCATGGAAATCCACTGGGCATCTTAATTTAGGATCGCCAGAAGATATGCATGCCGCGGGGTTTAATTACTTGGTTCCCCCCGAATTCGTTTTGTCGTGATGAGGCTTCGACTTCTTGAGGCGTTCGGAGGAATCGGCGCTAGCTTCCGTTTTGAGACTCATGAATTGGCCCTTGCCCAAAGCAAGAAATTGCGATTGTACCCTTGTCTCACGCAGTTTGTTGTCCAAGGTGCCGCTTGTTGCTTGCTTCTTCCCTTTTCCATGTTTCCTCTGAGATTTCGTTCGGTAACAAAGGCAGAGCCCCTTGATCTACAAGGTGGCACGTCCAGGTGCTGTACTTTTGCCAGGTGTTCTGGAAGCTGACCGTCTCTAGTTGTCTTTCGCGGCTAAGGTTGGTTGTCCCATCCCAGACCTTGATGGCCAGTTGGAGATCCCTGTAAAAGAGGCTCCACATGGAAGGGACCCTTGATTCAACCCGCAAGGGACCCAAGTGCACTTCAGGATCCCGATGTGATTTTTGGAGGGCACCCGGTTCAACTTGGTTTCGAGGGAAGCCGAAAAGGACAGGTCCCCCTGTTTTGACACCTAACCTACCCCATCCATGGTCGGCATGTACGAGAGCACCAGAAGGACACCAACCAGTTTAGGGGACGGTTTCCGTGTTAGGCGAGCCTTTTTCGACATGTTGGCGGGGTTTCAGGGGCCAGGCGTTGTTTCGTTGGCTTTTTCTCGGGGACCCCCCTACAATACAATAGATTCCGGGTTTGCTTTTGGTTTCCCTTTACCAACATGTTCGGGTGTACTCCAACAACAGACGGGTTAACGTTTTTCTTCTGGTTCACCTTGTCCGCCATGTTTTCTAGATTTTGGGGATAGGACCAACTCCAAACAAAAAGCTAACCCCGCGGAAGAAACACATCGACCTCCAACTAAATTGAAGTACCACCTCCAAAGCAACAACCGGACGCGCCCCCCCCCCAAAAAAAAAGAAGAAGCAAAAAACAACAACAATAATGATAATAATAGTAATACTAATAATAATAATACTACTACTACTAATAATAATAATTAATAATAACAATAATAATAATCATGATACTAATAATAATAATAATGATAATAATAATGATAATAATAATAATAATGATAATTAATAATAATAATAGTAATACTAATAATACTACTAATAATAATAATAGTAATAATAATAGTAATAGTAATAATAGTAATAGTAAACGCAATAATAATAATAATACTAATAATAATAATAAGAGCCATAATAATAATCATAATATTAATAGTATTAATAATAATAATAACAATAATAATAACAATAATAATAACAATAATAATAATAATGATAATAATAATAATCATAATAATAATCATAATCATAACAATAATAATAACAATAATAATAATAGCAATAATAATAATAGCAATAATAATAATAATAATAATACTACTACTACTACTAATAATAATAATTAATAATAACAATAATAACAATCATGATACTAATAATAATAATGATAATAATAATGATAACAATAATAATAATGATAATTAATAATAATAATAATAATAATACTAATAATAATACTACTAATAATCATAATAGTAATAATAATAGTAATAGTAATAATAGTAATAGTAAACGCAATAATAATAATAATAATACTAATAATAATAATAGGAACCATAATACTAATCATAATATTAATAATATTAATAATAATAATAACAATAATAATAACAACAACAATAATAATAATAATAATCATAATAATAATCATAATAATAATAATAATAATAATAATAATAATAATAATAATACTAATAATAATAATAACAATAATAATAATATCAAAAATATTAATAATAACAATAATAATAATCATAATATTAATAATAATAATAATACTAATACTAACAATAATAATAACAATAATAATAATACTAATAATACTATTAATAATAATAAAGCATACAAATGGCTGTGGGTCAAAACCAATGGTACCACTTTGGGGTAGGTGCACCACCCATTTTAGTCTATAGTGGGGATTGGGATGTTCACTGGGGGTACGATTCGGATTTTGATCCATGGCCAAATTAACCACAAAAAGCACGAAACGACCGCGGCGCCACCCAACCTCCCCCCCTCCCCCCCCGAGAAAAAAAAGGAAACAAAAACCAACACGAGACGACCGCAAAAAAACAGCGACTTCGGCAGGTGCGGCCCAACGTCATCTGCTTCGGCGCCGCCCTGCCCGGCGCCGCCGGGCGCTGGCGGTGCTGCTGGCAGCTGCTGCGGGAGCTGCGGGGCCGGCTGCTGGAGCCCAGCGACGTGGCGCGGGGCCCAGGGCTGAGACGGGCGGCGGAGACGGGCGGAGGTGTCCGGTTTGGCTCATCCAATGACCCCTGGCACCCATTTGGGGATTGGTTTGAAGTGAAGCCAAGAAAGTTGGGGCAGTGGGAAGTTAGGGTGTCCTCCAGGATCGCCAGTTGCGTTTTCGCTTTTTCCCCCAACAGCTGAAAGCTTTGGGGTCTCAGCCCAGATGGTTCCACCAGGGTTCCACCAGGGGTTCCACCAGGGTTTTGCCAGGGTTCCCCCCCAATGTTCCACCAGGGTTCCACCAGGGTTCCACCAGGGGTTCCACCAGGGTTCCACCAGGGTTCCACCAGGTTCTGCAAGGGCGGGGTGGTCTGGGGTGGTTTGAGGTAAGGTTCCACGAGGGTTCCACCAGGGTGAGGTAGCGTTCCACGAGGGTTCACCAGGGCGGGTGGTCCGGGTGGTTTCCACCAGGTTTCCGCCAGAATTCTGCCAGGGTTTCACCAGGTTCTGCGAGGGCTGCAGGGTGGTCCGAGGTGGTTCGAGGTAAGGTTCCACGAGGGTTCCACCAGGTTTCCACCAGGGTTCCACCAGCCCCAGGGTTCCAATTTCTTCGGCGTGGTCCGGGGAAGGTTCCACGAGGGTACCAGGGTTTCACCAGGGTTCCACCCAGCGGTCCGGGCTGGTTTGAGGTAATGTTCCATGAGAATTCCACAAGAATTCCACCATGTTTTCCAAGGTAATGTTCCATTCCAGCACGGTTCTAGCAGGGTCCCACGAGGTTCTGCCAGGGCTGCGCGGGGTGGTTTGAGGTAAGGTTGTATGAGGGTTTCAGGGTTCCACAAGATTCTGCGAGGGCTGCCCTGAGGTTTCACAGGGGCTACAAAGCTTTGCAAGGATTCCACACGGGTTCCACAAGGCTCCACAATGCTCCACCAAGGGTGTGTCGTGCGCCCGTCGTCTGAAAAGCCATCGGATCAAGATCGCTTTGCTCATGGGCGGAACACTAAGCAAAACCGAAATCAATGGCTTTTAGCACACTTTCACTGTTTTGTGACTTGCTCACTTGCTCAGGCAAATGTTGGCTTTGTGGCAAATCAGATCACGTCGCTGCGGAACTCACGGTGCAGCAGAGTAAATGCTTGGCATTGCTGCTTGGTGGGCTTTGGGTTCCAAGAATTCCACGAGGCTGCGAGGGCTATGAGGTCAGAAGGTTTCCACCCAATTCTGCAAAAGTATGGGGCAGCCCTGAGGAAAGGTTCCAGCAAAGTTTGTTTGGGCCCGATCGGCCCCAATTGCGCCATCGCGCCCCGATCGGGGCCGTCGGGCCCCGTCAATTGTACCAAGCTGGCATCGCCTAGTTTTGCTATAGATACAGTTGCAATCCGCATACTAAGGAAAACCGGCGTTGAGCTATAATATGGGTGGCTGGGGTTGCGCCACGGGACGATCGGGGCCCGATTGCGCCGTCGGGCCCGATTGCACCGTCGGGCCCCGATCGGGCCCCGATTGCACCGTCGGGCCCCGTCAATTGTACCAAGCTGTTAGGCGATGCTATAGATACAGTTGCAATCCGCATGCTAAGGAAAACTGGCGTTGAGCTATAATATATGGGTGGCTGGGGTTGCACCGCGGGACGATCGCCGATCGGGCCCCGATTGCACCGTCGGGCCCCGATCGGGCCCGATTGCACCGTCGGGCCATCCTCAGCAACACCGGCGGTAAGGATGGTCCCGGGGCGTTCCGCGAGGATTCAGGGAGGGTGTGGTGCTGTTGGGGATATCGCCCGAGCTTATTCCCCCATGCACTCAAAACCCCCAAAACCGATCGCAACGGTGACTGAGAAAAGCGATCGCAACTTGGCTATCTAGGCTGTTTGGTTTGGCTCATCCAAGGGGCCCCTGGCACCCATTTGGGAGTTGGTTTGAAGTCTTGACGCCAAACAAGTTGGGGCAGGGGGAAGTTAGGGTGTCCTCCTGGATCGCCAGTGGCGGTTTCGCTTCTTCTTTTTTCCCTACGCACTGAAAATCTTTAGAACCGATCGCAACAGTGACTGAGAAAAGCGATGGCAACTTGGCTATCTAGGCTGTTTGGTTTGCTTTGAAGTGAAGCCAAGAAAGTTGGGGCAGGGGGGATTTTAGGGTGTCCTCCACAATCGCCAGTTGCGTTTTCGTTTTTTCCCCCTATGCACTGAAAACCTCAAAAACGGGATCGCAACAGTGACGGAGAAAAGCGATGGCAACTTGGCTATCTAGGCTGTTTGGTTTGGCTCATCCAATGACCTTTAATAAAGTGAAGCCAAAGAAGTCGGGGCGGCGGGTGGGGGGATACCCTCAAAAAGACGAGACGCCCGTTTAGGACTCACCAAACATACGATCTGCGTTGAAACGTTGACCGCATGTGCCGAAACGTTGACAACACTAGTCTGCTTATTTTATAGCTTTAGCTCACCGGTATTTGGGGGTAAAACAAGGTTTAAAGCGATGATAAAGGTCCTTTACTTGGATCCAAGTCTTAATTGAACTTTTGGAATTATTGTAAGATTTGGGCTGGCCCTGGTAAACCCACTGCTTGAACCATTCACCAGGGCCATCTGTTTTCCCAAAAGGACACCTATGCCGGAAGGCTTTCGGATTGGGTAGGTTTGGCGCATCTTCTATTGGGGGAGTGTTAGGTTAGGAGGTTAGGAGGGCTTAGGCCTACACACGAACACGTATTGATGGTTGAGATTGGTTGGTCTGGAGTGATGCTCATCTTTAAATTGCATCAGCTTCCCTGCGGTTTGCTGGACTTTTTGGCGCCAAGGTGTCTTCTCTGCGGAAATGACCCAGAATTGGTTTATGGACCCCAACTGGCGCCGTTCCGAATATTCTGCATAGGTTTCTCGAATCAACGACTGAAAGCTGCAGTCCGTGTTCGAAGAGCCTCAGGTCTTCAATACTGCCATCTCCGCATGCGAGCGCCCTGGCCGAGTCCCCTTAGAGCTCCAGCCAACTGGGACCACCTCAATCGCGTTTTTTTTGGTCCCTTGCAAAAAGTAAGGCTTTTGGGAAATATGTCAGAATTCCTAAACGTGATGCCGGGGTTGACTGTCAGGAAGCAATTTCAAGGAGAGGTGAAATTGAAATGCGAGAGTCCCAAGCATAGCAAAGAATAACGAGCTGTGTCCACCAAAGGCCCCTATTAACATGTATGACTATGTTTCCACAAAGGATGCTTAGGTTTCATAAATTATGCATGCCGGGCGGGGTTGGGGGGTGGGGGTGGGAGTCGAAGTGGATACGGGAGGCAATAACATCTTGCTATGGAGAGGATTGCTGAAATATGTCCTACATGTCCAACAACTGTTTGAGTTGTTTGATTTAAGTTTAATGGTGCCTTCAACCGAAGCACATGTTCCGGCTACAATTGTGTCTTGAAACCGCAAGGTGTTTGCATTGGTTAAGAGGCTCTTTGGACCCTTTCGAGCTACGAGCGATTGGTTTCCGTTTGGTATCCCTCTTTCAAGACAGTTGCAAGGTCAGGAAGATCTTCAACATTCCATTTCTTGAGCAACCCCCCCTAAGATGTATCCAGATACCGGGTGCTTGATGTTCGAGGCATCAGACGCCTGGGTTTAAGTCTACCCTGGGGTTCCAAAAGCAAGAACGAGACCATAGGCAGAGGTGTCCCTTTTGGTCTTTTTGAAGATAAGGCGCTTATTTCAGTGTAGTGCTACCACGGTTTAGGGCGATTTTAAAAAGAGCTGGGACTCTTTGGGGCAGAATCGGACTTGTTGATGTTTTGGCCTTGGCAACCATAGTACCGGAAAGAACGCCTTGGACAGGTCTTTAGGGCGGAGTCCGAAATTACGCTAAAACTCAGGGTAGCTTCAATATGGACTACACTCCGAACAAATGGGCCAAGGTTTCACCGTAAGGGGCTGTTCGGGTCTTAAATGGTTTATTTGGGGCATCCCACGGCTTAAAGGGGTCCGCGACAATATTAAAGCAAGCCTCTCTTGAGGCTCCACATCGGGTTGGTTCACGAAAGCAAATCAAAGAGTACCAGGGCGATTCCCGGAAGATGCGCCCAGACCGGGGGTTTCATCACATCCCCAAAACCACGGCAACAGCATCACACATCGGAGCTTTGTGAAGCCAAGTCCAAGAGGGGACGAGGCACGACAAGGGGGGAGATACTGTGGATGGTTGCGCAATTCATTTCACACCGTTCGGAAGCCCTGGTTTCTGATTCGATTCCTCAAATATCCGACAGACCTTATGGTTTCCTTCCCATGGCAACTCGTTTCGTGGTGCCATATGGCTATGAATGTTGAAATGGGACCCTTTGGTGGACATCATTTAGGTAGGGATTCATGTCCACCAGTCATTTTTGAGGTGGTCCCCTATCGAATTTATTGAACTTCATGGCCATATGGACTTCGCGTCCACAGTAATGTTGACCCCGGATCAATAAGCCTGTCATAGCCTGTCCCATTATTAGGGGGGTGTTCCCTCCAAAAGTGGTCTGAATCCCCACTAAAAGCGGACACCCCCTATTAATCAACCAGGGGTTTATGAATCAACATTACCCAAAAATCATGGGCTGATTCCTCTGTAAATACCAACCGACCTTCTGGTTTCCTTACCATGGCAACTGATTTCGTGGTGTCGGACGCGGATTTCGCGTCCAACGCCGTACCCCGGATGGAACCGGAGGGTCCGTGGCTCGAGCACTTCGCTCGAGGAAGGCGCAGGCCTGGCGCGGCGGCTTCGCGCTCTTCGGCCTGGCAGGCGGGTCCCGGGGTCCCCGGGGGTCACATGGCGAGGGGGGGCTCTCCAAAAAACGGATTGGAGCTCTCCATTAAAAGTATTCCAAAAAATAGTTTGCAGTATTTGAATTTCTCCAGGGCTTGAGAAGCTGGTTCCCTAGTTGCAGTAGCTCTCCAAACAAGGGGATGCGGACCGGGAACCAAGATGGATTTGGGTTTGCGGTTGGGATTCCAACAAAACACCACCCCAAAAAGGACACTGAGCCTCAAGAAACGTACACACACACATATTCCAATATGGCAACGAGTTACAACCACCTAAAAGACCTCCACCAGTGTCTTCGGTTTTTGGGAACCCTCTTTTTCTACTGGCCAACAGTGCTGAACGAGAGAACATACCTGGATCGGCAGTTGCGATCGTTTTTTTCCATCCACTTTACCCCAAAAATCAATCGCAACTGTGACTGAAAAAAGCGATTGCAACTTGGCTATCTAGGTATGCGGTAAACAACGCGAAAACCCGCCGGTCGCGGCTCGGATCAGGCTGCTGGGCGAAGGGCCAGTGTCTGGAGGCGAAGAACGGGCTGCTGCGGGTGGCCTGGGTTCGCGCGCTGGGCTTGGTCCCAGGCGCGATTCGGATTTCGAACTGCTCGGAGTCGTTGAGGCCAGGGACCCACGCCATCTCCCGATTTTGGTTTAGACATTGCCTGGATGGCCAAGTTGCAATCGCTTTTTTCAGTCACTGTGGCGATCGTTTTTTTGGGTAAAAAGTGCACGCAAAAAAGCGATCGCACCTGGCGATCCAGCTTCCCACGAGTGTGCCATCCACTTTTGTCCCAGGAGACTGGCCCTGTTCTTGCCAAGAGGGCAGAAGGAACACCAGGGGACTCGTTTGAAGGGGGAGCAGTGGGAAACCGTTGCCAGGGATCCAACTGGTTTTTAGATGTCTAGCTTCATTTGTTCCATGTTCTTTTGGAAAGGGAATGAGTTAGAAGGAAATGTACAGGCATGACGATTCAGCGGTGGCATGGCTGCAATTTCCTGCACTGGCAAAGTGGTCGTGATGCACTCTGCTAGGTGTGTACACCATGGTTCTTACGTAGCCAAAAGCTGGGTATGGTTGTTCCAGGAGTGCAACAGCAGGGTGCGAAGTCTGGGGTGGGGTTGGTGTCCGGGTTTGGGGTTGGTGTTTGGTTGGTTCTATGGATTCGGGGTGTGTTTCGGGTGGGTTCAGGGCTCGGGGTCAATCTTCGGGTATGTTGGTTTCAAAAGCCGGGTGTGTTTCCCAGTCGATCGGGGTACAACCTTAACACCCTCAAGCAGGGGCGCCCGTTGTCCAAGATGGTGACCAGCCATTTTTGCTTTTGCATGGGTTTACCTTTCGGCCAGTAACTATGAAGGTACATCCCCCACTATTTGTTCCATGTTTAGCAAAAGTTTTTGTCCAGGTCCGATTCCAGCTTGTTTGTCATCAGATTTCTCCAGTTGCGGATGGGGTTTGTGGCGAGCTTACTTGGGCGTTTCCCAGCCATCCGGTTCTTGAGCGTCTTCCTTTTAGCTTGTTAGCTGGTTTGGTTTTCCGAATCTCAGAAAATCGCAGAACATCAGAAAAAAGTAGTGCCTGGGTCGCCAGTTGCGATCGCTTTTTTCCATCCACTTTACCCCAACAACCAGCAACAGTGACTGAACAAAAAAGCAGGCAACCTGGCTATCCAGGTGGTTACCAATAGTTTCCGGATCTCTGTCAGTTTAAACTCTTTCGCAGAAGATCCGTTAAAAAGAAGAAGAAACGATGGCATCCAGGTCAGCTGGATGCCATCTCCTTCGGCGCCATGGTGACAAGCCTCCCGTGGCAACGGGCCGTGGGCTGCCTGCAGGAGGCGGGGAGAGAAACCGTGAAGGGTCCGGCGGATTTGAGGCTACCTGGACCCTCCAACCGCCCCAACACAGGAATTCGGCCCAACAATTTTTGGGGCACGGGCGCATTCTTCAGGGTAGTGTTCGAGGGTCGTGGTTTTAAAGGGATTTGGTGGGTCCCTAAAAGAGCTTCATGAAGACATTCTCTTTCTCGGGCATGGCTGAAAATCGTGGTCAAAACCACTAGTCGTGTGGGTTTCGCCATGAGCGAATTCGACACGCCTGCGCTCGAGCAGGTACATCCTCATGCATTGCATGTAAGTGAGCAAGCTTGTATCAATGAATGACAGGTTGTGCAACCCAACCATGCAATGCCAACACGCGCACATGGCATGCGTTCGCTCGTTAGATGGCACGGAAGTGATGACGACGGAGGAGTATTCCGTGTGGCGGGAAGAACTGCGCGGGCACGAAGATGCGGGCTGTTTTTTTGACTCGTTGCGGCGCCACCTGGCCAAGAGATTCCCAATTTCCAATTGGTACTCGGTTTTCCATTTGTTGGTGTATGCTCATTGTCTTGTGTCTTTCGAAAGTGTCGCAAACTTGCGCAACAGCAGCGTAAGAGCCATGGTGTTGGTGTAGCTCCACTGCACTGCGATGCCAGCCGATGCTGCACATGCGACGCAGCACCAAACCACCCCCCCCTTGCCCGAAGCCCCCCTGCTCCCCGAGTAAATGCCGTGCAAAGCAGGTGTTGCACCAACAAACTGGCAAAACACCTTCTCGACGACGAAAGGGGTTTTGCTTTCTCCAGTGGCCACTGGCGAAGTAAGGATTGGGTTTGCCAAATTTCAGGCGGCTTACGCTGGCTAGCGACCTCGGCATGTTGGGGCCAGACAGTCCGTGGGAGAATGCTCAGTGTCTGACGGCCATTGTACGGCAATATGTTGCAGCCACAGGTGAAGCAGAAGGTCTGGCAACATGCGTTGACTTGTTGCAAGCGGCAGGAAGAGGCGACACGCAACGTGTTCTGGAGCTCTTGGAGAAACCGCAGGATCCCAATGCTGCTGACAGACACAGCCATGCGACACCTTTGCATATTGCTTCTGCAAACGGCCATCTTCAAGTTGTGCAGTGCTTGCTGGATGCCGGCGTGGATGCGGAGAAGGTAGACAAACTGATCAGATCACCCTTACATGTGGCTGCAAAGCGGGGCCACCAGGCAGTTGTGCAGTGCTTGCTCGATGCCGGAGTTGACAAAGAGAAGGCGAGCAGAAGCAAATTCACACCATTGCATATTGCTGCACGCCGGGGCCATCAAGCAGTAGTGCAGTGCTTGCTGGATGCTTGTGCTGACAAAGAGAAGGCAAGCGGCGGCGGCAGCACACCATTGCATATTGCCACATTGCAAGGCCATCAGGAAGTTGTGCAGTGCTTGCTGAATGCTGCTGCTGACAAAGAAAAGGTTGTCATGGATGGCTGTGCGCCATTGTATCTTGCTGCCCAGCTGGGCTACCAGGCAGTTGCACAGTGCTTGTTGGAAGCCGGTGCTGACAAAGAGAAGCCAAACAATGCGGGTGCCACCCCGTTGCATATTGCTGCAGACCAGGGTCACCAGGCAGTGGCGCAGTGCTTGCTAGATGCTGGTGCTGACAAAGAGAAGGCAGATAATAAGGGCGCTACACCGTTGCATTTTGCTGCAGACCAGGGTCACCAGGCAGTAGCACAGTGCTTGCTGGATGCTGGTGCTGACAAGGAGAAGGCAGATAACAATGGCGCTACACCATTGCATTTGGCTGCACAGCGGGGCCATTTTGCAGTGTTGCAGTGCTTGCTGGATGCCGGTGCTGAGAAAGAGAAGGCAACCAATGAGGGCTATACACCATTGCATCTTGCTGCTTTCCAGGGCCATCAGACAGTGGTGCAGCGCTTGCTGGATGCCGGTGCTGACAAAGAGAAGGCGACCAAGCTTGGATTCACACCATCGCATCTTGCTAATCGGCAGGGCCATCAGGCAGTGGTGCAGTGCCTGCGCGACTAAAGGCGACACGAAAGCAACGACAAAGTTGGTCCGTCGTGAAAACTGAAGATAGACCAGCTGGGTGAAAGTATTCTTGCCAGTAGGGAATGACCCAGGGTTTGGGAATCAATGTAGGAATTGCCTGGAAGGAATGGTTTATCTCGGGGTTATTCCATTTCTCATTCCGTGCCTATCGCACCATCAAGTATTGCACAGATTTCACCCACACTTGATTGACGGTTCCTTACCGAATCGTCCGGTTCCTTCTTTTTTTTTCAGGTTTCTCGTCGGCGAAAGGTGGTTTCCATTTAACCCGCAAAGATGTGATTCACTTGCAGATCAGAAAACGGACATCCCAGGACCCAGGACACAAGTCTAGAAAACGGTTTGGATGCGCTATTTGTGGATTTTGCCGTTGTTTTTCTTTGTTGGTCCTTTTTTGGTACTCTTTTAGTACTCTTTTAATATTCTACAAACCGTTTCCCAGAAGGTTTTGGGGTCTTCTGGAGCTGAAGGCTTTGTCGCCTCCGGAAGCTGGGAACTTCGACGGGTGCAACAAGTGGGGAATCCGAAACTGGAAAATGACCAGGGCGGTGGCCAGTGTTTGTCTTTTTTTTTTGGGGGGGGATGGCCTGGATGTTTGTTTTGTTGCTTTTTTTGGGGGGGAAGTGGGACAACCCAAATATCCGACGCAAAGACACCAATCAGCGAGTCATGTTCAGAGTGCGCGGCCATGGCCCAATGTTGGTTTCGTCACACCTGCAACTTCCCTCGCTGAGAAAACAGTGGTCGAACACTGCAATTTGGGCGTCTCATGTTGTGGGGACTCCCCAACATGGTGGGTTTCCTCTAAATTTCCCTCCAAAGCCACTCAAAACTGGGTACCCTCACAAAATGTCACACCCATATTTTCGGCCTATAGGCTAGCCAACTTGGTTCGCGCGGAACATTCCTTTTCTTGAATGGCATTTAGGGGAACAATATGAAAGAAAGTTGGACGGTTTTGCCCTCAGCAGACGCGGAGTTAGTTCAATTGAGAGACCCCCAGCCTGATCAACCAAAAAATCCAAACTTCAACCGAGCGCAACCGAGCGTGACCCCCAAAAGCGCGCGCGTGATCCGTTGGTGGACCCCCCAATATATACATAAAAATACATGTCTAGATATGTATATATATATATATATGTAGATATGTCTAAATATATATATATATACATGGTTTTCCTTGTGGCTGCCTTTTACAACTCACGGGGTGTCACCTAACGCCAGCTATTTCTGGGGTTACTTGAATGGCGACCTGGGTTAGTGACCAAGACCCCCAGCGAAGAAGTCCTGTAACTGGGTTACAGGTGGGTTAATCATAGGGTATCAACCCCTTGCTAAGGCCATTCCTTCACTTTTAGGGCACACCCACCAGGAATCCGAAAGGTTTGACATGGGTCAGCAAGTCCGGCTGACGGACACAATCCTGCACCTAGGATGCCGAAGGCCTTCCAAATTTGGACAACCCGACCAATTGGTGCAGGAGTTTTTGTCGGTGTAGATTCCCAAGGTTCCCTCAAGCACGATCTTGAAGTTCCAGGTGCGACGCCCTCAACCACCCGTTGTTTGCATGTACTACAACATTGTCCCGCAGCTTTTTGTGTACAGGTCTTTCTAGATTCCCTTACAACTTGTGAATTTAGATAGGGAGCCTCAAAAGTGGTTGGTGGAAGTGACTGGTCCACCAGGGGGTTCCTCATTACAAGTCATACCCACATAATTCTGTGGCAACGAGGTTTTTGGTTGAACTCCTGAGTTCCTGGACTTTCAACTTCTTTTTAAGGAAGACCATTTTAGCGATCAACAAGTTTAGAGAGTAAATGGGAAACCACCCCTTGGCCACTCCACCAATCCAAGCCACCAACTTGGGGAAGCCGATGTCAGGTGCTGCAGCGCCGGCTGGAGCCAGGCCCAACGCAGTCAATGCGTCGCTCGGGGCGGGCAGAAGCCACAAAAAGTGTGGGGAAGCCTGGTGAAACACACGTACTTTCCGGGAAGACACACATGGAACCCAAGGCGCCTTGAAAAGCGACCTGCATGCAGGTATGTCAGTTGTTGGGAGGACAACATCGTTTTGTTTAGCAAAGCATGAAGACACTATGCATTTTTTTTTTTTTTTTTTACAAATAAGAAGCAAGCCCAATCCAATGGTTACATAGAGTTTATCACCCAGCCCAATGGGTTTTACATATTATACACAACATATACAAATATATGTATATATATATATATATATGTGGTATCCCTCCCAGGGACCTACCTTTTTGAAGAACTCACTGACATGTATATATATATATATATACATATATATTTATGATAAATATATATATATATATATTATATATATATATATATGCTACCCCCCCTCCCCAGGGACCTACCTTTTGGTTGCCTCTCCAGTGCATGTTTTGCCCATCTAGGACTGGGAGGAACGATCTCTCAACTAGGACCAGGACCAAATGAGACTAGAACCCAGTATCTCTCAAGTGGGACTGGGACCAAACTAGGACTAGACGACCCACCTCAGATTCTTACAAAAACAACTTCAAGTATAACTTCCTCTGTAATGTCCTGTATACTTTCTAATTATTGCAGTAAACTAGGGAGCAACCTAGCACTAGAACCAAGGATCTCTCATCTAGGACCAAACTAGGACTAGACCATTTAAGTCTACTTCTTATAGTATTTGGATGTCAAGTACTACATTCTGGTGGAAAGAAGGTCATGTTTAATATTTGGTTTGAAACAGAATAACCATAAATTTTGATTGGATATGTTCTGTAATTTGTTCTACTGTTCAGATAGCAGTTGCATGGAACTTGATTAATATATTAACTACAATTCATAAGGAACTTCCTTTGTACTGTCCTTTGTACGTTCTATTTATTTCAGTAAGCTAGGACCATACTAGGCCTAGAACTAAGGATCTCCCAACTAGGAGTAGGACCAAACTAGGACTAGACCATCTAAGAATCTAACTCTAGTTCTGAAAGTGATTGAATTTCAAGTACAATGTTCTATTGGACAGGAATCGTTTGTACCATTTAATTTGACATAGAACAATCAATACTTAAGTTCGAATCTAAATCGAAATTCTGGCTGGAGTATGTCCTTCTTAAGCTCCATTGAATTTCAAGCAGAAATTGGGTCGAATGTGATACAACATGCAAAGTGGAATTCATAAGGAAAGAATCCAAAGGTCCAAAACTTGTGTCTTTTCACTAGTCCTAACACTACCATGGTCAGAAATCACCGTAAAACACAGCGTTGTGTAGTGTTTTTCATACTCAATTCACATCTCCACCATGTAATGGTAAAATATCATGTTTATTATCAGTTAAATAAAAATGCAATCTATGTAAACTTTTACTTGAAATAATATTATAATCATCTAAAGTATCTATTGTACTATTTATATTATTATTTCTTTTAATTACTATTTTTTTTATTATATCATATACATTTCCATCGCTTGATAAATTCTCATAATTACTTAATTCTTTGCAATGTATATAAATAATATCAGTTAACTCCAAATTTATTTTACCAGTAATATAATTTTCATTTAAATTTGTTTCAATATTTTGATAAATTCCAATACTACTATTTGCAGAATTTACATTAGCTATATATTTTTTTCTTCACTTGATTCATTATCTAATAAAAATGTAAATTTATAATTAATTCCAGTATTTGATAATTCTGTTAATTTAATATTACAATTTTTAATATGTTCATTATACGTATAACTAAATTGTAAATTTACATTATCTTTAGTATTGATGAAAGTAATATTATTATTTAATTTATCAATTAAATGTTGTATTAATTCATTTTCAGTATAATTATTAGAATCTAATTTAATTTTTATATAATTATGAACATATCTGTCTTCAATATTTATTATAGTGTTGTCTGTAAAATTTTCTATAGGTATAAGATTTGTAGTATTTATAATATCTATATATATATCATATCATTATAATTATATTCAATTGTATACCAGTTATGTGGTATTGAAATTTCACTAATATACATGTTTGTATCTTTGTTTGTTTTAAATGTATCTGGTAATTGAATATAAAAATCAGATGTTGATGCCGATATTTGTAATTTGTGATATGTATCAATATGAATTGTTTTATATTTTAAATTATTATTATTACATTCCATAAAATTATTCATCTTTACAATATATATTATATTATTAATTACTTAATTATTAAAAACATGAATAAAAATAATATGCTTTTTCCATTAACTTTTAACTTTTACCGTAGCCATTTTGGCTCAAGTGCTTTCCAGTCACCAAGAAGCAAAAAGCCCAAGCTTTTCATCGCCTTTGTTATGATGGCCAGAGAGTACACCGGGTATCCTGTGCAGTTTGCGAGCAAAGAGTCGGAGCAATCATCCTCCGCAATGAAAGCCCGATCTCAAGCGATTAAAGCCAAAATGGATGATATCGCACGCGCCGAACAAGATATTTTTGGAATGTATCAAGGATTGAACATTCCTGCGAAGTTCGGACGCGAACAGGACACACGCGGCTTTTCCTACTCGGATAAGCCCAAGCGTTCGAGCGCCAGCCAAGACACTAGGGCGATAATCACAGAGCAACTTAAGATGTTCTGCCCACGTGCACGCATGTCATCTGCAAATGACATGCGTGATGCAAAGACAGCATCGTGCCGCGAAAGGTACGAGGAGCCCCCCAGAAGAGGCGAGGAGTTGTACCGCGAAAGGTGCGAGGAGCCCCCCAGAAGAGGCGAGGAGTTGTACCGCGAAAGGTACGAGGAGCCCCCCAGAAGAGGCGAGGAGTTGTACCGCGAAAGGTACGAGGAGCCCCCCAGAAGAGGCGAGGAGTTGTACCGCGAAAGGTACGAGGAGCCCCCCAGAAGAGGCGAGGAGTTGTACCGCGAAAGGTACGAGGAGCCCCCCAGAAGGGGCGAGGAGTTGTACCGCGAAAGGTACGAGGATCCCCCCAGAAGGGGCGAGGAGTACCGCGAAAGGTACGAGGAGCCCCCCGCGAGGAGTACCGCGAAAGGTACGAGGAGCCCCCCAGAAGAGGCGAGGAGTTGTACCGCGAAAGGTACGAGGAGCCCCCCAGAAGAGGCGAGGAGTTGTACCGCGAAAGGTACGAGGAGCCCCCCAGAAGAGGCGAGGAGTTGTACCGCGAAAGGTGCGAGGAGCCCCCCAGAAGAGGCGAGGAGTTGTACCGCGAAAGGTACGAGGAGCCCCCCAGAAGGGGCGAGGAGTTGTACCGCGAAAGGGACGAGACGCACCGTGAAAGGGGCGAGACGCACCGTGAAAGGGACGAGACGCACCGTGAAAGGGACGAGACGCACCACGAAAAACACGCGGAGTTACAACGATGGGAAGAGTCGTTGCAACGATGGACAGAAGAGTTGCACCGAAAGCACGGCGATATGCAACGAAGGGAAGAGAAGTTGCAACAATGGGAACATGAGGACATGCGTGGCACACGACGAGACTTTGGCGCAATGCAGTCAGAGCCACTTTCGCGGGCCGCTGGAAAGAATGTCCGATGGATAGACGAATCGTGACCAATTCCACTAAATTGGTGACCAATTTCTTCCAGGCAAGATTATAAGACAGCAGATCTTATAATCATTTTTTCGTTTGAAGTTTCACAACAAAACAAAACTTTTTGTTTATTTGTTTATTTCATTATTATTAAAAATCATCATATGTATAAATTTATTAAAAAATCATATCATAAAATAAGACATCATAAAAAATTATTTAAGATACAATACATGATTACATAATATTTCTCATGAAGTTTCTTTTTTTGTTAAATTCTAACCGTTGTATTTAACCATGATATTATATAACAATGTACAAAAAATACTATTTCGCGCGTAATATCCTGGTACATGATTAATTCATGATCTAATTTATTTTATTTTATTTTATTTTATTTTATTTTATTTTATTTTTTTCTTTATTTTATTTATTAATGTATTATCTTATTTACTAATTTTTTATAATATTGTTTATATTATAATTATATTTTATAATTTTTTACAATGTATAATTATAATATCAATATAATATAAATAAAATAAGAAAAATAAGTAAAATTAAAAGAAAATACTAAACAAATCCACGAAAAATTACGCGAAAAAGAAAAACAAGTAAAATTAAAAGAAAATACTAAAAAATTCCACGAAAAATTACGCGAAAAAGAAAAATAAGTAAAATTAAAAGAAAATACGATAAAAATCCACGAAAAATTCACCGAAAAATTACGCGAAAAAGAAAAATAAGTAAAATTAAAAGAAAATGCTGAAAAAATCCACGAAAAATTCCGCGAAGAATTCCACGAAAAAGAAAAATAGGTAAAATTAAAAGAAAATACGATAAATATCCACGAAAAATTCACCGAAAAATTACGCGAAAAAGAAAAATAAGTAAAATTAAAAGAAAATACTAAAAAATTCCACGAAAAATTCCACGAAAAATTTCACGAAAAATAAAAATAAGTAAAATTAAAAGAAAATACTAAAAAATATCAACGAAAAATTCACCGAAAAATTACGTGAAAAAGAAAAATAAGTAAAATTAAAAGAAAATACAAAAAATCCACGAAAAATTCCACGAAAAATTACGCGAAAAAGAAAAATAAGTAAAATTAAAAGAAAATACTAAAAAAATCCACGAAAAATTACGCGAAAAATTACACGAAAAAGAAAAATAAGTAAAATTAAAAGAAAATACTAAAAATATAAATTTTGCTAAACATATTTTTTGGAATTTAATAATTTAAAAATAATAATGTAAATTTTGCTAAACATATTTTTTGGAATTAAAAAAATATTTTCTCAATATAATAAAAAAGTAAAAAATACAGTAAATATTTATATGTGGAATCTTGAATCTTGAATCTTGAATCCATGCCCGATTTAAGTTAAATCGGTTTAAATCGGTGTAAATCGGACTCTGGATTCAAGATTCCCTGCAAAAGTTTGGCCTGGATTCTTGAATCTTGAGTCTTGAATCCATGCCCGATTTAAGTTAAATCGGTTTAAATCGGTTTAGATCAAGCCTGAAGCTTCCAGAACGTCCTTGGAAATGCTTCTTTTTCATTGCTCTCCTCAAAGCCCAAAAAAGGGTAGAACACCCTGCAAATACCAGTGAATTCTTCAAAAAGGTAGGTCCCTGGGGGGGGGGGGGGGGTAACATATATATATATATGTGGTATCCCTCCCAGGGAGCTACCTTGTTGAAGAACTCACTGATACATGTAAATATATATATATATATATACATATATATATATATACATAATATGATATACATATATATATATATATATTTGTGTAACCCCAAATTGATCCCCTGTCCTTTTTGGGGACCGAGGTGGCGCCTTCCGCACATCGCTGGTCTGCCGCCTGGGCCACCGCTGGCGCCGGGCGATCTCGGCGATCGGAGACGCCGGCGACGTGGGCGTCTGCAACGCGGCCATGGCCGGCTGCGCGGCTTGCAGCAGCTGGGAGGCGGGGTAGTTTTGGGTGGTCCAAGAAAGGAGGCGGGGTAGTTTTTGGGTAGTTTTGGGTAGTTTTGGGAGGCGGGGTAGTTTAGCTGCAAGGAAGAAGAAGATACCAACACTCTCAAAAAGCATTCTGGAAGTTGGGTATTGCCCCAGAATTCTGGGGGAGGCGGGGAGGCGCATGGCCGCACCAGACGGATAAGGGGCGCGGCCTAAGTTAGTTGACATGAGTGCAATGGGGGGGGTGTGACTAGATGAGTCCAAGGTGGCGTGTAAAGAGTTTCATGGAGTCCGGTTGGTGTGCAAAATCCACTCGCGGGCTAAGGCGGGGGGTCATTTGGGTGAATGGGTTCCTTTGGGTGAATGTGCCGCCCTTTGAAGTGGACATAGCAACAAAAATAACCCATTGTGTCACGTATGCATTCGCGTGCAACAACACATTGAGGAGTCCTGTTTCTTTCAAGCTCTTTCAACGCCATTCTTCTTTGTTGTTTGACATGCTTCCGTGTCCTGGTCCTTGGGTTGCATGTGGGGGTGTCCAAGTTTGAGGACCCCCTTTTGGATGGTCTTTGTTTCGACTAAAAGGGACCCAACCATTTGTAGAGGGTCAACATGTTCCGGAACGGAAGTTGCGCTCCGAAAATGAACGCATGTGTCGAAGTGGGAAACTAGATGTTCCGAACTGGACAGCTCTATGTTCGGAAACGGACATGTGTCAAATGTTCCGAGATCATCCAATATCGACATCTAGTATAGGCTTCGAAAAAGGTACCAAGATGTTCCGAAATCTGTTCCCTGCTTTGCAAAGCTCTTTCGAGCCCCCAAAAAGGCGGCCGTTTCCGCGTTCTCTCGGACACCCAGAGGGTCCTTCCTGAAAATCGCTGAATTTCTTTTGGGACGCTCCCCCCAAAATGGTGCTGAAAATGGCCCGATCTTGTCTGGGGCTCCCCCCCCCACCGCGCCTTCCGCTCGAAGCATGCCTGGGGCGTCTCCCAGAGGCAGCGCTGGCGCTCCTCCGCAGCCTGGGCGCCTTGGAAATGGGGCCGTTTGGTGGTACTTTGGCTGACAGCTCTCCGATTTTTCTGGCCAGGTTTTCCGAGCTCTTCCACGCTGTTCCCCCTCTCCGAGCTTTGCCGGACAGATGCGCTTATAGGTGTCCTCTTTTGGTGACCAAACGGCAGCCATGTGGGTGTTAATCATTCCTTTCGGTTCTTGGCTCTTTGGTTTTTATTTGGTCGCTTGCCCCCCCCCCCAAATAAAAGGACAAGATAAGTGCACCTAAGATAGAAGAGGCACCTTCATGGCGCAAAGCGCGGAGGCGACTCCGCAGATCTCATCAGCTACTCCACGAGCATCAGCTGCTTGGCTGCAAGCAGTCGTGTGGGACGTTCCTGGAACGGGGGACCCGTTGACTCTCTGAGATTTGACCTGGGATCCAAATATATAGCCGTGGCTCAAACAAAAACGGTACCAAAATGGCACCCTGGTAAGTGGAAACATGGACCAAGACCTGCGGTTTGCCCCTCCTGTTTAATGTTGAGCCACACCCAAATGGCCGTGGGTCAACACCAATGGGATCCCATTTTGGGGTAGGTGAATGCACCACCCACTTTAGAGGTGGTTGGATTGAATCGGATGTTCACTCGGGGTACGAGTTGGATTTTGACCCATGGCCAAATAGGGGGACATTGAGAAGGAGGTTCCTCTCAAGATGATGGCTTGTTGTTGAGATCCATGATGATCTGGGGGCGTTCCCCTTTGTTTCCCTTGAAGACCGTCCGAAATAAGGAGGGGTTCGTCTGTTTCGGGCACGCAGTTTTTCGCACCTCTTGACACCGGCGTGCTTTTTTTTGCCCAAAGCTCTTCTCTGTTCATCTGGCAGTTCCAACGAGACCATAGCTGACCTTATGTGGATTCCGTGATTTGTTGGACCCCGCAAGGATCCTCACGGCACATGTGTCCCTCCAGATTGGATCGTGTTGTGAGCGTGAACAAGATCTGTACATTTGGTCGTCAGGATGTGTTGCAAGCGCCGGATTTGAGCTTGTGCGCGACTGGAGGCTGTCATCTTTTGCTTTGTGACCTGATCAGTTTCCTGTCATCTACCTTCATGTTGCGTCCCCAAAACTTGGAAGGCGACTGAACCCAGATACGGGACTTAGCAAACGTTCAAGGTTCTTGTTCGTGATCAACGTTAAACTGGGCCTCAACCTGTGGTTGGAGGGGTGAAAGATTCAACTTGAGAAACGGTTTCTGGGAGTGCCTTCCAACGTGGAAACAGTTCAGAGAGGGGAAGGCCACAGTCACAGGTTGCTTCGGCATGAATTCCCCCCTCGACCCCCAAAGCAAATCAAGGCCTTGGCCGGCCCCGCCCCCCCCCCCAAAATATAAAAAAAAAGGTCAACCTCGCCCCAAAACTCATGCCTCCAAAAAAGAAAAAACAGGCAAGCAACTCCAAAATCCCATGCCCGCACACCCGACCAAAAGGCAAACTCCACCCGGCGCCGCCCCCTGGGCTTCGGCTTCGCTCGAATTTTCAGGCTCCCTGGAGGGCGACGGAGCTCGGGCGCTGCAGCTGCTGGCGGAGCTGCGGGACGCGGAGCTGCGCCCTTGGCGTGAGATGGGCGAGCGGGTGTGTCGATTTCTTGGCGGCTCGGTACCCTCCTGGATCGCCAGGGGTGTTTTCGCTTTTCTCCATGCACTGTACCCCGAAAACCGATCGCAGCAGTGACCGAAAACAAAGCGATCGCAACTTGGCTATCCAGGCTGTTTTTTGGGTGGTTTTAAACGGAAGCCAAAAGGAAAGTCACTCATTTTGGAGGCTGCGCCAAAAAAGGACACACACACACACACACACGCGTGTGTAGGTCTGTCCTTTTTTGGGGGCTAGGTTCTTAATTAGCAGGAGAACCAAAAGGAAACCTGAACGCCATTTTGGGGTGTCCGATTCCTGAAGAAACGCACGCATGTGGACAAATTGTTGGGGAAACTAATTGGAACGACGTCACGTTTCGGGCCGGGAGTTGTACGATGTCACTCATGAAGGATCCTTTTATTATGTTCGGTTGGTTAATTAGTCACTACAATGTAGCCATCATGCCGAGGTAAAGCATAGTAAAACGTGCAGGATACAAGAAAAACAAAAACAAAAACGTCTTGCTTGGATTCCTGAGCTCCAGGTGAATTGTAGTAAATTGCCCAGATACATTTGAGATGCATTCAGAACAGATGCGCGCCGCAGAGTTACAATCAGGAAGCGCCACCTTTTTTTCCCCGGAAATAAGGTCACGGGTCGCTTCAAGGAAATGCTCAGTTGTTCAAAGCCGACCTTTTGACCTTTTGGTCTTCCCATTTTGGTCTATTTTTAGGGCCCCAAAAGGTTAACCTTTTAGTTCCAGGTCCTTTGGGCAACTGAGAATGGCCATGGGTCAAAATCCCGTACCCCCAGTGAACATCCCAATCCCCACTATAGACTAAAATGGGTGGTGAATGCACCTACCATTTCCAAAATGGCATCCCAAAACGGTTTTGACCACCACAGCCAACTCATGCGGCGCTTCAAGGAGACTTCTGAAGTGGGGGACTTCTCATGGGTTGGTCAAAACCCAGGCAGCCCACCGTGCGCACCGAACGCATGCCTTGTCTCGGCGCCGGAAGCCGCGAGGCGCCCGGACGCGCGGCTGGTGGGGGCGGTGTTGGGGGCCACCAGCTGGGAGACGGGCCTGGAGATCCTGGAGGCGCAGAGGCCGGAAGTCAACCCGCAGCAATCAGATCCCTGAGATCCTGGCCCCTGGATGGCTTGGGGAACCAAAAGGAAGTTGAAACGGACAAGCTCCCAACCTAGGCTTTTTGGGTGAAAAGTCCTCTCAAATATCTCTCCCCGACTGTTAAAAGCATCCTTCACCAACCAAAGGCAATGAGTTTGACTTAGTCTTCAAAACAGAAGCGACGGGGGACAGTCCAAACCATAAACAGAAGCGGCTTCAAGCCCTTGAAGGATGATTGCTACTAGCAAGACGTCCGTGTGCGGTTTTGGTGACCTTCCGATCTTTCCTGCTGGGGTTTGTTTGTTGACCAAGGGATAAGTTGGCATATTTCGGCCTGGACAACACCGCAAGCCTGGCAGCTGATCCCAGTGACACCTGGCACCGATTTTTTGGGGGTCCTTAGGATATCAAAGGAAGAGGCAAACCACCGGGGCCCCCTTGAACAAAAACTAATGTTCGAAGCACTCATCAAAAGATGTCTGGAGACTTACCCCACCTACCCCACCTACCCCACCTACCCCACCTACCCCACCTACCCCACCTACCCCACCTACCCCACCTACCCCACCTACCCCACCTACCCCACCTACCCCACCTACCCCACCTACCCCACCTACCCCACCTACTCCACCTACCCCACCTACCCCACCTACCCCACCACCCCACCTTCCTCTTCAGCGGAGGGCCTGGGGCCTGGAAACGGACCTGGTGTGCCAGAACCGGTTTCTCGCTGCCGCGGAGCAGCAGGCCCCGCTCCGGGGTCGTTTCCTTTTGTTTTCTCTCCTTCCCAGATAGCCACGTTGCGATCGCTTTTTCAGTCACTGTTGCGATCGGTTTTTGGGGTAAAGTGCATGGAAAGAAACGGCAGCTGGCGATCCAGTTTTGGAAACTCCAGCCAGTTCCCGTGTGGAGTTGGTACCCCTTCTGGAGCGGTTCTATAAGGAAACCTCAAGGCATATCACCATGTGTCTTTTTTTGCTGGGGGAGGGGGGGGGAGTCCAGTTGAAAACCCAAGGAAGACAAAGTTGCAGGGTATCGTGTTTTGTTCTTTTTCTCCCCCAACGCCAAGCTCTTGTGAAAAGCTAAACCATCCTTTGCGGATTTATCCACCAACTTCTTGTGAGATGGTTCCCCTAAAGTTCATAGCCATATGGCTATGTCTTTTGTATAAGGAGCTCCTTAAAATGGTTCGGGGGCATATAATTCCTCATGTAAATCATGTCCAAAGAGTTCCGAATTCACATTCGCGCCCATATCAAGCCTCAAGGTGCACAACGCGAATCGAGGAGGGTTTGTTCACTGTTTTGCTCCATGGCTTAAACCTGCTCGGTCACCTCAATCAGTGAGAAAAGGGTGTGGACAAAGGGTTTACGTCGAGGGGGAAGGGGTGAGGCCTAAAGATGTGATATGCATCACCTGGCAATGCAAATCACTGAATTTCCGGTGCCAAGCGACACCGCTTTGCTCACTGTGTTCTTCGGGTCTGCCTTTGACCCCATATCGCACATCGATCTCCGCCTCATGCCTTGCGTCACCGCCTTCGGTTGTCGACGAGATCATGTTTGAGTTGCTTCACTTTTGGGCATGTCCGCACTTGTGTGTTGGTTCTTTACCTTTCCATCTTCGAAGATTACAGAAATCGCAAAGCGCTCCGCACCGATGCCGTGGGAAACAACCACTTCTGTGATACAACAAAAAGGGCTTCCCAAAGACTAACACCTCATGTAAAGGGGGAGATTCCCTTGTATCACAGACGTGGGAATAAACCCCTCCACAACCCTGCCTATGGCCCTCGGTTTCACCCGGGCTCGCCAATCGCCAGGAGCAGTGGTTGCAAGCCACGGCCCTCCTGCGCCGCTTGGGTTTTTGGGTTCGGATCCGGGGATCGCACGACAAGGGCCCGATTGTTCATTCTCACTTGCCCAAAGCGAATCGACCTTTGACCTTTCGTTTTTCCCTTTTGGTTCAAGCGTTTTTGGCCTTTGGTCCCAAAAGGTTAACTTTTTCGATCCGTCGATCCAGGGTTGACCGAAGTGGCACTTTTGGTGGACACCACCCAAAAAAAATGGCAACGCTCATCATCCGACCCCAAGGGCATTTGGACGTGCAAGGGTCCCATGAAAGAAGCCGCAACTTCCCTCAACTGTGTGACTGGGATTTGCCGCCTTTGTGCTTTGCAAAAGTGACGAGTCCGACATTTTGAAGTCCAAGATGGCTTGAATGAAGCAAAGATGTGGCCACTGGCCTGCCTTCGCTTTCAAAGACCAGCTCAGGAGAAGCCCCCCACGGGCATCGTTTTGGTCAGAGAGGCAGTCAACAAATTTCAAGCTCCGAAAGACATCCCGCGGAGGCGTCGAATATGGACATTGGACCGCCACAAAACGCTTTGTTCAGGCTCTGGCTGCAACACATGGGCTGCCTATGTCCCGAGGCTCCACGCAGCTGATGTGTATGTTCCAACGTGGACTTTGTCTACGGGTTGGAGCGAAACACAGGACCCACGCCCAGAATATGTGTCTTGAGGGTGATTTCAATATGAGCAAAAGCTCAAGATCGCGAATCCCATGATGGTGGCTTCACCTGTTGAGTTGCTGTTTGATTTCAAGTCCAGAAGAACGGGGGATGGTCGCTTCAGGTTGGTTCAGCCGCTTCGTTGTCATGGAACGAAGGGATTCCTGGGCTGCCTCACCTTCCAAAAAAGAAGAAAAGCAACAGGCAACAAAGCAAAAACAAAACTCCCCAACCTCCCCGGCCTCTCTCCCCCCAAAAAAAGAAGGCAACCACCAACACAGCGAACAAAGCTCAAGCCCCGGCCTGCGCGCCGCTTTCGCTCGCGCTACTGGCTGTGGCTCCAAAAACCGGAATTCCAAAATGGGTTACCCTGGTAAGTGGAAACATGGGTACCAAAACCAGCGGTTTGCCCCTGCGATCAAATTTTTAATTTTGAGCCACCACTCGCGCCCTTCGCTGAGGCGCGAGCTTCGCCGCGGATCTGGTGACGTGGAACTCGGTGCTGAGCGCCATGGAGAAGCGGCGCCAGTGGCGGGAAGCCTTCCAGCTCTTGCGCCTCGGCGCTGATTTTCCGAGAAAAGCTAAAAACGACGGGGGTTGCTGGTTTTCCAAAAAAAGACGGGGGGGAAACGGGGGTGGGTGCGGCCCCTTTTAGATGGGTTTGAGGGGAACGCCTCCCATTTCGGGTATTTGTTGTTTTCTTGAAGGGGTATGGTTGCAAGTAAAACGAGTCGTTGTAAACCCCAAGGTGGACTGGAAGAGCGTGGATATGTTTAGCGATCCGGCATCAGTTTCCATGGATATCGATTTTGGGGGCCATGAGCGTTTTGTTTTTGTTGGAAGGGGCATGGTACGGCAGGCAAATGCGGTCCTTCCCAGGGTCCCGGATGAAAACAAACCCACCTGGCTGCTGGGGGACATGGTGGTTGTGTTTCTTGCGTTTGTTTCGGCATGGATGCCACTGCTTACCCTCCCAGCTAACATGGGTTTGTGCACAGACCCCTGAAAGGCAAAGACTACTTTCCTCCTGGAAAGGGCCTTTTTGCACTGACCCATGGGTATCACATGTCGGGCTGGCAAGGAAGGGGGCAAAACCGTGCAAAGCCTAGCGGCTTCAGAGGGACCCCGGGGACCCCGGACGGAATCCGCTTCGCACCGTTTCGAGTGAAGCCATGGTTGAAACCAGTTGTTGGCATTTACAGGGAAATCATGTTTTTTTTGTTTTTTCCCGGGTTTCTCAAGGGTGGTGCGAAATGGATTTCGTCCATCCACAGTAGCACTTGAAGGTTCATGATGAAGGGGGTACTTTGTGGGATTAGTATTTCTGGTTCTCGTTCAGCTAGGGGCATCGAACCATGGTTCCATGTCTCTTAAATCTTTAAATCCCGGGCGCCAATTGCCGGCCATCCGTGGATAAGTTTTTTAGGACCCCCCCCAAATGTGCGGGGGGATTCTCCGAAAAAAGACACCCATGTTGCTTTGCAGGGTTGTAGACGGGAGGGTTAGGCCGAAGTTGCCAGAACAACCAGACTCTGATCCCGTTTGAAGGGAAGCCTCGAGCAATGGGGGGTTCCCCAAAAAAGTCTCTCTAAGATGGTTTTTGGGATCCATGTCAATCAGGGGAGTGAGGATCCCAAAATGGGAGCAGTTCCACTTTGCTCTTTTCGAGGTTGTACCAAGGGATGCCAAAAGGAAACCCGGATCGGTAACAGGAGCATGGTTCTGGACAATTGGCTTGGCTACTTTCTGTCAGTGGCGAAGGGAGTGCCCTTCAAAGTCATGGGAATGACCCAGTTGGTTTTTGCCCAACCATGAACCCAGTGGTTCGACCAATTCCTAGTTTGAGAGCCCCCAACCGGATAGTCCGTCCCAAGGGTCCGGACAAAAACTTTTTTCTCGGATGGTTCAGGGCCGAGGAGTTGGTCGCTTTGGGTTGTCTATGGAACCTTTCGGCCGCACGGGTCATAGTTGCGCATACGGGTCATAGCCCCTATGATTAAAAAACAAAAACGGTCTAAACAGTTACCGATCCGTACTTGTGACTCAGTTTGGCTTGGTACCCCACACCTCCATTCTAATTGTTTAGCCCCTCCTGGTGGATTGCATATGGCCATGAATGTCAACCGACCCTTACATCCAAATTCGGGGATTGTGTCCGCCATTGCGGGTGTGTCCCATGAACATTCATACCTCAAGGGCGGAAAGTAGTTGGTTCAACGGGAGAAAAAGAAAAACAGAGATGTTCTTGCTGCATGCCAGCATTGAAAGGGTGTCCCATGAACATAGCCATTGTTTCTGGTAATCATTTTACATCCAAACAAGATGAACCATGGAACTGTTGAGAAATACCAATACCCCTTATATACCACATACATAATGGTACCCCCTGACATACCACATACGCAAGGGTTCATTGGAAAAGGCCGTGAACTGTTGAGAAATCCCCCGTAAAAATGCCCCATGAATTGGTACATAGCCATTGTTGGAACCCGAAGTCTACTTAGTCTTACACGGGCCTTTTTCAATGACCCCAAACATGCACATACATACATACACGTGGGCTTCTGAACTACACTTGGTGGGTACCACATACCTTTATACCCTCAATATGATCGGTTATATGCCACATACATAATGGTTCATTGAAACAAAGGCCATGAACTGCTTCTACATGGATTGGGATGTTCACTGGGGGGTAGGATTTGGATTTTGACCCACGGCCAAATGGTTGTTCAGAGATCCGCAAATACACTTCTGACGCTCTGGTTGGTACATGTACGTATACCTACCCTCATCAATGGCTTGGTGAGGACTCCGGCGCGCGTTCGCCAAATCTCTCAGAGGCGCTCCCTGGCCCGGCGCGCGGCGCTGCCCGACGCCTTCTCCCGCAGCAGCGGCATCAGCGCCGCGCAGCGGGTGGGGCGCTGGCGGAGCGCGGTGGAGCTGCTGGGAGGCCGCCAGGGGATCAGGGTCATGTGATTTGGGAGGGGTTTGGATTGGTTGGAATTTCTTTGGATTGGAATTGGGATTTTCGGATTGGTTTGGGATTTTTGGATTGGTTTGGATTCGTTGGGATTGGTTGGGATTGGTTGGGAATTTCTTAGAATTGGTTGATTTTTTTTGGATTGGTGGGGATGTTCGGATTGGTTGGGATTTTCGGATTGGTTGGGATTGGTTGGGATTGGTTTGGATTCGTTGGGATTGGTTGGAAACTTCTTTGAATTGGTTGGAATTTCTTTGATTTGGTTGGGATTTTCCGGATTGGTTTGGATTTTCGGATTGATTGGAATGCGTTTGGTTTGGTTTGGATTCGTTGGGATTGGTTGGGAATTTCTTTGAATTGGTTTGAATTTCTTTGATTTGGTTGGGATTTTCGGATTGGTTGGAATGCGTTTGGTTTCGTTGGGATTGGTTGGAATTTCTTTGGATTGGTTGGGATTGGTTTGGATTGGTTGGAATTTCTTTTGATTGGAATTCGGTTTGGATTGGTTGGGATTGGTGGTCTGGGTTTAGTGGTTAGGTTCATTTGGAGGGGCTGGCAAGGTAACAGAGTTGGAGGCTCATTCAAAGGCGAGGCCTGGATGTCCGAAGTCCATTTGGGGGACGCCCCACACACATTTTCCCCTTTGGGGGTTTAAGTATCGCCTTTGTGGCCGCGCTTTACACCTTAAACAAATGCGTGGTATGCTGGACCACTCATGGTGGTTAAATTGAGCGGCTCAATCATTAACTTTGGTTTTGGTTTCCAGTTGGGACATATCTCTCTCTCTCTCTGTCTCTTTGTCTATATTTTATTACATACAAGGAACCCTACAACGCAACAAATTTTGTGGGTTGCTCAGAAAGAATGGGTTGTGTGAGGGTTCATATCGAAAGGGCTCAGAAGGGTTCACCCACGGAAGAGGGAGATTTGCACCCTTGGTTCTTGTAGAGGGTAAATGGGAAACCACCAATTCAAAGCACCAAACCACTGGGCACCGGGCTCCAAACCACCAATCAGAGGGAAGCTGATGTGCGTTGGAGCCCCCGAAATGGGACCCTTTGACTGAGCCCAGCCCACCAATGAGATCGGCGTCGCCCCTCCAGTTCTTCCCGCAAAGCCCATGGGTCTTCTCTCGTCTTTGGACCCCCCCACCCACTAACAGTGGATGAAAACCCAAAGCCAATCCAAGTTGCCACAAAATAGTAGCTCGCAAAAAGGTTGGTTGATGGCCGGGGGCGG